>CAHIKZ030000818.1:2945000-2987500 GCA_903632075.3 Acanthosepion pharaonis
ATTATATATATATATATATATATATATATATATATATATATATATATATATATATGTTTGTTTGTGTACGAAAAGTTAAGGTCTATCTTCCTCCTCTTCCTACAAGCCTGGAGGAACTTAAACAGAGAATCACCGAGGCATTAGAAAATGCTATGCTAGACATGCTACAGCGTGTTTAGCAGGAGCTGAACAACAGACGTGTGTCGTGTCAGAGGTTGTGCACATATTGAACATTTGTGAAGCTTTGTGAAATCGGTTATAAAATCTAGGAGGAGGTGGGGATATAGACCTAAATCTACATCCCTTTGACTATCTTGTTCGATTTATGATAAATAGATCTTTTATCGTACAACATGAAGCCTATTTAATTTTGTTTGCCTGGAAGATGTAGTTAATCTGAAATTCACATTTTAAATGATGTCAGTTTTTTTTTTCTTTAGAAGGAACATCTCATTCATTTCTTTTGCTTTCATTTTTCATCTCTTGTTTTTTTCTCTGTCTATTAAACATTTACGATGAACTGATCAGACCCTATAACGATCACTATAAGGTTAGTATCTTTCTTCCTCTCCTCCGCATGTGTTAATCTCTCTTTATGTCCCCTCTCTCTCTCTCTCTCTCTCTCTCTCTCTCTCTCTCTCTCTCTCTATCTCTCTTTCTCTCTATCTCTCTCTTTCTCTCTTTATTTTTAGTTACGGAATGAGACATTTTAAACCCTTACTAAGATTCTTTTTCGGACAGTATCACATATTTAACAAAAAAAAAAAAAGAAGAATTTTTTCCAACCATAAATAAGGAAGTCTACTTGTCAACAAACACATCTGCACCCTTGTGAAAATTAATTGAAACAACCGCTTTAGTTTACTTTCTTTCACCATACGCTCAGTTTTAGACCCATTGGAGTGACAGGTTGCAATCGATTTCTATTTTTTCTTCAGATTAGGTCATTTACAGCGGTGTGCAGTAATACGAATCTATTTTCGGGATATATGATGGAATTTGTTTGGCCTTGAAAAATATTGCGTCAGCCGTGATTGCATCAGATTTTTTCACGCCCAGACACTATTGTCACGACTGTCGATTAGTTGTCCTACAGCATTGTCTGCTGATGGGCGTTACTCCAAGGAAGCGTACAGAAAATTTGTAATTTGTTTGTAACACTTTGGCATGCTTTTCCAGTGAGCAAATCAAAGTACTATAGACAGGCTCAGAAACTCTCCTGATTTAAATCCAATCGAGAATCTGTGGTCAATCTGCAAGGAACGATTTATGGAATGGACATACGAAGTACTAAAATGTGCGCTGGGTCATGTTTTAATTGGAAAAATACGAAAAAAGTAAATAATAACGGAATTATTCGTTTTGTTTCAATTAATTTGCACAACGGTGTATGTATAAACCATGTATAAAAATTTAATTCCCTACCAAATCTAAGTTCTTGTGCCAAACGCAAAAACTTAGTTGGAATAGGAAGTTATAATAGGCGCGAAATTGCAATAGAAAGACTCAAACACTACATAAAATTTTAAAAGTAAAACTTTTATTACACAATTACGAAAAAGCTACAAATACGATGTTTACACAAAAATGTCCTTTTGTGCGCCTATTAAGGCAAGATAACAATTTTTTGTGCGCCCATTAAGGCAAGATAACAATTTTTTGTACGCTCATTAAGGCAAGATAACAATTTTTTGTGCACCTATTAAGGCAAGATAACAATTTTTGTGCGCCCATTAAGGCAAGATAACAATTTTTTGTGCGCCCATTAAGGCAAGATAACAATTTTTTGTGTGCCCATTAAGGCAAGATAACAATATTTTGTGCGCCTATTAAGGCAAGATAATAATTTTTTGTGTGCCTATTAAGGCAAGATAACAATTTTTGGATAAAAAGAATTACCAGCAAAAATGGGAAAAATGCAATTAGGTTTAGTTTGGTTTGGTTTACAGCATATCAACACCTCAATGGGTTATTTAATGCCAAGATTTCTATTGCTAATAATATTTTTTTCCATTGTCATTTTTTTTTTATTGTCATTAAGTAATAAAGTGATCACCCCAGAATGACTACATATAGTATGATTTGAAATCAATTATGGATGGGAATCTGATAAAATGATAAGATAAAGAACAAATAGGAAACATTTATCAATCTAACATGTTTCGCTTTTATTAAAGCTTCATCAGAGAATGAGATATTTAGTCTAAATATAAGAGTCTACTGTACCTAAAGTGGGGGATCGGTTTCCTATTGTCATTAAGTAATAAAGTGATCACCCCAGAATGACTACATATAGTATGATTTGAAATCAATTATGGATGGGTATCTGATAAAATGATAAGATAAAGAACAAATAGGAAACGTTTATCAATCTAACATGTTTCGCTTTTATTAAACCTTCATCAGAGAATGAGATATTTAGTCTAAATATAAGAGTCTACTGTACCTAAAGTGGGGGATCGGTTTCCTATTGTTATTAAGTAATAAATTGATCACCCCAGAATGACTACATATAGTATGATTTGAAATCAATTATGGATGGGAATCCGACAGAATGATAAGATAAAGAACAAATAGGAAACGTTTATCAATCTAACATGTTTCGCTTTTATTAAACCTTCATCAGAGAATGAGATATTTAGTCTAAATATAAGAGTCTACTGTACCTAAAGTGGGGATCGGTTTCCTATTGTCATTAAGTAATAAAGTGATCACCCCAGAATGACTACATATAGTATGATTTGAAATCAATTATGGATGGGAATCTGATAAAATGATAAGATAAAGAACAAATAGGAAACGTTTATCAATCTAACATGTTTCGCTTTTATTAAAGCTTCATCAGAGAATGAGATATTTAGTCTAAATATAAGAGTCTACTGTACCTAAAGTGGGGGATCGGTTTCCTATTGTCATTAAGTAATAAATTGATCACCCCAGAATGACTACATATAGTATGATTTGACATCAATTATGGATGGGAATCCGACAGAATGATAAGATAAAGAACAAATAGGAAACGTTTATCAATCTAACATGTTTCGCTTTTATTAAGCTTCTGCTTCTTTTACTTTTCTGTTGTTTGATTTTCATTGGTTAATCAGGTATCACGTGCACCTGACTCCTTTAAAGCAACGTTACTATAATTTGGGACGTTCCACATTCAAGGAGAGATAATGCGTCCATTCGATGATGTTTGAGTTGAGCTGAGATCTCAGCAATGGAATAAGAAGGAAATTATGATATGAATGCCATGGCCGGTCTTAGTCGTGAAGCATAGAACTTGTGAAAGTAAGGATTTTAGTGTGTAGTGATCAAGGAAACATCCTGTTATGTTCCGGGCTAAGGGAATAATTACTTAACATCAGGTGGATACTAGAAGAAAGGTTTATTGTACACACCAGTACAATATGAAATACGGTACAGTTATACACACAGGTCAATCTAGTAGTGAGTACCACTAATTGGATGGTCGGACATGCTTGAGTCGTCTCTCTCTCACT
The DNA here is from genome assembly GCA_903632075.3 of Acanthosepion pharaonis. Taxonomy (NCBI): domain Eukaryota; kingdom Metazoa; phylum Mollusca; class Cephalopoda; order Sepiida; family Sepiidae; genus Acanthosepion; species Acanthosepion pharaonis. The sequence continues at coordinate 2,948,504 of CAHIKZ030000818.1, forward strand.
CTTCCCCAAGTCTTTCGTAGACAGTTGACTTTATAGGTACTTACTACCTATAGTGTAATCATTCATTGGAGTGCCTGCTTATTCCATTACATCACATCCTCTTGAGTAGCGCTTACATCTCACCAATGGAACTAACTTTCTTAGAAACTGATCTAAAAATGGATTCAATATAGTCTTCCCACTTCATGTCAGCTGAGAACGTTTGCCTGAAGTCAGAATTAAAAATGTAAAACTACCTAAAGTTCATTTTTATACCTTCAAGTAGTTTTGACTGTCACCACATTCGTTATCAAGAATTGCAAGCTATCAGGCTGTTTATCTAGATGTGATTAGTGATTAATAAAATTAATAATAAGAAGATTAATCAATCTAACATGTTTCGCTTTTATCAAAGCTCCATCAGGGACTCAGATATGGAGAAAAAGAAGAAATAATTCTGGTATTTTCACTTTTGCGTCCTTTGATTTTCACTGGTTAATCATGGTTCACGTGCATTCGACTTGTTAAACCAACGTTAGTATAATTTTTGGCGTTCGAATATTTGAGTCGTTAAGCATTTATTTGGATGTAGGATAAGTAGTGGCGAGACGTTAATATTTGAGTCGATAAGTAATTCGTTGGCTTGGGCATAGATAAAAATTGTCCGTTTTTATTTGAGTTTATAAGCATTTCCTTGATTTAAGAATAGCTAAATATTGGTTGTTTTTATTTGAATCTACAAGTATTTATTTGGTTCAAGGATAGGTAATTATTGCTAGTTCATACTTGGGTCTATAAGCATTCACTTGGATCGGGGTTAAGTAAAGGTTGGTAATTTAGATTTAAGTTCATAGATATAAGCATTTCTTTGGTAAATATTGGTCGTTTATGGCTGGGTCTATACACATTTCTTTGGTATAAGTAAATATTAGTCTATAAGGATTTACTTGGTTTCAGGATAAGTAAATATTGGTCGTTTGTGTTTCAGTCTATGGAAATCTATTTGCTTCGAATATAGGTCTTTTATATATTATCTATATCTATAATTCTCAAAATCTGTGTGTATGTATGTGTGTTTGTAATCGGATGTTGTTTATGCATTTCCACAATTTTTATCCGATTTCGATGAAATTTTTTTGTTTGATAGATAACTCTTCAATGCTGGTTTTAAGTCGAAATTGTTAGCGACAATGGCTCTCCACTACTTCCTGTCCATTATAACTCTCAGCAATGTTTTACTATTTACTATCTGTTCGTGGATATATATATATATATCATAAAAACATTAATAAAAGTAAATATTAGGTTGGTGCAAAAATAATGACGTAATAATGTCGTTTTTTGACGTATTTTTAAGGTCAAAAAACGACATTATTACGTCATTATTTTTGCAACAACCTAATACAATATTATTTATTGTTATGCAGTTAAATTTATATAATTAATTATATCTATATCTACAATTCTCAAAATGTGTGTGTGTGTGTGTGTGTGTGTGTGTGTGTTTGTAATCGGATGTTGTTTATGCATTTCCGCAGTTGTCATCCTATTTTGATGATTTTTTTTGCTTGATAGATAATTCTTCATTGCCGGTTTTGAGTCCAAATTGTTGGCGACAATGGCTCTCCACTACTTCCTGTCCATTATAACTCTCAACAACGTTTTACTATTTACTATCTGTTCTTGGACATATATATATATCTTTCATAAAAACTTTAATAAAAATAAATAGTTTAAATTATTGCAATAATATTATATACAGTTCCCTTTTCCGTGCCACTCCCCCCATTCAAATTGTTAACCCCCTCCCCTTTTGTGGATGTGCTTCAGTTGCAACTAAATGTGGTTACTAATATTGATTTTCGGGTGGGCTGTCTTTACACTTAAACTGCTCCAATTAAACGGTAAAAATTCCCAGTAATGAAAGACCCGGGCAAAGACGGGTTATACTGTTAGTATTTTAGATAAATAGAAGAATCAAGAACCTATATTGGCAGCAAACTGCCTGCATCTGAAGAGAAAATGAACTTATCAGATATACAAAAATACAAAAGGGGTGTAAGACAAGGGTGTGTCTTCTCACCGGACTTATTCAACCTATACAGTGAGGTGATTCTGAGATCTGAGTTAGAAGTCCTACCAGAATTCATTATTAGTAACCATAACCCTAACAAGATAAGGTATGCAGATGACATAGTGTTGATAGCAGACACGGAAAGGAAAGGACAAAATGAATGATTGTTGGCAAAACGACGATGTCAAAATGCAAATTACAAATCGGACACTTTCACAATATTTTGACCCCAGTTTGGGAGTTAACTATTTGCGCATAGCTGTGACCCTAAAAGGTGCTACCATCCCGGATCGGGGTGGATCTGGGAACACCAGCAATTAAGAGGTGGTTCCACGCTCCTCAAAACCTCCTGATCAGAGGCCTTGCTGTCGGATGTAATTTGGGAAGGATATTAGAAAAACCCAGAAGCTAGACCGGCAGCAAAACCTCCGGCGAAATAGTAGACTCAAGAACCTATATTAGCAGAAAGCCGCCTGAATATAGATAGAAAATGAACTCAGCATACAAAAATAGAAAGGGGTGGAAGACAAGGGTGTGTCTTCTCACCGGACATTCAATCTATACAGGGAGGTGGTTCTGAGATCTGAGTTAGAAGTCCTACCAGAATTCATTATTGGTAGCCCCAACCATACCAACATAAGGAATGTAGATCACAGAGTGTTAATAGCAGGCACGGAAAGGAAACTTCAAGACCAAAAAATTAGACAGTATGATAATAAAAAGAGATGAAGATAAACAAAAATTATGTAATTGCAGAAATCCTCATAACTGCCCTCTTAATAATAAATGTCGCACTAAATCATTAGTATACCAATGCAATAACTTATCCATTGAGGACCCAGACAACGTGAAAGTCTACACTGGATGCTCAAGACATGAGTTCAAGAAACGGTTCAATCAACATCAAAGTTCTTTTAGGATAAATAAATACCAAAATCAGAAGTCCCTGTCGAAATATTTCTGGCACTTAAAAGAAAACATTAAAACACCTACTGCAAAATGGAAATTAATAAGGAAAGGTAGAATATGTAGGTCATTAAATGACCCATGTCCTTTGTGCATACATGAGAAACTATATATTACTAGGTTTATAAAAAAAAGTTACTTAATCAAAGAAATGAAACAGCTATTCTTTGCTGACATTGTCAAAATGCTCGATATTAACATTATGTTTCTTAATAATTTTTCCTAAATTTTCAGTACAGTTGTAACTTAATTTTAGTGTATTTTTATTGAAAATAGTACTTAGTTTACTTTCTCTAGGAAAGTGTTTAACTCTTAATGCAAGGAATTTTTGTCCTAATATGTTCTTTACCATTTGATTGTATGCGGGTGTATACCAAATTATTTTTTCTACTTCTGTTTTTTCTATGCTTTCCATTTTCATTTTTTATGTAAGTTAATTTTGGGCTTTATTATATAAATTAATATGCTCATAGAAAATTTTCTCATTTGCTGAATCTGTATTTATTCTCTTTTCGATAGATAAAGGTATATGCTTAATTATAGATGGAGAATGATTAGATTTTAGGTGTATATAAAAAGGATTAATATTGGTTTTTTTATAAGGTATGTATACATTTTTCATTAAATCAAATGTTAAATCAAGAAAGTTCACCTTTTTCAATTTAGTGCTTACAGTAATTTTAAGTTCAGGAATTTGAATTCTCTATATAATATCTTTCTAATTTTATTGATTTTAAAGTTCGTAGAGTTCTTTATAATCTGTATAATCCAATGTCAGTTATATTAATTTCACGATGTGAGATTTGTATAATATAAAAAGACCTGTAAGTTCTGAAGACTCAGCTGAGTCTAGTGATCCCATAATGATGTCAAATTAGTCATAAGAATTCTTTATCCACTGCTCACCTTTATGCATTAGTACGGATTTTTCGCATTTATAATAATACACTTTTCTTCTTCTGTTACGTCCGTGTACTGGGTAGCAAAGTTCATGGCATTCATGAACAGTTTTTTTGATATTGATTGATGGTAATTTTTTGCATCAAACTGCATTAGTGTACATTTCGTTTTATCTTTGAAATCAGTAAACCAATTTGTTTTTTCTTTGATATTAGTCCAAAGTTTCAATCCTGTTTTCTTTAATTTGTTGATTAACCCTTTCTAGGTTTTTTTTTTCTTACTAATTTTTCCGATCTCAGGTCTTGTTGGGTTTATTATCTTTGTAGTTGGATTAGCTTCGAAATCTGGTTTGTGGTCCTTTATTGTAATATAGCACTCTTTTTCGGTAAATTTATCTGCTCTATCACTAATCTTCAGTTTATCTGTGATTTTATTTACTGCTAATGTTAATGTTTTCCGCCATATTGAGATAATTATCATTTGCCTTCTTATAGTTCTTATGTAAATCCTTATTAATTAGATTGTTGTAATCCTTTGCTGCTATTTTGTAGAAATTTCCCGCTTTGTCTGATTTCAATATAAAAAAATTTCGCTTGAAGATGGAACAGAGCTTAGTACTTTAATTCAATTTAATTCAAATAATTATATTGAAGCTTTCAGTTCTTGTTTTGAAACATGAGAACTCTTATGTAGCGTGTTGGAATCATGTTTTTAAATAAATAATTATATTTATGCATTACTTTTGTATCGAGCACTATTTTTAAAAAATAATAACAAAAATACTAAAGAACTTTGGATTATTTACCTAACAAGTTCTTTCCTATTTTCTACACACACACATATATATATATATATATATATATATATATATATATATATATATATATATGAAACAAATGAAAACTACAGACAATATATAACTATGAACCTAAAGAGCCAGGTAAACCTACCATGTTTCAAAACAAGAGCCGAAACATGAGAACTCTTATGTAGCGATAGAATCATATTTTTAAATAAATAATTATATTTATGCCCTACTTTTGTATCGAGCACTATTTTAAAAAAATAATAAAAAAAAATACTAAAGAACTTTGGATTATTTACCTAACAAGTTCTTTCCTGTTTTCTATATATTTTCACACACACACACACATATATATATATATATATATATATATATAAAACAAAAATTACCTCAACATAGAGATAGTCTATTTCAAGCCGTTCTGTTTCTGTAATAATAGTTGAAATTAATGCATGCAAGATTTCACAGTTCTAGCATCGCTCCTTCATAGTCAGCCGATGAACTTTTCTACCCACCCTCGTACATGAAAAGAGACAATGCAGTTATTAATAAGAAGAGTGTTTCTCGTATTTATATACGCTGGTCAATGTTGTATTTTGGGTAGAAAAGTCGGCTATTTTCGGTTTATGGTATTATCGTAACGGTTATTGGGTCGACGTCAAGGTTATATATCAAATTGTTCAAGAGGCTATTGATTAGAAATATTTGTGGGTCAGAAAACGGTTATTTGTAGTTATTCCATGGCGTTGTCTGTTGACTTTTAACTCCTTATTTAGTATTGATTACTTAGAATATTTTTCATTTATTCATTATTTCTTGTTGATTACGATTATAAAATTTACTTGTGTTTATGCGTGCATTCGTAGGCATGTATAAATAGTGCAACCACAACAAAAACACACATGGCCTGAAGATTGCGTCCACGCTTTAGACAGTCTGTCGCAACTCAGTGTTGGCCTCAGTGTCTACTTTTATATTTACATATCCTTGATATTGTCCACTTTTTCCATCAATATATATATATATATATATATATATATATATATATATCAAATATATGTCTGCTTGTGTGTGTAAATGTTTTTTATTAAATAACATTTGCTCACTTCTGTTTATTAGACATTCTTGTGTTTTGTGTTTTATATATATATATATATATATATATATATATATAATTAAAGATAATGCTTAAAAATCCATTTCGGTTATAATTTATTTCATGAATATATTTAAATATTCATCTCTTCAGACCAAAGTTTTTTTAGAAATGAAATCAATTTGTTCCGACAAAATAAAAAACAAAATGGATTATAGGGATTACTTATTATTATTATTTTTATGGCTTTGTTACTTACATTGAGCTCTCTTTGGATTAATGTCCTCCTTGGGATTATCCCTACCAATTACCAATTGGTATTTTGTGTATATATATATATATATATATATATATATATATATATATATATATATATATATGTAATTATGAAATCCTTCTAATAATTTCTATCATTTGTATATCATTGCTTGAACCGGCTTCTAATGCTCAAGTTTGAGCGGCTTTGTGATAGTAGTCGTGGCTCCTGGGGGCAGAGTCCTATGGTTATATATATATATATATATATATATATACGTTATTATATGATATTACATTCAAACATGTAGAAAAAAAAACGCTACACAAATGTATTCATGTTTCGATGTGTATCAACGCATCTCCTCATGCGTTAGTAAAGACTGATTTTTACAAATTCAAATTGTAAAAATCAGTCTTTTACTAACGCCTAATGAGTACATTTGTGTAAGGTTTTCCGAAATACATGTTTGAATGTAATATCAGATAATAAAGTATATATATATATATATATATATATATATATATATATATATGTTTGAATATAATATCCTATAATAAAGAATATTGCTCTACGATTGAATTGTTTTGAGCCATATTTTAAATTAATTTTATGAACGTTTAAATTTATATTCGATTCGTTCTTATTTCATATATATATATATATATATATATATATATATATATATATAATATTTATTTAAGAATTATAATATGAGCATATTATAACATCACTACAAAAATAGCCTTTTTTGTTTCAACACTTCTGATGTCTTAAGGTTGTGAAACACAATCAACACTGTCACTTGATAAGACACCAGAAATGTTGAAACAAAATGGCTATTTTTAGTGAGAGTATAATATGTAATTTTTAAATAAATATTACTCGCTTTACTCTGTATTGAGCACTTTTAAAAGAAAATAGTGGTTATCAGGATTTTACTCCATATATATATATATATATATATATATATATATATATATATATATATATATATATATATATCCGAGTTGCTGGCGTATTTTCTTATAGATAAATGTTAAAATTCCCATCCTTTCTGCCGGTGGCCTGAAGGTAGGATATCGGCTTGAAACAATTGGCACGTCTAGCTACACTGTTTATAAAGAAGCAAAGCGTCTACTTGTACAACACCTACAAATGTATTTCTCGTGTCATGCGATATGAATTTACGATTTGAATGATACAGTCCGAACAAGTTTCTTTAAAAATTCGATTGTTTTCTTTTATTTTTTGTAGAAAATTTCAATTATTTTTTCTTTTTTTTTTCTTTGCTTTAAATTTACCCAAAGAATGATCTCCAGTTCTGTCTGTTTTGAGTCGTTTTCTTTCCTTTTGAGTAAATCATACGTTTTTTCCCCCCTTTTAATGTAGTTTATATGTGTATTAATATAACATTTTGGTTTGGTTTACTTAATATATGCATATAAATAACAAGCATACAACGCACTGATTTAAAAAAAAAAAATGCAAAAGGACGACAGGGTAGGAACAGTCGTGAACTGGGAATTATGCCAACGACTTGAGTTCAAGCCTATAAATAAACTTAATCAGTACAAATCAACTCTTCGAGAAATTAAAATGATAAAATACTTTTTTTTGGAAATCCAGACCGATCACCACATCCTCCTAGCATGAAGACCAGATTTCTTTGTAGTAAACAAGAAAAAAAGCACCTCTCAAATCGTGGATATGTCTGTAGCAGCTGACCATAGGGTGAAGAAGAAAAGAGACTTACTTAAATTTATTTAAACAAAAAATTAATTTAAATTTTAAAAAAGCAGGATATTGCCCGATAAACCTGTAGAACATGGATTTTTTTTATATTGTCCATAATTGAACTGAATCCAGATGCCTAGATGCGAGATTTGTAATTAGAAGATATGTAGGTATCCAGACAATGGTAATGATGGGCGTCTTCGAAGATACTGAGGAAGGTGCTAGACATTTAAAAAAGATTTGCTGTCGTTCTATCTCCAGCGATAACCACGAGACACCTGATACTAACATTTAAATGCATGAACTGATAATAATCCATATATATAAAACGTAAAACCCTTCGACACCGCGGGGTATTATTCGAAAGGGTCCGTCAATCAATGATCTGACGGGTTCATGAACCTGCACTCAAAATTTGTAAAAGAATTTTTGATACACCATCTATACCGGGTGTAACAGCAAAATTGTTTAATTGTTAAACTAAGCTTTGAACCATTGTGTCTTAGAAATGATTAAAGATATCTTACTGGAATTCTCTGATGTGTTTATAACGCTATTAGACATCTACTTTGAGTAATAATGATGTATAATTACTCACCAAGCTTAACACAAGAATCGTGATGAAACCGATCATAAACGAAAATGACATGTTCATCATTAAAGGATTGGAAGCTCATGAAAGATTATAAATAAATATATATATATATATATATATATATATATATATATATATATTATTCAGGTTCATTTTCCAGGTTATTCAAAATGATGATCGCCCTCTCTAACCGTCTAAATTCTGTCCTGGAGTAACAAGATGTCTTTTTTTCAAAGACTATCAAACTCCTCTCTCATCCCTCTTGCTGCTGTGACCTCCTGATCCAGTTTTCCATTCTACTGTTCACTCTTTTATAAACTTATTCAGTATTCTCTTGACGGTTCTAGTATGACTTTGAAGATGGAAGCCAGAGTATGAATGTCGGTACCATTACTGAAGGCCTGTATGATCTTTTTCCTCTCACCATTGCACAGATTTGAAGACATTAGGGCTGACACAAAACGATTTTAACCTGTTCTTTTTCTAGCTGAATAACTCAAGGAGGTTTTTAGTGATTCTTACGACAAATTGTATCAAGATGACTAAACGTCTAATCTGAAAACCTGGAAAACCCATTATATATATATATATATATATATATATATATAATATATATATATAAGGATGTAGGCTGACCACTATCGCGGTTTCGACCTTTACGGTCATCTCAGGTGGTTTGTTCAGCAAATCAACTACACGAAGCTCGACAACTTAAGCACTTTGGAAGTTCAGCTTGGGTTTATTTGAACCCGGATAAAGTTTGATTTTTCTCTTCCAGCTTCGAAAATGCTTAAGTTGTTGAGCTCCATGTAGTTGATTTGCTGAACAAACCACCCGAGGAGACTGTAGAGATCGAAACCTCTGGTCAGCTTTCATCCTTTTGAAATATTAAACAGCTCTGCAAGTCTGGTCTTTGTATTGAGCACTTTTAATACGTTCAGTTTTAACAAATATTTCACTATTTGTGTTACTATATATATATATATATATATATATATATATATATATATATATATATATATATGTGTGTGTGTGTGTGTGTGTGTGTGTGTGTGTGTGTGTGTGCAGATATGTAGAAAATAGGAAAGAACACGTTAGGTAAATAATCCAGAGTTCTTTAGTATTTTTGTTTTTATTTTTAAAAAACAGTGATCGCTTAAATTATAATTATTTTTTTTAATTATTATTTAAAAAATATGATTCCTTCGCTACATAAGAGTTCTCATGTTTCAAAAACGAGAGCCGAAAACCTCAATATAATTATTAAAATTAAATTGAGTTAAAGTATCACGCCCTGTTTCATCCTCAAGCGAAAATTTAGAAATCTAAATTCCTACATTTAATTTTAATAATTATATTCGAATCAACGTTGAGTTTAAGCAAGCGAATGAGCCAATTGGAGTAAAGTGCCATGCAGATTTAAATTTTTCCCACTTGTGACGAATTCTTGTGACGAATGCAGCTATCGATTTTTTTTTTTTTTTTTTGCATGCTAGCATGCTAGTTAACATTCGTGTCAGTCAGCCGTTGGCTCTCACGCTGGCCAATAGAATCTTCCTGCCTATTCGTGGCAGCCAGCTATAGGCTCTCACTCTGGCCAGTAGAAAATGGCCGCAAACTACATGAAAACTGCCGTAGAAGCATGAAAAAATCGATTATTTCCACTATCGATGGGAGTTGGGAAATGCAAAGTCGATCTTGGCCTTCCCGCTAACTTGGAGCATGTACATGTAAATTATGGTGCAAATCCGTCGAAAATTACGGCCGTGCATTCGTTACACACACACACACACACACATCCTGCCTTTTATAGATAGAGATTGCTTCTCTGAATAAACTTTGACCCTTTAACATCCATAACTTTCCGCTATGTATTCACTTTCTATACTTTTTTTATGTGCCATGTCCTTTGAAGACGTAGGCCATCGTGGCTCTCCACAATTTATTTTATCTTTATTCTTCTTTTGCCATCCATCCACAAGCACAATTTAAGTAGGTTACTTTTCTATCCTGTTCCTTCTCTTGCCTTCAGTACGTTTTCTGGGTGTTCAATTCTCTGAACCTACTTTCCACATCATGTGCCCAGAAATGTAATGTCTTTTACTGATTCTAATCATGAATTTCCACAACGTTCGTTATGGCTCTCCACAACTTCCTGTATTTCGTTGCCCCAAATAATGCTAGACCCTTTACCATCCTGCTTTTTATTTGTACTGTCATCCATTCACTTATTTTTCTTCTTTTATATGCTATCTTCCTTCGGGGTGTGGGTGATCATGGCTCTCCACAAATTCCTGCATTTTGTTACCCTAAATAATGGTGGACCCTCTGCCAGCCATCATCGTCCTCGTTCTGCCATCCATTCGCACAAATTCGTTAAGTAGTTTACCCTTTACTATTCCCCTGTTTCACTTTCCTTCCTGTGAGTTAAATTCTCCGAGCATCCTTTCCTCATTAGATATCCCAGAATACTCTTCTGTCTCTTTCTGGTTGTAAGTTCCTATATTACTTTAAAAGTCTCCATTGCCCGTGCGCTCTCTCCAGGGTCCTCTCAGGCTCCGTTAACAGAACCGCATCTTTGTCACTTCCGGTCATCTCTTCTTCATCTGTTGTGTGTGTGGAAATTGTCCAACATTCATAACCATTTAAGAGATTAGACTACATAGCAGTTCATCACTTCTTTCTTGCTTTCTTTTTTCTTTCTTTCTTCCTTTCCTTCTTTTTCTTCCTTTCTTTCTTCCTTTCTCTCTTTCTTCCTTTCTTTCTTATTAGATAGATATCCCAGAATACTCATCTGTCTCTTTCTGGTTGTAGTTTCCTATATTTCTTTGAAAGTCTCTGTTACTCGGATGTTCTCTTCAGGGTCCTCTCAGCATCCGGTAACAGAACCGCATCTTTGTCACTTCCGGTCATCTCTTCTTCATCTGTTATGTGTGTGGAAATTGTTCAACATTCATAACCATTTAAGAGATTAGACTACATAACAGTTCATCACTTCTTTCTTTCTTTTCTTCTTTCCTTCCTTTCTTTCGTTCTTTCTTCCTTTCTAGCTTTCTTCCTTTCTTTCTTTTTTCTTCCTTCCTTCTTTCTTTCTTTCTTTCTTTCTAGCTTTCTTTCTTCCTTTCGTTCTTTCTTTCTAGCTTTCTTTCTAAGGACATTTTCCTATCTCTTAATACTTACCTTAGTTTCTAGAAGGCATCTCTCTAGTACTATACACCTTCGGATTTCAATCATCTCTTTCTGATTATTAGCAGCAGTTTCTTCGTAGTTCTTATTCTCCTTAAAACTTCATCGTTGCTCAGTTGTTCCCTCTATCTCATTCTCATTATCCTTCTGTAGAACCATACTTCTGCCACTTCAAGTCCCTTCCTCATCTGTAAGGAAATTGGCTAGCATTCGCCGTCATATTGATTCATCGCTCTTTTCTTTGTTTCTGTTGATACTTTGCTTAGTTTCGGGAAGGCATATTTCGCACATTTCCATTGTCTGTTACTACCCTACCAAGATAGTTACATTTCTGCACCTGCCTGATTTTGACGTCCCCATGACGTCGCTCGCAGCATGGGCTGTCCTTTTTGCTGATATCTAGGCAGTCTGACTTCTTTCGATTAAGTCTTTTATTCTTGCTTTAGAGGCATTTCCTTGGAAGATATTCCAAACAAAATTCTACTCACAGTTGCTCATAGCTAAATATTGACGTATACACCGCTGAAACAGTTTTCCCGATTTGGGAACGAGGGATTAAAATTGCTCCTGTATACCGTCGACTACTCTGTTTTTGATTTATTATTTTTATCAAGAGTTCCGAAACGAAAGTTGAATTACCAGATATATTCCATTGCACGAATTCAATCTTATCATTGCTAAATTTTTGTATCAAGGGCATTTCCTGCTGGGTAAAATTGGTCAGTGTTGATTCTGTTCTTAGTCAAATAAATGTAATCCGTACTGTTGTGTTCAAAAACTAACTGTTCTTTTTTTGTAGGTATGCGTGATGAAAAGATGTTTTCTGAATTGTTTGATTTTGATTATATCTGATGAGAGGATGAAACGGTGAAAATGACATAAGCTAAAAAGAAGGAGAAAATGGATTGCAGGAAAAGAGAGAAAGAAACAAAGAGACAATGAAAGAAACAAAGAAAGAAAATGTAAGGGAATTTTTAAAAAGATGCAATGAAATTGAAAGAAAGAAAGAAAGAAAGAAAGAAAGAAAGAAAGAAAGAAAGAAAGAAAGAAAGAAAGAAAGATGTAATGGATTTGAAAGAAAGAAAGAAAGAAAGAAAGAAAGAAAGAAAGAAAGAAAGAAAGAAAGAAAGAAAGAAAGAAAGTGGAAATGTAGAATAGATTAAAAGAAAAACTAGAAGCAAGGAGAAAGAAAGAAAGAAAGAAAGAAAGAAAGAAAGAAAGAAAGAAAGAAAGAAAGAAAGAAAGTGGAAAAGAAAGATAGATGGAAAAGAAAAGATTAAAAGAAAAAAAGAAGCAAGGAAAGAAAGAAAGAAAGAAAGAAAGAAAGAAAGAAAGAAAGAAAGAAAGAAAGAAAGTGGAAATGTAGAATAGATTAAAAGAAAAACTAGAAGCAAGGAGAAAGAAAGAAAGAAAGAAAGAAAGAAAGAAAGAAAGAAAGAAAGAAAGAAAGAAAGAAAGAAAGTGGAAATGTAGAATAGATTAAAAGAAAAACTAGAAGCAAGGAGAAAGAAAGAAAGAAAGAAAGAAAGAAAGAAAGAAAGAAAGAAAGAAAGAAAGAAAGAAAGAAAGAAAGTGGAAATGCAGAATAGATTAAAAGAAAAACTAGAAACAAGGAGAAAGAAAGAAAGAAAAAGAAAGAAAGAAAGAAAGAAAGAAAGAAAGAAAGAAAAGAGAGAAAGAAAGTGGAAATGTAGAATAGATTAAAAGAAAAACTAGAAGCAAGGAGAAAGAAAGAAAGAAAGAAAGAAAGAAAGAAAGAAAGAAAGAAAGAAAGAAAGAATGGTTTTAGGTAACTGAAAAAAATATGTAATGGAAAAGAAATAAACAAACAAACAAAAAAGGAAGAAAGAAAGATGTAAAGTAATTAAAAAAAAAAAAGGTGTAATGAAACAAACAAACAAACAAAGTTTATAATCCTGGCCACAAAATTATAATTCTAGCCCTGAAGGGGACATCCTAGGCTGAGTAATAAAAAATAAAACCTTTCTAAGTTTATCAGGTTATTTAATTACACTATGAATTAATCGAAATTTACGCAACCATTTCTAAATAATGGATCTCTTAAAGCAAACACAAATCGTCTTTGTCTTTTCCGATTTAATAAAAATTGAAAAGGCAAACAGTGACGAAATTCACCTCCCCCCCCCTCCCGCCATATTAGCCGAATTCATCACATCAGTCTTCGGTACAATCCTAGAGTTCCTCAATTTTCGCACAATTGCCCAAGCCAAAAAGCCTGCCCTCATCAATTTGTCTCTCTTTTGATGCGGTCTGTCCAACAAAAATCGATCCGTCAAAGTTGATTTGTCTTGCGAGAACAAAATACGATGTAGCAGTTTGTTTTTACTGGGAGGAAAATAGACACACAAGGAAGAAGAATCCAATATTTCCCTTTCTTTGTTTTTCTCCATTTTGCGAACAGAGAACGCACACACTCATAGACATAAACAGAGAGCGAGATACACATACACACACACACACACACACACACACAGCAAGACACACACACGCAATGTTATTTTTGTGTGTAACAACTTAGGGGCCGAGTGCCAAAATTTTGACATGAGACGTACAGAAGCCAAGACCCTCATTCAAATCCACACTCAAAAAGCTACAAACAACAGAGTCCGCGCCGAACAAAGAAAGAAAGAAAGAAAGAAAGAAAGAAAGAACGGTTTAAGGTAACTGAAAAAATATGTAATGGAAAAGAAAGAAAGAAAGAAAGAAAGAAAGAAAGAAAGAAAGAAAGAAAGAAAGAACAGCATAAGGTAATTGAAAAAAAGATGTAATGGAATAGAAAGAAAGAAAGAAAGGGAGAAGATATAAACAGTCACATATTGCCCTTTACTGTCTTTCTCTATTTTCCGAGCGCGCACACACACAGACACTCACTCTCACACAAACACACATATATATATATATATATATATATATATATATATATATATATATATATATATATATATTTGGTTGATAGATGTGAGTTTGTGACACTGGGTTTCGATTGCTAAAGAGTGAAACGCAGGGTCACAAACTCACATCAATCCAACAAAATATGTTAGCTCTATTTCTGATATTGAGCGCTTTTTATTTATACCGCATATATAATATATAAATATTTATACATGTATATATTTATTTATATTTATATGCACTTTTCACACACACACACACACACACACACACACATATATATATATATATATATATATATATATATATATATATATATATAAATTTATTTTTAACATTTTTGGCCTGAATGTCGTTATTTCAAAGAACGAATATTTTTATGAAAATTTCTCGGACATTCAGTATTAAAAATGTTTTTTAATACTGTTTATCATAAACAGAGCATTTTCTTAAATACTTGTATCTATAAATAACAACGTTAAACATAAAAAATGTCTTTAATAAATAAATTGTCGGACCTTGTCCATTTCTAAATATATATATATATATATATATATATATATATATATATATATATATATATATATATATATATATATATATACATATAATACGACATATATATATATATATATATATATATACAATGTGTGTGTGTGTGTGTGTGTGTGTGTGTGTGTGTAACAATTGAGAGGAAATGTGCAAAATTTTAACATGAGACACACAGAAGTCAAGAACCCCATTCACATCCACACACAAAAAGCTACCGTGCTGGAAACTACAACGAGAACACCCCGAGCAGCAGCGAGACAGTTAACAATAAGAACTAAATTCTGACTATCTCTTGTATGGCCCGTTACTACTAAGGGGTATGCACACACGTACTAACTCTTTCACACAAACATTGACATATCCGATTCAAGTTATATTTGTTTTTGAAAAGAAAAAGAGAAACTTATAAAAATATTTCCCTGTTTATCACATACATACATAGATTAAATTTATTTATTTCTTCCTGATTGACCCTAAAAAGGAAATAAAATACAGTTAAGTACGTAAATCAATATTTTTCTAATATTCAACACAACTAATGTTGCCTGTAACTCATGTTTGTCTCTCATAATTTTTATTTGACTAATGTTCTGTTTTTCTTTTCAAAATCAAATATATAATATATTTTGGCAGGAGGTGAGTCATCGTTATTTTCCATATTTCTTCTCAACTGTTACACAGAAAAAAAATTGTCCATGGATTAAACGAAAATATAATACATATTACTTATAATAAATTCCTTCTTGCGGTCAGTTTTGCTAGCACGGGCACACTAGGAGATAGATAGATAGATAGATAGATAGATAGATAGATAGATAGATAGATAGATAGATTTTATAATCGTTTCATCTCTATAAAGGCGATAATGCCACTAAGGCACACACATATACATACATACATTTCAGTACCTATATATGAACAGATCGGGGCACAGATAAGTGTGTGACAGAAAGAAAGAAAGAAAGAAAGAAAGAAAGAAAGAAAGAAAGAAAGAAAGAAAAAGAAAGAAAAAGAACAAAAAGAAAGGAAATTGAATAGATAGATAGATAGATAGATAGATAGATAGATAGATAGCTTAGTTGTGGTCCAAAGCTAAAAGCCTGGGGTACTAATAGCCATTTTGTTTCAATACTTCCGGTGTCTTATCAAGTGATGGTGTCACCGGAAGTACTTTTGTGGTGATTTTATAACATATTTATGTTATAATTTTCGAATAAATTATGTGCTCTGTATTGAACACTCTTTTAAGAATAGTATTTTTGGTTATTGGAATTTATTCCGTACAGAGGCGACACTGTTTCATGCTAAACGCAATCATCATGCAACATATCACGTGATGTGGCCTGATAATTGCGTTTAGCAAGAAACAATCTATCACCTCCGGGTGTTGACTTCAAGGTTCTTCTTGACTTTTATATTTACATACGCTCTATCTCTGATATTAAACACTTCATCCCATAAATATAGCTTACCTTAAAACTATACTTCATTTTACACACACACACACACACACACACACATATATATATATATATATATATATATATATATATATATATATATAAGATGAGAACGAATAGAGTACAATTCCAATGTTCATACATTTAATTTAAAAATTAAAAATTCCCGGTCATGACCTACTTCTATTTTAAATTTTTTGTTTTTCGCTTAGTTTGAATTGAACGTGTGTCATATTTGAAGATTGATCAGGGTAAATCCCCACAGTCTTATAACTTTTCTTTTGAAAAATGAGGATGTATTTTGCTTTTGAAACCAAACTGATCGTTCACTCGCCAGTAATTTACAATCACTTGCGGAGTCGCATTGGTATGAATCGAAACACGTCTGCAATTGTGTAGCAATTATTACATGTTGTTTTAATATCCTAATATATATATGTATATATAAAGAAATATAGTCTTAAGGTGTGCTATATTTATGGAATAAAGTGCTCAATATCAGAGATAGAGCGTGTGTAAATATAAAAGTGAACATAGAAGTCAACACTGTTTCATGCTATATGCAATCGTCAGGCCATATATATATATATATATATATATATATATATATATATATATATATATATATATACACTATAGTTCAAAAGTTTGAAGCCAACCCTGGTAATTTTTAAATTAGCCCAAAATGTAGAGAAAAATAATAGAGAAAATTATTTTACATAGTTATTTTTGGCATTCGTTGCAAAAAGTTTCTCAAAGTATAAATTTGATAATTAATTCCATTCTTTTTTTCAATGTCTCCAAGAGGTCCTTTTCATTTTCAGAATGGAAAGGTTTCACTCTTCTGTCAGATTCATCCTATGCTAATTCTGGGTGGATGACTTCAAACTTTTGAATTATATATATATATATATATATATATATATATATATATATATATATATATATATATATATATATATATATATATACTGGTTGTCCCTAAAGTTCGTGTGCACTTTATAATTTTATTTGTATTTGCGATAGAAATAATCTGTAAAAAATGCTATAAAGTTTAATCTACCTAGGTTTAAGTATAGCTAAAATAAATAATGTGATTTCAGGCATTACTGTAAATCTGTTGGCAAATATGTTCCGTGAACTGCAAAATCGTATTACCCTTTATATTGCTAAAAATTTTATAAAGTTTAATGTACCTAGTTTTAAGTATAGCTAAAATAACTAAAGTGATTTCAGGCATTACTGTAAATCAGTTTTTCGCTACAAGGCCAACTATATGAAAGAGAGTGCTATGTAACATTAAAATATGGTTATTAATGTGTATCGAAAAAAACGTATTTTAAATCAGTTAATTTATAATATTAATGCTCTGTAAATTTACATTGAGCACTATTTTGTAAAATAAACATATCAATAAGAACACCGGATTATATATCTTACTGTCCTTTTCTTTATATTATAATATATATATATATATATATATATATATATATATATATATATATATATATATATATATATATAAGGGTTTTTTTTACACTTAACCCATGTTTTCTTCGGAGTTTTGTGGCTATATGTGTATAACCATTCGTCAAAACAGAGAATCTGCTATCATTTCTCGATTCTTTTTTCGCTTTTATTGGTATGAGTTTGTTATTTATTTCCTTTACTTTTGATGTGTATTGATTGATTACTGATTTTTCTTCCTCTTCCTTTGGTCTTTAGTTTATTATCGACCATTTACCTTTGGTCCTGTTTGTAATTTTGTGTGTGTGCTTATGTTTGTTCAGATGTGTCTTTATGTGAGTGCCTATGTGTGTACGCATGCACGCATACACAAAAACAAGTATGTACGCACACTCACCGCACGTGTATGTTCATTTTATGTGCGTCTGAGTGTTTATATTTGTGTTTGTGTATATGTTCATATTAACTATATTGCGAGTTGTATTATGTTTGTGTTAACCGTACATGTGTTTCTCTTCTTCATTTTTAGTAGGTTGTATTATTTCACATTCAACTGAGTGAAAGAACAGTTTTTTGTTGGTGATGTTATTATTGTTTCTTTTGTGCAGGGATGTGTTTATGTATGTGTGTTCAAAAACGGTATTTCAAATTGACAATATATATATATATATATATATATATATATATATATATATATATATATATATATATATTCGCTTTACAATTGCCATTAAGATACTTTTAGTTAATGATCATTTTCACCTACGAATTGGATATTTAAAATTCGCAGGACTTTTCAAACTGTTTACGGTATCAGCTCGTAGTGGGATACTGACTAGTTGGAGAAAAAGGAGAGGTGGAATGTTAAAAAGAACACGTTAGATATGGTAGAAGAATATATATATATATCGGTAGTAATCCGTTCGTATAATCTAGAAGAGTCGTATTAACAAAACATAGAATTTGAAATGTGTTAAAACTGACTCACAAAAGAGCGCTCAATGTTTATTTGTGCAGGTGTGTGTCTATGTATGTGTCTTCAAAAACGATATTTCAAATCGAGACATATATATATATATTGTCGTTTAAAAACAATTTTTACCTCATTTGCGTCTGTACATAAAAAGAGTCTCTTGGGGGAAGCTATATATTGTTTTTAAGCTGGCAAAAAATTAACGCAAAATCATGGTGTTCATGATATGCTGCTTGAAAAAAGCTAAAAGATGAAGTGTACGAGAGACGGTGAGAGAAGAGGAAATTATTCTACAAACAGCAAAACAATACGAAAATTACAATATCTACATTTTGTCACTCAGAATTAGTGTCTACTAAGGAATTTAAGACAGTTTCTCGATTTTAAACTACATTGACTAAGGGTTTCCCCGTGCGCCACAGGGGCAAGAACGAGTCTGGTCCAAGGGAGACAATTCATATGAGACAACAAATACAACAAATACCAAAAACTGACGAAATTTCTACTAAAAATAGGAGAAATTGCTAAACAGTTATTGATTGCTTTCACTTTAATTTGTTTCAAACAAAAATTGCCATAAAAGTACATATATATATATATATATATATAGTTAAATTCCCAGATCAATATATATATATATATATATATATATATATATATATATATATATATATTTGTTGATTGATGTGAGTTTAGACCCTGGGTTGCGCTCTTGCGATCGTCATCTTGTCTGACGATCGCAAGAGCGTGAAACCCAGAGTCACAAACTCACATTAGTCCAACCAAATATGTTACCTCTATCTCTGATATTGAGCGCTTTCTAATAGGTACCGCGCATATAATATGTAAATAATTATATATATATATATATATATAGATAGATAGATAGATAGATAGATAGATAGATAGATAGATAGATAAGTAGAAATTATTAGGAGGATTTGAGAATTATATTTAATTAATTCATCGAGACTGATAGAAACCTCTACAGAATGCAGAAAGCAATGGACGGCCGTTTCATCCTATATTTGGGACTCATCAGCAGTGTGCATCCACTACCGAGAATTGAAACCCTGACAGTTAGGTTGTCAAGCAAACATCATACCAACTGATGATGAGTCCCAAATATAGGATGAAACGGCTGTCCAGTGCTTTCTGCATTCTGTAGAGGTTTCTTTCAGACTCAATGAATTATATATATATATATATATATATATATATATATATATATATATATATATATATATATATATATATATATATATAGATGAGATGAGAACGAATAGAGTACAATTCCAACGTTCATACATTTATATATATATATATATATATATATATATATATAGAGAGAGAGAGAGAGAGAGAGAGAGAGTGCGAGAGTGCGAGAGAGGTAGGTATTGGATAGCAGCTTGGATTGAGGAATCGGAGAGCCGAGTTCGAATTCCGGTCGTATCCATTACAATCACTTACTTGAGAAAGGTATGAATCTTCTTCTTACAGCTATGGGTAAATAGCAGGACAGACCGGGTTCTATAGCCTTGGATGGCAACTGGTCTAGGAGAAGGACAACTCTGAATTCAAAACATGCGTTTGGTCGTTTGGGGACCTTGTGACACGTAGTGCACCTGTTCTCTGTATTCGGCCCTTCGAAAAGTGTGGCTGGTTCTACACAAAGCCTCCAACACTATAATCAAATATGTGCTGGAGTCTGGGCTGTCGGTTACTAGGAACTAAGCTGCTTCACCCTCATACGTCGAATTCGACGGGAGAGTCGAGTATATATATATACACCAATTTATGTCAATAAAGTCACTATAACAATAACAATAAGACGAAGTAATTAATTACAATAACAATTAAGACGAAGTAATTAATGAACAGTCCAGAAATTTATTATTAAAATGGTCCTGGTTAATTGTGGTTAATGAGAGGATGTGGTATTATGGTTTATGGAGGGTTGATTGACGATGGATGAGTATTTATGGTGAATGAGGAAATTGTAACGAGCGAATGGGTCGTGAATCCGATTAGCTTGGTATAAGATAGTTAGGGAAGACCAGCTTCAACCCATTCCCCCTTTTCGGCCTTGTGCCATAATTGTATTAATTTACAATAAACCTCAACAATAAAATGCTATGGTAAACAATAGTAAATTAATTACCGATGATGTTCGAACTGCAAGCCACCTGCTTCAATGCTTAGCTCTTTATTATAAGTAACAATATAGTGACTTTATTGCCACCAGATAGATAGATAGATAGATAGATAAGGATACTGAATAGATAGATAGATAGATAGATAGATAGATAGATAGATATTAACAGATTAAAATGATAGAGAGATGTGAACGTATACTGAATAGATAGATAGATAGATAGATAGATAGATAGATAGATAGATAGATAGATATTAACAGATTAAAATGATAGAGAGATGTGAACGTATACTGAATAGATAGATAGATAGATAGATAGATAGATAGATAGATAGATAGATAAGGATACTGAATAGATAGATAGCTAGCTAGCTAGCTAGACAGATAGATAGATAGATTAAAATAATAGAGGGATGTGAACGTATACTAGATAGATAGATAGATAGATAGATAGATAGATAGATAGATAGATAGATAGATTAACATTGTAAAAATACCCCCCCCCCGACAGATTCCATTAAATAAAAGTTAATCTATTCTGCACTGGCCACTTCACACCCAGATGGCCCTTCGTTTGTCTTCTTTGTCTGGGTGAGAACCATATTCGATTAGTTCAAGATCTTGGTTCTTTGCAATTCAATTTTCGGTGCCAGGAAAACTTAATGGCTGCCCAAAACTAAGTGGGGTTTGAAAAACTGCGTTGTGCCAATTTTACTATTCAGAAACGGTTTTTGTTCTGTCGGCCTTGACCTTTAACCTGGGCTTGAACACTGGCACTGATGTGAAACGTACAACTACCACAGCCATCAACTTTTCGTCTCTATCTTTGTCGGTATGTAAGACGCGTAAGGCTCTTTTTTGGCATTTCCATGAGAGTTTGTGTAAGAAAGATTCAACAAAGAAGTGGGTGTCTACTTCCTGTCAATAGAAACCATTTTGGGCGGTTGTCTCTTGTCTCTTGAATCAATGTATTTCTTTCTTTCAGATCTATTTGTTTTTTCGACATTGTGTGTCTTTTTTTTTCTTTAGATTCTGCATGCCAATTCTATGAATTGTGCTCAGTGAAAAAACCAAATGTCTTTCTTTCAGTTTGATGGTCCTGGGGCTATGACCTACATAATAAACCCAGGGCTATTTTTTCCCCGTCTTTGAGTTTATGTGCTTTAGTCTGCATGGCGGAAGAAACAAAAGCACCAAGCTAAAAATAAATAGTTTATCACTTGAACTTTATTATGACAGAAAATCAGAACCAAACGTTTTACATACACACAAATATGTTGGAGATTGGTGACGAACCAAACTAGTAATCATGAATTACTTTGAGAAAATTCCAAATGATACGGTTCGAAACATTTTTGATTGAATAATTTTTTGTTTAATTAAAAACTAGCAGCCCGGCGTTGCCCGGGGATGTAACAGTAAGAGATAGATCAAGTATCGACCATCATAATGACTGAAAAATAAAATTGACAAAGATTATTGTTTAAGGTTGACGCACACACATGTCTTAATTAGTTTTTTTTTTTTTTTACGAATTGGTCAAACAAAAACATTGTTTTCAATCGTTATGAGTCTACCGATTGAATAGAATTTTATTATAAACAATTGTCTTGTAAATGGAATTTTTAAAGCATCCTGAATGTAAAAATAAAGAAAAAAGTGTGCAAGACAATAAGAAACACTACCTGCCAAAAAAAAGTGAATTTTTGTTGAAATCAGTTGAAAAATGTAGGAAATCCGATCCCATATATGAACGAACACACACACACACACACACACGCACACACACACACACAACCTGGGTTTTATAATAAGTATAACTCGATATGAGTTGTCCCCTTTTCATTCTCGACAGCGATGCCTCTTAATCGTGTTTTTAAACTGATTTCGTGCAAAAACAATTGTGTTTTTCCAATTTTTGGCGCTGTCAGAACCACCGCAAGGTAATTTTACGTAGTCCTGTGAAGTTTTGTTGAAATCGGTTGAAAAATGTAGGAAATCCGATCCAATATATAAACGAACTCATACACACACACGCACACACACACACACACGCACACACACACACAACCTAGGTTTTATAATAAGTATGATATAAAATTCACGCAAAAATGGAAAAAATTGTAAATTGAAAATAATTTATACAAATTTCTTTTTTTTTTTTTTTTTTTCAAATAAAAAAAATAAAAAAAAAAACAAAATGAAATAACAATATCTAAACTATTTCTTCCGGCGCCATTTTAACCAAACGCTTTCATTTTTTTCCCATATACAGGTTGAGAATCTTTTATTCGAAAAACTTGGGAGCGGAAGTGTTTCGGTTTTCAGATTATTTTTTTTCCACATTTTGAAATACAGGTTATTTGTATATAGCATCTATTTAGAAAAATATGGCAAACTGGAAAGGTTTTGTTTTTTTGTTTTTTGTTGTTGTTTTTTGGGGTTTTTTTTAGGGGGGTGACGCGTTTCATCCGTTAGTATTTCATTGGACTGGGCTTTGATGACGTTGCCACGTCTGCACATGCACACGAAACGAGAGACGCAGGTAGTTTCAAAATTTTTGAAAGAATTTTTTTTCAATCTAACCGAAATCATCTGTATTCATTTTATTTTTATTTTTCTTTATCTCTCCACCGCCTTTGAGCCTGATTATCTCACACTGTGACAATATAAAATCTGGCAAAAATGGCGATATATTCTAAGAGCCTGGACGTAAATCTATTGTGGCACTTTCCAGACATTTTCGTCTCAGTGGATTATTTTCCCTTTTAATCAAAGTAGCATTCCCTATGTCAAAATTATGGTTCATGTTGTCACAGTGAACAACCAATACGTTTTGTGTGTTGTTATTTAAAATGTCCCTTTTGTGTTCATATAGTCTCTTGTTTAAACCTCTTGAGGTTTCTCTAATGTATTTATTCTGGCAATTCCAGCATTTGACAGAGTAAATTCCTCCTTCAACTTTTATCTGGTTCTTTTGTTTTTTATTAAGTCTTTGACTGTTTTAGATGTAGTTTTAACAAATTTTATGCTGAGTTTAGATAAATTCTTTTCGGTTGTAGTTATGAGAGAGTTAGTGGGTAGAATAATATATAGCATCTATAAAATGGAGCAGCTTGGGAACGGAACCCAAGCATAAACACGATGTCTCTTTGCATTTCCTAATACTGTAGCGCTCCAGTAAGTACCTGGCTCCTCCTGATATCTTCTACCTTTACAAGAGACAAATCAGACCAAAAAAAATGGAGTACTTTTTGTCATATTTGGGCAGGAGCTGCCCAGACCTCGCTCTCCAGCTTTGATATAGCCTAAAAGCGTCTCCGAACTCTTGTGGGTGACAAATTATTCTCCACCCTCCAACTTCTCTCCCACAGGCGCATGTGGCAAGACTCTCGCTACTTCCGCGGAAAGTGCTCGGACGAACTACATTCTCTGGTCCCGCCAGTTTAAACCTTCGCGGCAAGGACATGCTATTTACATTGTAACAAACCATCCACATTACGTCCGTATCCCATCGATGAGAAATAAGTTCCGTTCGAGCAGCTTCTTCCCGTGAACCATAGCGCTGTAGAACCGACTCCGAACTGGGTGTTTCCCCAATCACTACAATATCAACCTGTTCAAGGCTAGAGTTAACCGTTAACATTTCCTCCTATTCGCACAAATTGTTTCTTAACGTAACGCTCTGCCTTGAATGGACCCTTGTAAAGGGTGAAACTTACTGTAAAAGTAAAAAGTAGTCCTTATAGTGGCTTGGGGCTTAGCGGTTAAAATGAACAGTTGACTTACCCACGCCTAGAAGATTAACGAAGGATGATAATTTCAATCACATCCAATTTTTTGAACGTTACGTTTACAATATCAAATTTACAATTTCTTTTTTACGACGTTTATTTGGAAGAAATCAAATTCTCGATAGGTAGGTCCCATAAAAATAGACATTACTTGAATATTGAGGAAAATGGAAGTCAACTTCAGCCAGAATTAGAAGATAAGCTATAAACAATTTGGAAAAAAAAAATTATTTGCTTTTGTGCTTAATAACAACAAATTTAGTAAAATAAAACTACGGAAAATCCAAAGTTTGCAGAATAAAACAAATGGTATAACGCTATATAGAAATTTGAACTTAGAATTAACTATTAACTACTACTAGTTGTAACTGACTATTACAACTTGATAAAACTATAGTAGCTTGGGGCTTAAGGGTTAAAATGAACAGTTGATTTATCCACGCCAAGAAGATTAAAGAAGAGTAGTAATAACGAGGAAACACAAGGGTAATTTTAACAAAACAAGATAAAGAATTTATTTACAAATTTACACGCTTAAGTTGTGTCAGTAGATCGTTCCAGGAAAATAAATCAGAATTTTTTAAAGTCTGTGGTTGCAACAAATTGCCCAAAAGAGGAAATGTTCATACAACAGAGATTAAATGATCTGATACTAAATAATATTCAAAATATTTAAAACAAAGATAAGAGAGTTCGTTGGTTACCTTTGTTTTAAATATTTTTAATATTATCGAAGAGATATATGGTTTGCAAACGTTCAGAAGTAGACAAAGAGAGTTTTGAAATACTAAGCTTTCTTGGATTTTTGATAGAAAATTCTTTGAAGTGTCCCATGCGCTGATTATAGGCCGATAATATAATTGGCGAATAATTTTACACTGGCGGGAACTTCAAAATCACTGGTGGCAATGACCGACTTACTCTTGATGGAGGATGTCCCATCTAAAGGGCCATAATCCGCAAAGAAGGCCCCGAAATGCTCCTCGGCAATATACATGGGCATTCCACGTAAGGTAGTCCGAGTTTTTCGGGTGCCCATATACTACAATCTCAACCTGTTCAAGGTTAGAGGTTAACCGTTATCGTCTTTTATTCGCACAAATCGCTTCCTAACGTAACCCTCTGCCACGAGTGACCTTTGTAAAGGATGAACCTTACTGTAAAAAAAAAAAAAATAGCCGGAAGGTAATTTTCTATAAAATTTAATAAATTTCGTGTACATACAGATACAGGAAATAACTCAAGTCATGTAATGCTCACACGGCTTTTTAAGTGATGAATTTAGGATTTCACGTAAAAATAATGTTTTGTATTTTCTGCAAGTGTACAAAAAACAT
Source organism: Acanthosepion pharaonis (assembly GCA_903632075.3). Lineage (NCBI taxonomy): Eukaryota > Metazoa > Mollusca > Cephalopoda > Sepiida > Sepiidae > Acanthosepion > Acanthosepion pharaonis. The sequence goes on from CAHIKZ030000818.1 coordinate 2,974,749, forward strand.
GCTCACGACTAACAAAAAATATATAAATGCAAAACATTTCATTTACATTATTTGCATTATTCGGACTGTTGCCCTTTTTTATTGCCATATTCCGAACGTTTGAGCAGTTATACGCTCCGCCCTTCGGGTGATTGTAATTTCAAACTGAACCCTATATTCCGTCCACCGTTGTAGATTGTTCTAGTTCAACATGCCATGCCTCTTCCAGGTGTCCCAATCATCTCCCTTTAACTCAACTCTCCAAGATTTTGTTTCTTTTGTTTACCACTGCCGTAGCCAGGTAATGAACTTACAACTCTTTGGGTCAAGTCATTGAAGACAAATGGCCCCGTGGATAAAGCGTTGGTTGGATCCAGTCACTTGACCCAGAGTTGTGAGTTGAATACCTGCCTACGGCAGTGGTGGACAAAAAAAATCGAAGAGTTAAAGGGAAATAACTGAGGCATCCGAAGAGGCATGGTACGTGGAACTAGAACAATCTACTCCGATGGACGGAATAAAGGGTTCAGTTTGAAATTCCAGTTACCTGAAGAAGGACGGAGCGTACAACGACCGAAACGTTGTGAATACGGCAATCAAATGAGGACAACAGTCCGAATAATGTAAATAATGTAAATAATTACAATAGCTCATCTCAGAAATACAGACAGGGGCAGAATTTTTTGGCATTTTGAATAATATCTTCACTTAGTTCTTGCCGGTCGAATTTAACAAAACTTCATATATACACACACACACACACACATACATATATATATATATATATATATATATATATATATATATATATATATATACTAGAGGCAAAAAGGTTGAGGCCACCCTGCATTTCTTTAAAAAAACTCTTAAATTTATTATAAAACAAACACATTCTGATCTCTTGTCGTCAGAACTGATAAGGAAATTTAACTTATAGCCACTCTTAGCCTCAAAAATCCAAACACATTGTTGGGAGTTTTGTTTTTCATTCCGTCCTGAAGAAGCCGAACCAACACACGGTGAAATGCGTCGTTTAAGAACTTTTCCACTTTGTCTCAACGATAATGGTACCCGTCAGCCATTAGGGTCGTAGGGTCACCACACGCACTGCAACCAGAGTAGCAGGTGGTGTTTCCTTTAGTATGATATATATATATATATATATATATATATATATATATATATATATGGTATATCAAAGATGCTTATACAAACTTTACCGTAACTTTAAACTTTAAAGTTTAAAGAAACTTTACAGTAGATGGCGCGATGTTGCCATGTAGACTAGGTTATATTTGTCATTCGTGTACATTTGTGTCATGTCTTCAACGTTTAACGTGTGTAGTAGTGAGTTAACTGAGAAGTGTTCCGTTTAACAATGTCAGGATATTCATATCATGAGCAGGCAGATATGATTTTAACATACGGCCGCTCGAATGGACGCGAGGCTGCACGGATGTATCAGATTACGTTTCCAGGCAGACGAGTTATTCAAACTTTTTGCTGTTTATCATCGCAGAGACAGGATCTGTGACACAAGAAAATATGGTAATAAGAATTTTTGGATTGTATCTTGGATTGTACATTTAACAGCGTCTACCGAAGACTTTTTACACAAAAAGGATGGATTTGCGAATATATGTTCATGTAAACTTTTGTCCTTGTTTTGATGTGAGAAACCCGCCCCAAAGTTTGTAAATGTATTTTTGATACACCCTGGAAATATATTAAGAATAATAAATAGTCATTTTTCCTTACTGACAGCACACTCGGTGTTCAATGCACAACACAATCGTCAGGTGCTGATTAAAAATTGTTTTCTGTCAACACCTGATGACTGCGTTGTGCATGAAACTCTGAGTTGTGCTACCAGCGAGGAAAAACGTGTATACTTATTATTAATATAAACTACAGCTCTGTTTTTATATGTCGAGCGCTATTTTATTACCACCAACAATCAATGTGCAATATTTTACGTATGTGCGTGCGTGTGTGTGTGTGTGTATATAGCTGGCCACTCGTATTCGAGGATACACGTCTACTAAGGCGGCTAGCCAATCCCTATTGCAGACGCTTGCTCAGGCGCATTCTGTGTTTATTCAACACCCACGGAGCCTTTGGTTTATATACTGCAACGATGCTGAGCAGACCTTGGTTACAGTTTCTGGGGAAGAACGTCATACCCAGCGTGATCAGTAATCTGAACAAAGGCAGCACGTTGAAGCCCTCGGCCACGATGACTTGTGGCTTTGTGCTATCGATGACCCTCTAGAGTTCCGTCTACCCAATTTCACTCCAAGGCTTAGCTCAACCCGTGGCATGGTTTTCTGGCACTTTCCAAAGGTGCCGCATGCTGGGAGCGATCCCTCGAGTTTGATAACATCAGAAAGTCTCCTTCCTGACTAATCGACCATGGTGAGATTCGAACCTGAGTCTTATATATATATATATATATATATATATATATATTAATGCATGTTTCATTAAATAATATAGACAAGTTTTGTCTATTTATTTTAAGTAAGTTCCTTTCATATTGTCTGATAAGCTTAATAACATTATCATTAAAAGACGAAAGGAAATAATCACCATATTGATACATGTTTAAATCCAATCTAAGCTTTCGGCTTACATAAGCCATTATCAAAGATGACAATTTCAATATATCAAACAACACACGGACGAAACAACAATGATAGTCCGCCCTTGCTGCGTGAAAAGTTTCAAAGCAACAACAAACTCGTGTATACGAGACGCGGAAGCGAAAATCGCGTCGCAACTCGTGACGTCACACATGACCACGCGAGAGTGAAAACGAGAAGTATTAAGTCTGTGAAGCCGTTGGTATAAACCAATGGCTTCTGTTATAAATTATAGGCATTTAAGACTATAAAAATTGCTGCCTAAATATACACAATATATATATTATTTCTGGTCGTATATATATTTGTCCTATCAGTAGAATTTAAATTACACTAACTGCATAAAGGGGTAAGACATCTCCAAACAGGCCACATTCCAGGTGGTTAATTGCAAATTCAGATATAAGCAATAAATATCTTTCCTTTTTATGTTGGTGTAAATTGAATATACATCTTCCTATCAATTAATTCATTGACTTTTTATTCTCATCCAACAAGGTTTGATAAGTCGTTCAATTAATCAAACTGAAAAATATCATACATATACATATAACTGTGTACTCTATTGATATTTTACGACTTATCAACCGTTTGTGGGTTATCTAAAACCGAAACAGATTTTGGATTTGAAGAATAAATTCTCTTTACAAGTGATATTGCATAAACAATGTTTTGATGATAACGGTTTTTTTTTTCAGAAAAATCTGCTATTTAACCCATAGCTGGCGAGAGAGAGAGTTGAAGTCATACCTTTCTCAAGGGTTTTTGCGTGCAAGTGGATTTATCGAACCCGAATTAATTTAAAGTTTTAAATAAATAGTCACACTTACAAAAGACCTCAATATTAAAATGAAGTACATAGCTGATATTTTTTTTTATTTTATGTAGTCATCCGATTTAATTAAAATACCACAGATAAAATTTAATTTCCTTTTAATTAAATACTTGATTAATTAAGGAATTAATTTCTTGAGTTTTTTTTTAAATAAATATTTATTGGAAAAATCTATATTTTATCAATAATATAAATATAGTGATAACATGTTCCATATATATATATATATATATATATATATATATATATATATATATATATATATATACACACACATTGAAGGGAATGAATAGTTGTGTTGCATACATCTACGCCGAAGCACTAATTTGCGGGTGGTGTAATGGATGGCGTCTCGGGATGAGAAATCGGAGAGCCGAGTTCGAATTCCAGTTGGTCTCGTTGCATTCACTTACGTGCAGGAAAGATATGAATCCATCTGCACTCCCTCTCTATGGGTTAAATAATAGGACTTGTATCTAGAAAAATTGTTATTATTCTAACAAAAATGCTCAATATTCACTCTGAAACAAAAAAAAAGAATGATTATTACGATCCAAAATGTTTCGGCTTTAAATAATCCATGACGTGTTGATAAAACGTAAAAAAAAATGATTCAATATTCACTATCAAATATTCAATAAAAAAAAAACTGATTCGAATATTCACTATCATTCAATCATAAATTTTACAGTTTTAAAAACCAGAAAGGGATGATAAGATGTAAAAAAAATACAAATAAAAATATAAACAAAAAATAAAAAATACAAATCAAAAAAATACAAAATATATGAATAAAAAATAAAAATACAAATAAAATATTTCAAAAAATATAAATAAAAAAATCACAAAAAATACAAATAAAGAAAAAAAACCTAAAGAATACAAATCAAAAAAATACAATTCAATTAACATTTGTTGTTTGATTGATTTGTATTTTATAGCTAACCATTTTTGTTGCTATAATGTTTCGGCCGTTGTCCTCTCCGGACTTCTTCAGGAGCATGTTGATCCAGGTAACCTACAGGAATTTTCGAGCAGAGCCCTTTACATTTTCAATAGACGAGTAGATTAAATCGTTTTTTGTTGTTTTTTTTTTGTTTTTTTGTTGTTTTGTTTTTTTTCTGAATTTGGTAACACAGTAATTGCGAGTTCAATCCCTGGGCCGAGTAGTGTATATTTAAACTCAGTGGAAATAGGGCGAGAAATAACTGAACAGTACTTAATTTATAACTATGACTAAACGTGAGCAGCGAACGAGAAATATTTACTCGCATAGATTAAATAAAGGGTTCAGCTCCATGTAGGTTACAACCATCTGAGGAAGTGCGGAGAGCGCAACGGTGAGGAAAATAACCCTCGTGTAAATAATATAAGGGTGGGGAGCAAAGGTATTTTTTTAAACATAATTTTTTTTGTTTTTTTTTTTTTGTATTTTTTGCTTCTTGTTTCTTGCTTACTAACTGATCTTCTATATAACACAGGGGAAATTAAAAGCATTCGACGCCTGCAAAAGGGAAGAGGAACAGTACCTCCTGTTACACGAAAGTGACGTGTAACAAAAGAATCTTTTGCTACACACCCAATCGTGGTGGGTGAGTGAGTATGTTCAACCTTAACCCTCCGAGTGTGGTGCGTTTTGAAAAAAATCCTGACCATCTTGCCGTCCCCCGCCCGTAAATCCCATGGTTGCTCTCCCGTCTATATAACCCTCTCTGGCTCCTCTCCCATCTTTACAACTATCGGGTGCTTTTCTTTCTGTACAACTTCTGGTTGCTCTCCTATCTTATCATATCTGGGCTGCTCTCCTTTTCTCTGTTTCACTTAAGCTTGTTTTTATTAAATGCTTTGGTATTGTTTTCTTGAAATTTAACGCGTTTACTTTACTACATGGCTTGCATTCTCTCTAACATGTCTACGATAACATATGTGTGTGCATATGTATTAGCGCGCGCGCGTGTGTGTGTGTGTGTGTGTGTGTGTGTGTGCTGAGGAAGCAAGACTTGGTCCAAATATGCTTTGCTATTATTTACACTGTTTACATTGTTCGGACTGTTGTCCTCATCTCTGCTGACATATCTACGACGTTTCGACCGTTGTACGCTCCGATATTCTTCAGGATCTGTCTATATTTCTAAGATGAGGTATTGCAATTATTTACACTGTTTACATTGTTCGGACTGTTGTCCTCATCTCTGCTGACATATCTACGATGTTTCGACCGTTGTACGCTCCGATATTCTTCAGGATCTGTCTATATTTCTAAGATGAGGTATTACAATTATTTACACTGTTTACATTGTTCGGACTGTTGTCCTCATCTTCGTTGCCATATTCACGACGTTTCAGCCGTTGTACGCTCTGGCCTTCTTCAGGATCTGCCTATATTTCTGAGATGAGGTATTGTAATTATTTACACTATTTACATTGTTCGGAATGTTGTCCTCATCTTCGTTGCCATATTCACGACGTTTCGGTCGTTGTACGCTCTGGCCTTATTCAGGATCTGTCTATATTTCTGAGATGAGGTATTGCAATTATTTACACTATTTACAGTGTTCGGAGTGTTGTCATCATATTTATTGTCATATTCAACGGCCGAAACGTCGTGAATATAACAAAAATGAGGGCAAAAGTCCGAACAATAGTTTGAATAGTGTAAATACCTTATCTTAGAAATATAGACAGATCCTGAAGAATGCCGGAGCGTAAAACGGCCGAAACGTTGTGTATATGACAACGAAGATGAGAACAACAGTCCGAATAATGAAAACAGTGTAAATAATTACAATACTGCACCTCAGAAATATAGACAGATCCTGAAGAAGGCTGGAGCGTACAATGGCTGAAACGTCGTGAATATGGCAACGAAGATGAGGACAACATTCCGAACAATATAAATAGTGTAAATAATTACAATACCGCATCTCAGAAATATAGGCAGATCCTGAAGAAGGTCGGAGCGTACAACGGCTGAAACGTCGTAAATATGGCAACGAAGATGAGGATAACAGTCCGAACAATATAAATAGTGTAAATAATTACAATACCGCATCTCAGAAATATAGGCAGATCCTGAAGAAGGTCGGAGCGTACAATGGCTGAAACGTCGTGAATATGGCAACGAAGATGAGGACAACAGTCCGAACAATGTAAATAGTGTAAATTGTCCAGTAAATTGTCTCAGAAATATAAACAGATTTTCAGCCGACAAGCTCTATTTGATTTTATACTATATTTTTTTTTTGCAATTTGGCGAGTGAGACATTGTAAATGAAGACTGAAATTATGAACAAACTGCCAAAAGTAGATTTTTTTTTTATCTCTTGTTGTTTCTTTATCAAATACATTTGACTCCCTCAGTCATTATGAAGAACTGTGTTTTGGCAGTATGGTAAACAGAGTTTGACGAAATCCAGGCTTTTTTAGATAGCTCAAATTCGAATTATTTCAAAGTGATATTTAATTGGAAAAGCATGTATTTTTTTTTTTTTTTTGCTGTTTTTTTTTTGTTGTTGTTCTTCTTTTTTGCCGGTTGAATTTAACAAAACTTTTTATACATACATACATACATACATATATATATATATATATATATATATATATATATATATATATTTGTTTTACTCTGTATTGAGCACTCTTTTAAGGATAGCGCTTTTGGTTATTGTAATTTTATTCCGTTTACACTAACCCTATACTTTGATACACACACACACACACACACATATATATATATATATATATATATATTTAAGTTATGAAGAACTTGGTAATCCGTATGGGTAATTCCAAGGAAGATGAAATCCTGAGAGCTCAATGTAAATGCAGAGCTAAAAATATATATATATATATATATATATATATATATATATATATATATATATTATAGAAATTATTAAGAGGCTTTGAGATAATCATATTCATAAGTAAATAATTCATCAAATCCAGAAGAAACCCCAACAGAATGTAGAAAGCACTGGACGGCCGTTTCTTTCTTTCTAGTTTTAACCTGTGAAAATTTCGCTGTTTTCCTATTTGAAATTTCTGATGAAACTTAATTCTACAGTTAATGTTTTAATAAGTTCATAGCAATTTCTACGACAATATATATGTTAGAGTGTGCAGCTTATATATTTTAGATCATGAAGAAGTAATTTATACAAAGAATTAATTAGCAATGTTAATATGATTAAAGGCGAAATCACTTCGCTAACAAGTCTTAATGAGACATTAACTTACTATCAATTCACACCAACGGACCTCTGTGACGAAGAGGTTGCAAATTAGACTCGATATAGCGCCGCTCGATCACATATTCTGTGGTGGAACTCATCCGAGTTTCCCCTACCCATAGGACTGTGCCCCCACGAAACACGGCTACTATCCCCAAGCCGCTCCATAATATTAATAAAAAATAAAATCCCAAATCACCTCATATGAGTAATAGCCTATTTCGACAGATATCGGTCGTCTGTCAAATCAACCCCGGTGTGGACTGAGTTCGTGTCAGAAATAGATATTTTACAGTTAAAAGTAATCGAAAAACTAATACAGAATTTATCGATTTCAATGTTTCAGTCAGACGAAAGGCACAAGTCAGGGGATCAGGGGAAAGTGGAAGGGATTTGTCTTAAAAGGAAGAAGTTTTATAAAATTAAACCCGAACATTAACCTTATGACATTAATTTGGGGTTTTATGAAGAATGAAATATTAATTTAAAATTAAAAGAGGAATAAAACAGGTTTAAAAATAAATTTGTAATATATAGATAAAAGAATGTAATGGATTAATGGAAAGAGAGTTGGGGAGATCTTAGAGTAGGGGAAAGTTTATAGATGATAATTAATATCGGTAAAGAGATTATAGAGTGGGGGGTGAATATAGAAATTAGAATTAGCCATACATTCGACATTTGAAGAGTTAGAGTGGAGTGAATATTATGTAAATATAGTAGTTAATTAAGTCAAACCCATATTATCGAAATTTGAATATATATATATATATATATATATATATATATATATATATATATATATATATATATATATAAACGTTGGAATTGTATTAAATAATTTAAACAGAAAATATATTAAATAATTGTCGGACTTAATCCATTTCATAATATATATATATATATATATATATATATATATATATATATATATATATATAAAGAATAGATATTTTATTGCTCCAGACGTGTTCGTCATAGTTACTTAAACACAAATGGAAAAGGTATGAATCCCTCCGGCTATGGGTTAATTAGTAGAACTTGTATCAGTAAAAGTCAGTATAATATCAAAAATTCTTACAATCAAAAAACATTCCCTGCCTTTAAATAAACTGAAAGAGGTTGATAAACCATAAAAAGACAAAACAGTCACACACACACACACACACACACACACATATATATATATATATATATATATATATATATATATAAAAAAAAGAGAGAAAGAGTGAGCTTAAGACCAAACCTAATGATTTTATCATCACTTTGGCATAAATTTACTTTTGCCAACGGTCCAAAAATGAGATCAAGGCTCAGTAAAAATACAGAAAATGAACAATGAAAGATTAAAAAAACAATTTTATTCCTTTAAAAATTGATTCCTTTAATTTGCCTGAAGAAAGTCATGAGATCGGAAACACGTGTAACAAAAAGATGAAGAATAAAATATAATATATACACTAAAACAAATCCACATTATAACCAAAAGCATTTGCGGTTTCTCTGATTACTGATTACGTGTTCGATGTAAGTAGCTTTTTTGCAAATGAAATGTCCAACATATATAAACGCCTAGAATAAATAAATAAAAATTAAAACAACCTGTGCACCAACTGCGAGATTCACAGATACAAATCAGCTCGTCAGATAAGATAAATATATTGAATTTATTAACAGATGTCACATTTATTCCAATGTTTAGAATATTGCTGCCACATATGGTCCGGTGTCCCTGCTATTTACCTTGAGCTACGTGATAAGATCCAAAGAAGAATCAGCAATATTATTGGTCCTGATCTGGCGGCTCGGCTTCAGTCACAGATATTTCTACAGTTCTTTTCTGATTCTAAGTATAAGTAGCTTCGCGATGCCTTTTCTATAAATACTTTCATGGTAATTGTTCAGACGAACTCTTCGCTATGGTACCTAGACTTTACGAATTTAAGCGCAGTACTAGACTAGCGTCAAGATTTAATCAATGTAAAGTTGAGCTGTCTCGATGTAGCCGTAAATTATATGCTAACATTTTCTTTTCTTGCTTGAGAACTCCTTTCCAGTTCCATGATTTCCAGCCAAATTTAATCTGCAAAAAATTTAAATGCAATGTCAATCGCTATCTACTCTTCCCGCTCATTATTAATGTTTCTCTTCCTAATTCTTCCACATCCTGTAACCCCTTGTGTCTTAGTGGATTTATTGCCTTATATGGGGTGATACTGATTAGAAAGAAGAAAGATAGATGATTTTAAATGCAATGTCAATCTCTATCTACTGTCCTCCTAATTATCCTTTCCTCTTCCTGCTCATTATTAATGTTTCTGTTCTTAATTCTTCCACGCCCTGTAACCCCTTGTGTCTTAGTGGCTTTATTGCCTTATATGGGGTGATACTGATTAAAAAGATAGATAGATAGATAGATAGATAGATAGATAGATAGATAGATTCACAGTTAAGTTTGCTAGAGGTAACCGTAAGTTCTATGCTAACAGTTTCTTTTCTCACACTTCTCACTTGTGGAATTCCTTTCCGGGTCCATGCTTTCCGGCCAACTTTAATCTGCTAAAATTTAAATGCAATGTCAATCGCTATCTATTGTCTACACTTCTCGCTCATTATTAATGTTTCTGTTCCTAATTCTTCCACATCCTGTAACTCCTTGTGTCTTAGTGGCTTTACTGCCTTACATGGGTGCTACCAATTAAAAAGATAGATAGATAGATAGATAGATAGATAGATAGATAGATAGATAGATTTACAGTTGAGCAGGTTAGATGTAACCGTAATATCTACGCTAACATTTTTTCTCGCACTTCTCACTTGTGGAACTCCATTCCGGCTCCATGCTTTTCAGCTAATTTTAATATACAAAAAATCAAATGCATTGTCAATCGCTATCTACTGTCCTCCTGATTACTCTTTCCTCTTCCTGCTCATTATTAATGCTTCTGTTCCTAATTCTTCCCTACCCTGTAACTCCTTGTGTCTTAGTGGCTTTACTGTCTTGCATGGGGTGATACTGATTAAAAAAAATACGTTTCATAGAAAACGTTAATTACTGACGTCAACTAAATGTGAAATGTGTTCTCTCTTAAAAGCATTATGACGTGCCATCATCTGAAGTTGATCAACTATATATTCGATAATTTTATTGTTATTTATTTGCGTATAAAGAGTATGTATGCATTGCATTTTTCCAAAGATCACATATTTTAATAAATATTAGATACATTGGAATTATCGTAATATCAGAAATTGGACTTATCATCAGAATTCTGACAAATAGAACGCGTAGCAGAATCAGACCTGAAATAGGACAAGAACAGTGCGGGTACGTTAAAGACACTCGAACAAAGAATGCGATTATTTATGCTCTGAATTCTATCAGAAAGAGCAATACAAATGCACAAATATATATACCCATGTTTTATTGATAATGCAAAAGCGTTTCATAAAGCCCGGCACAGAACTGTTGGAACTGCTCGTTAACCTTGGCATATTTGGGAAGGATATTAGAATAATCCAGAACCTGTACTATCAGCAAATCGAAAATGAATTCAGTAGATATATAAAATTAGTAAGTTGAGAACATTCATGAATATACATCCAGTGGTTGAAAGCTCAGTCAAAACAGGAGAAGAATTTCCATTCTTTGATAAATCAATGAGATCCTTGCTTTTGTACATAAACACGTGCAACAAAATAAATCCTACATCGCCTTAATAAAATCCCTCAGAGGACGGAACACGCCGGTTAATAATAGTTTTTCCACTTGTTTCTTTATATATATATATATATATATATATATATATATATATATATATATATATATATATATAAAAGTGAACATAGAAGTCAACACTTAGAGGCGACAGTCTGTTTCATGCTATATGCAATCGTCAGGCCACATATGCTCTAAGTGTTGACTTCTATGTTATTTTTTATATTTACACACGCTCTGATATTGAGCACTTTATTCCATAAATATAGCACACCTTAAGACTATATATATATATATATATATATATATATATATATATATATATATATATGAAATTATACTCGTGCAAGAAACAACTTAGTGACACTTATTTCAAACTGGCAACTAAAATAAAGGTAAACTCTTTTGCTGAAATCCATAGCCCGGAAATTACTTTCTCTGTATATATATTCAAATGTTTCGTTAAATAGTACAGACATATTTTGTTTACTTATTTTTATACTGATCCTTTCCGGTTGTCTCATCAGTTTCTTGATGCTAGATGAAATTCATCAAGTAAGACGCCGTAGTTTTATTTAACCCAAGTACTTTCGATCTTTTCGAAGGTTATCTTTAGGGGTAAGTTATAAATTATGAAGACGTCTTTCATTTCTTGAAAATATTCATTTTTTGCATAGGTGTCCAGACTTTTGGGTCACCCAGCACATACACACATACACAAACACATATATATGAGTGTGCATCTTATATATTATAGATCATAAAGAAGTAATTTATATAAAGATTTAATTAGCAATGTTAATGTTAAAGGCGAAATCACTTCGCTAACAAGACTTAATGAGACATTAACTTACTATCAATTCCTTGAATAATACGATATTTATATTTAAGTTGTAGTCAGATGGAATTGACGAGCCAAGTACTTTCAACAATTTCAAATTGTCATCTTCAGGGCGCAATTTTTCCATATACAGACAAAACACTAAGACGAAATATGTGTAGTGTAGACAATAAACAGCATATTTTAAAAATATATGTTTTGGTCTACACTATGCCCTGCCAATATCTCATAAATAAAGGTCTATCCTGTTTTTAACGTGTGGAAAGAGATCAAAAGACGCTACTTGGTTTCAGTGAGAAAATGAAAGAAAGAAATAAGGGAAGTTAAAAGTGAAGAAAGGGAGAATCAGATTAAGCTGATGAGTACAGATACTACACTTTGATCTTCGCCATAACACCGAGAAGCCATTGTATTTTCTTGCCGCCTCACACTGGCAGGATGTGAAACAAGGTCAGTTTAATGTGGGGAGCCCGAGCGCGTGCACCCACGCCAGGTCCCAAAA
>CAHIKZ030000818.1:2990000-3005000 GCA_903632075.3 Acanthosepion pharaonis
ATGATCATGAAAAATTGACAGAAAAGAAAGAAAGAAAGAAAAAAAAGAAAGAAAGGAAGGAAGAAAGTAACAAAGAAAAAAAAAGAAAGAAAAAAGTAGATAAATGTGTTTAATGTCTCTTGATAAATAATAGGCTATTCCGTTTTGATTCCGTGGAAAAGGAGAAGAAAGAAAGAAAGAAAGAAAGAAAGAAAGAAAGCAAGAAAGAAAGAAAGAAAGAAAGAAAGAAAGAAAGAAAGAAAGAAAGAAAGAAAGAAAATGTTTAACGGCTGTTTCAGTGAAATGGAAAAAGTTGTCAATTTCAAATGTTTTTCATTTGTACCCTCTTACTTCTTAAAATAACGACCAGCATTCATATTCATGATTCTTATTGCAATATTTTGTTAAAGTTAAGCTCAAGTATTTAATGATGTGAGAGCGGAATTTCTACGGACATTTTATTGTCGTAGAACTCGCCACGAGCTTATTCAATCATTAACTTAAGAATTAAGATTCATCATAAATTTCAAATAGAAAAACAGTGACATTTTCACGGAGCTTTCTAGTAGTAATTGTTATTATTATTATTATTATTATTATTATTATTATTATTGATATAAACATTAGAAAATTATTCAAATGTTTCTCTCGTGGTCAGATCTATGTAGATATATCCAAATTCGGAAATTCAAGATAAGACCACCCCCATCATGTTACTCACGTTATATTTGCATTCCATTCGCACTGATTGCATTTCTTGTCATTGTTATTATTATTGAAAGTAGAATAATCTTGTGTGTCTTGTTATAGGCCAAGTGGCAACAAATCCCTTCAGACTTCCTGCTTTTTAGAATCTTCACCGTTCTACGTTTTATTCTAATTTACTTTGTTTTTCTCATTATTGTCACTGCTGACGGCAGAATATAGATGAATAGAAATCGCTAAAAATAATTTTCTAACAGAATTTATATTTTTTCGAAAGCGAATACATAAAAAAACGGTCTACGCAGGAATTGCCAAAAGTATTTTGCCCGAAGCATCTTTGTGAAGATTAATCTTCTAAATTAACAAATAACAAAAATAAATATATTGGAAACTGGTTTTCAAATAAAATCGAAATTTTATAAATTTATTAATTTAATTAATTCGAATAACCCGTAATAAAATAAGATTTCGTGTAAATTATATCTTAGCTTTTTTATTTTATTTCTGAAATGACTTTTAATCAAAGTTAGAAGAATTTTTCAAGTTGAAATTTTCTTTACTACTCTCAATAATAATAACAATGATATGAAATGCAATCAGCGCAAATTGAATGCAACTGTAACGTGAGTAACATGATGGAGTTTGAAGAAGGCCTGAGCGTAAAACGGCCGAAATGTTGTAATAAGTATGTCGACAGAGATGAGGACAATAGTCCGAATAATGTAAATAGGTTACATAATACCTCATCTCAGAAATATAAACAGATACTTAAAGACCGAAAAGTTGTGATAAATATGGCGACAAAGATGAGTTCAATAGTCCGAATAATGTAAATAGTGTAAATAATAACCTCATCTCAGAAATATAGACAGATACTGAAGGGCCGAAACGTTGTAATAAATATGGCGACGAAAATGAGGGCAATACTCCGAATAATGTAAATAGTGTACATAATACCTCATCTCAGAAATATAGACAGATAATGAAAGACCGAACCGTTGTGATAAATATGGCGACAAAGATGAGGACAATAGTCCGAATAATGTAAATAGTGTACATAATACCTCATATCAGAAATATAAACAGATACTTAAAGACCGAAAAGTTGTAATAAATATGGCGACAGGGATGAGGACAATAGTCCGAATAATGTAAATAGAGTTTGGTCTTATCTTGACTTTCCGAATCAGGATATAGCTACATAGATCTGACCACGAGAGAAACATTTGAATAATTTTCTAAAGTTTATATCAATAATAATAATTACTACTAGAAAGCCCTGTGAAAATGTCAATGTTTTTCTATTTGGAATTTATGATGAATCTTAATTCTTAAGTTAATGATTGAATAAGCTCATGGCGAGTTCTACGACAATGAAATGTCCGTAGAAATTCCCCCTATAGCATTGTTAAATATTTGAGCTTAACAACTTTAACAAAATATTGGAATAACAATCATAAATATGAATGCTGGTCGCTATTTTAAGAAGTGGCTACAAGTGAAAAGATTTAAAATTGCCAACTTTTTCCATTTCACAAAAACAGCCTTTAAGCATTTCTATCACAACTTCTTTCTTTCTTTCTTTCTTTCTTTTTATTCTATCTTTTTTTCTCATGTATGCAACAGCTTTTTAATGTTTAAATTTTCTTCTTTTTTATTTTATATCTCTGCACCCGCTTCATTCTTTTTTTTTTTTTTTTTCTTTCTTTCTTTCTTTCTTTCTTTCTTTCTTTGTTTCTCGGGCTTTCTTTCTTTGTTCCTGTCTTCCTTTCTCATGCTTTCTTTCTTTCTTTCTTTCTTTCTTCCTTCCTTCCTTTCTTTCCCGTGTATCCGACAGCTTCTTAATGTTTAAATTTTCTTCTTTTTTTATCTTATATCTTTTTATCCCTTTTTTCTTTCTTTCTTTCTTTCTTTCTTTCTTTTTCTTCTTTCTTTTCTTCACATGTATCAGACAGCTTAATGTTTAAATTTTCTTTTTTATCTTATATCTCTTGACCCCCTTTCTTTCTTTCTTTCTTTCTTTCTTTCTTTCTTTCTCTGTTCCTTTGTTCCTTTCTTTCTTTCTCATGTATCCGACAGCTTCTTAATGTTTAAAATTTCGTTTTTATCTTATATCTCTGCACCTCTTCTTTCTTTCTTTCTTTCTTTCTTTTTTTTTCTTTCTTTCTTTTTTTCTTTCTTTCTTTCTTTCTCATGTATCTGACACCTTCTTAATGTTTAAATTTTCTTCTTTTTTATCTTATATCTCTGCACCCGCTTCTTTCTTTCTTTCTTTCTTTCTTTCTTTCTTTCTTTCTTTCTTTCTTTCTTTCTTTCTAATAACAACTAGTTTTAACCTATGAAAATGTCACTGTTTTTCTATTTGAAATTTATGATGAATCTTAATTCTACAGTTATTGACTGAATAAGCTCATGGTGAGTTCCACGACAATAAAATCTCCGTAGAAATTCCATTATCTCATCGTGAAATATTTTAGCTTAACAAATTTAACAAACTGTTGCAATAACAATATTGAATATGAACGCTGGTCGTTATTTTAAGAAGTGGGTACAAATGAAAATAGTGTCTTTTCTCCATTTTCCAGGTGATCAAAATGGAATAGTCTAATATTTAAGTGTTGACAAGAGACATTAAACTCTTCTATCTTCCTGTCTTCATATCACGTTTAATATTTAATATATACGATTAATTGAGTTAATGCAAATGTTTTCTAACAAAATCTTTCATTTCTATAAATTCCTAGCACCCTAAAAATTAGCAAAAACCGTTAAATTCTCAACGGGTCCTATTCTACATGAGCCAAGGAAATCGATACCATAACGATTGATGCATTTTTTTTTATTTTGTAATCATTCCCCCATCCCAAGCAAGGCGATAATGTCACTAAGACGCAAGGCGTTACTGGGAGTGGAAGAGAAGCAGAAAAAGTTAGTGGCGAGAATAGACAAAAAAAGAACAGGATTCCAGAAGACATAAGGTGATTGGCGTCACATTTAAATTTTTGAAGATTGTAGATGACAGGAAAGCAAGAAACCAGGAGGAAGTCCCACAGGCGAGGTGAGGCCTAGTTGCCAATCTAGTAGAATGGAAAAAATGATCGGTTTCCTGTAACACTCCAGTACCTGAATCTACGTGTTATCCTCCACCTTTACAAGAGCCAGATCAGGCCAAGAATGGATTACTGCTGTTATATTTGGCGGGAGCTACCTCTATAGAGTCCAAAAGCGTCTCAGAGTTCATGAGGGTGACGAATTTTTTTCCAAACTCCAACCTTTCCCTCACAGATGGGATGTGGCAAACCTTTCGCTTCTCTATCGCTACTTTCACGGTTTCGCCAGGCCTAACCTTCACGGCAAGAACCCGTCTCTCCCTGCGTAATGGGGATCTTTAGGAATAAGACTCCAGTGCTGGACCTTTGTTGTACATGAGTTGGCCAGTATTATAGAACTTCTTAATTCTACTAAAGATGAAGCGAAAAGAAAGCAACAATTCTTGACCTCTGTCTGGTGGAATTTCCAAGGAGTACTGCATTTCGAGATTGTTCCGCATGGTCGCGCTATCAACGCCAAACTTGCAAGCAGCTACACGGCTTGTACGACAAAGAAGGAGTATCCTGCTTTGGTCAATAAAGTTTGGGCTTTGTTTCAGCAAGACAATGCGAGGCCTCACACTGCCAGGTTGACTCAGGAGAAGTTCAAACAGATGGACGGTGTTGAGAATCTTCCACATCCACCGTTCAGTCCCGATGCTGCTCCGGGTGACTATAGCCTATCCCGCTCAATGGTACACTTCCTCCGCGACCAGCAATTCAATATTTTTGATAAAGTGAAGGGAGCTTTTTTACAGTATTTTGATTCAAAGCCAGCGATTTCGATGTTCGCTGATCGCTGGCAGAAGATGGTCGAGAATGGCAGGACCTTATTTTGGAGAATAATTGTTGATGTTGCTCCATAAATTTTTTTGTTTTCTTTCCGCTTCCTAAATGAGTCAGGACTTTCTGGCCAACCTAATATTATCATCGTACATTACTAATGAAAACACGAAACTTAATCTCCCATTACATTGTTTATTTATGGCCGGACTTTGTCAATCACCATTGGTCAGTGGGTGTTCGACTTTGCTGACCTTTTCTGAATGTGGACTCTATATTCTCCCGAGAAAGTATGAGACTGTCTCTTCCCCCCCTTTTTTATATATTTTCCTATCATATTTTTTTCACACGTTTTTTATATGTTTTAATTATTGATATCGAGTGCAGCGTAGATCTGCACCTAGTGGCTAGGAACTCATCAACCCGCTGATACACCTGGCTTCTTCGATGATCTGATGCGATATTCAATGCGGAGTATATTCTGGAATCATCTGGAATTAGTGACATATTACAAAGAGAATGTCCTCAATGTTTTCTCACCATTCGTATCATTAACTGATTTTCGTGATCTTAACGCCAGCATGATCTTCGGACAATCATTTTTTCTTTAACTCTCTTTGCAAGGTTCCATGAAATTTTTCAGAGCGTGCCTTGAATGATGAGCATTATAACTGCACCCTTATTTCATGTCTTTCGCTGTTGTTTTGTTTTTAGGTTTGTTTTTTTGCTTTGTCTTGTTTGCCTTTTGCCTCCCTTTTAGCAATGTCCAGTTCTGTTTTTTTTTTTTTATTATTATTTATTTTATTTTCCTCTCTTATTTTTTCACTTTCCTTCAAGATTTCTTTGTAGTGTGCTTGGACAGAGACATCTGCCGTATTTTTTTTTCTCGTCGTTTTTACAGCGGCAAGGTCGGGGCTTTTGGTTTGCATGCGGGGATTCGCTTAAATTTAAACGACCAAGATATATTTTTGTTTTCATTACTTATCTTTGAGGACAGCGGTTTGATCCTCATTAAAACATTACAATTTGAAACCGATTTCATTACCTTTATTCGATATTACCTTTCTTTGATATTTGTTCTCCGTTAATTTCTATTTTGCTTCATATACGCACTGTTCTGGACATTATTATTATTATTATTATTATTATTATTATTTCCTTTGATTTCTGTTGTATACACATTTCCTTCCGGGTCCCAACCAGAGACCTAAAGCCAGAAATGGGTTCATGACATTTTCCACTGATCATTTTTCTAAAAAAAACAAAAACAAAACAAGACAAAAACGGTCGAAAAGTCAGAAATGGCATCATGAGTATTTTCACTTATCATTTTTGTAAAAAATGACAACTTCAGATCACACTGATTTTACATAGATAAAGCCCTTCGTAATGTGTGAGCTGTACATGTGAGTACAATTTTTTTTGTATTTCTTTAAGGCATGGACTACCAGGAATCCCTTCAATGAGTTTATCGGAACATTTCCAATCAATCCGAGGGCTCCAACTACTACTACTACTATCATTATTATTATTATTATTATTTCCTTGTGTTTCTGTGCTCCGGGTCCCAACCAGAGACCTAAGGTCAGAAATGGCTTTATGAAATTTTCCACTGATCATTTAAAAAAACGAACCTAAGATCAATACAATTTTTGTATTTTTTTAAGGCATGAGCCACCAGGGAATCCTACAATGACTCTATCGGAATATTTCCAATAAATCCGAGGGCTCCAACTACAACTGGAATTATTATTATTATTTCCTTGTGTTTCTGTTGTCCAGGTTCGCCTCGCTGATTCGGA
This sequence comes from Acanthosepion pharaonis, assembly GCA_903632075.3. Lineage (NCBI taxonomy): Eukaryota > Metazoa > Mollusca > Cephalopoda > Sepiida > Sepiidae > Acanthosepion > Acanthosepion pharaonis. The sequence goes on from CAHIKZ030000818.1 coordinate 2,996,359, forward strand.
GTGGCTGATTCGACAGAGGGACAACTTCGTCGTTATAATCAAATTCATTCTCTCTCTCTCTCTCTCTCTCTCTCTCTCTCTCTCTCTCTCTTCATCCTTCAATTTGGAAATTTATTGATTCCTTACGGAAAGTTCAGAAAGGACATGATGCATTTCTCGTAAAATTGATCGCTGGATATCCACCCCACAAAAAAAAGTCATGATGAACTAATAATCTTGTTCTATTGGTTTGTGGATACTTATACTGGACAACTAAACAGGCGTCGAAATGCGAGGATGACTCCTATTTTTGCTCCCGAGATATGGAACCTTTATGAAGGAATTCAAAATAATGAAGATCACACCAACAATCACGCCGAAGCTGCCAATCGACGCATGCAATATGAGAGTGGAATGCGTCAGCCTTCAATCTGGACATTTTTTTGATGCCTTACAGAAAGCACTGAAAGCTACTTGACGCACTTCTCGAAAATTTGATCGCTGGATATCGACCCCACCCCACAAAAATATAGAGATGCTGAAGAACAAATAAAAAAAGGTCATATTGGAAGATGAATCATTAGATGCTATTTGTTGTGGATTCCGGGATGAAATCCGGTACCAATAAATAACAAACGCCAAGAATGAATATAGGAAAAATAATGTATTAACGTAATAATACAAACTGGTAATGCAAGTTAGTAGTTCCAGGAATGCGGGTTAGTAGCAAAATATCTATACAGTCTTTGGTATTGAAGTATTGCTGTATGACTTCTTACTGAGTCTACGTGCTTGCTTACTTTGACTCTTGCTCGCTACGTTCGTTCTGTCTGTCTGTCTGTCTGTTACTTTCACCCTCTGTTGCTCTCGTCTCTCGGGTCTTCACACTCTTCCCTTCCTAGATAACATGTTACACAGAGACAACAGCGACGACCTCAACTTTGACTTTTACAGGAAATCTAGTCAACATCTAATCAAACCACTCTTATGAAATGAAATTAAATCTGGTATAATTACAGGTTTCTACTTAAGAGCACTAAGAATTTGCAGCCCTGAACACCTACACAAAAAAGAAACACACATAGAAAACACATTCAAAAACCTCCACTATCCCTATCACTGCATCCACAATTTAAAGAGAAAGGCACAAAAAATATACAACAGCAACAAAAATAACATAATTCCCAATAATAAATTAAACAAAAACAGATACATGAAACTACCTACCAATTCTATAACATCCTCTATCCAAAATACCTTATCCCATCTAAACATCCAAATAGTCACAGCCACTTCCCAAACCATTATGGATATAATCAGATCTAAAAACACCCATATCAATTATATTTCAGAAGCAGGCATATATAAAATAAATTGCCTGGACTTCATAATACATTGCAGAAAAAAAAACAAAAAAAAGTGTCTATGAACATAAAAGGGACATTATAAATAACAATTTATCAAATGCACTAGTCATATACCGAAATAAATCCGATCATAATTTTGATCTAATAAATGCCACATTCATCAAAAGAGAAAGTAATTTATTCAGAATGAAAATCTTCGAGAGTGCCGTCATCAAATATTATCAAAATATCAATCTACGCCCTGGTTATTTTCCCAATTTCTCCTTTCCTGAATGTATTACTACTTTTCCAAGGCAACATTCGCAACAAATGTGTTGCAAAATCAAAAGAAAACGGCTGAATCCATCATTTTAACTTTTACAGTTGTATATAATACAAAAAAATGTTCTTTTTTTTTTTTCCTTTTTCGAGTATACTAAATGACGTAATCTAAGGTCTAAATGCCTACACATTTCAGTTAACCTGTTTAGTATTTATGAGCGTCTTTAAATTTTAAAAATTCCTTTCGAAACTGCTATATGACGCAATCTAGGTTTTAACACCTAAACTTTTCAGTTAACCTGATGAATATTTATGGGCGTTCTCAAATTTAAAAAAATTTAAGTAACTATCAAACTTGTTGCAAAATAAATTCACCACATTTGCCTTGATAAAGTAGGTCAGATGACGAAACGCGCCGGCTACTAAGTATAGTTTTCCTCTTTTCTTTCATATAAACCATAATGTATCTCGAAGTACGATGTCTGATTAAAAGGTAAACTGTTGCTATGGAAACAGAGCTAAAATATGCAGAGTGAAGTTGCGAAGTTATAATCTTCTCACTCAATTCCATTGTTGACAACGGTGCTTGGTAGGAAAGTGTGTAGAGGGTGGTATTCTCACCACACTACAGAGTTTCCATCAGTGACCATGGATTGTGCAGCAGTTTTTGGCAAGCATAACATTCCACAGGCCCGACAACCTCCATATTCCCCAGAGCTCGCCCCTGACGATTTTTTTCTCTTCAGAAATCAAATCTACTTGAAAGGAACAAAATTTCAAGACGTCGAGGTAATCCAAAGGAATGCAAGGAGTCAGCTGCTGGCTATCTCAAAAAACGTGTTCTAGGAACGCTTTTATGAATGGAAGCTTGTTATGTTTATTTTGTTTGTTTGACGGCATATCAACACCTTATGGGTCATTTAATGCCGAAATTTAATTTTCTTGGAAGCACTGGTAATTTCTTTTACAAAAATGTACTCGTAGCAGTTATTTTCTTCAAAAACGTATTGCTGGTAACATTCTATATTTTATTTTTGCAAAAATGTATTGCTGGTAATATTTTTTATTTTATTTTTACAAAAATTTGATGCTAATTCCTTTACTATGAAAATGCATTGTTGTCACTTCTACTCCAAAAATGTATTTTTATACTTTCATAGTGTTTGGCCCCAGTTTGGGGACCCTAACGGGTTGCTACCACCTCGGGTCTGGGTGGGCCTGCGAACAACAGCAACTAAGAGGTGTTTTCACGCCCCTCAAAACCTCTTGATCTTGCTGCCGTTTATCTTCATATACAGGACGGTCAATGGGAACGACGCTGGATAAAGTGTGTGGCCTCAGAAGAAGACTACTTCGAAGGAGATTAAATGCAGAATTGATATGTGTTGTAGTTTTCTTTATATAATACCAATCCCGATAGTTTTTGAACAGACCTCCTATAGTCGCAATATGGCGATATTCCATTATATTTTCTTTGGCTTTATGACCGGGCTACGATGAATATTGGTGAAATGATTATAATGCTAGTGTTGTTGCTTTAATTTATTATAATGTTCAGTATCATAAACAGAGCCGATGATTCGTTTTTATCTATTTTTTATTTATTTATTTACTTGCAGGCTGAGAACACATTTACAGACATGTCTCCCTTAAATGTGGGCACTTTTGTGTATCCATCATGGGCCCGAAACAGTCCTGTGAGACTTTGGAGGACTCAGTGACCCTGGAAAACATTGGAAGAATGTGCAAACAACAAGAAAAATGAATCCCTGATGCGCATATAAAAACTGAAGTCGTATGAATATATATATATATATATATATATATATATGTATGTATATATGTATGTATGTAAACGCATACAGAATACATAAACGCAACAAAAATAGCAACATTTTTCACAACAATCAACTAGACAAAAACAGATACAAAACACTACCTACTAACTCCATAACATCCACTACCCCATCTAAACAACATCAAAATAATTACTACCACTACCCAAACCATTACTAATATGATCTGAGCTAAAACATTCATAACAATAATAATTCAGAAGCGGGCATATATAAAATACATTTCTAAAACTGCTCCTCACTATGCATTGGTGAAACGTACAGAAATTAAAAATAACACACACACACACACACACACATATATATATATCTATATATCTATATATATATATATATATAGTAACGGTAACAAATCCGTTGGTATATAATCCAAGTGGATCCTAGTAATATAAGATATTAAAACTAATCCACAAAAAGAACTCAATGTATTTATTATTACAGAGCAATATAATTAATAAACAATAAAATCCCAAATCACCTCATATGGAGAATAGCCTCTTTCGGCAGACGAAGATATTGGTCGTTTGTCTTATCAATACCGGGGTTGATAAGGCAAAAATGTAAAGGTAAAATTTATACTAAGAACAAATATACATTTTGTTCCATACTGTTTCCACAACTGTGAGTTTCATGCACACGGACGTCGTTAGCAACAGATTGAAAACTGACCGTTGAGAAATTTAAATGGTAATATTTATAACCAACTGTCAAGAGAGTGGGACAATCCATTTATTTATGGAATTTTTTTCTAAAGAATTAATGTATTTTCTTTAACACGACAGAGTTTTATTACATCAAACATTGTTTTTAGTGGCTGCCCGTATTTGTATAGACGCTCAGTTTTATTTCAAACGGTATTTATTTTGTCTACCGACCTGCTTTAATACGTTTTCTCGGGTGTGCAAGCCGTTTAAGCAATATATATATATATATATACTAGCACTATAACCCGTCTTTGACAGGGTCTTTCATTACTGGGAATTTTTGCCGTTTAATTGGAGCAGTTTAAGTTTAAAGTTAGCCCACCCGAAAATCAATATTAGTAACAACATTTGGGTGCAACAGAGGCACATCCCCAAATGAGGGGGGGGTAACAATTTGAATGGGGGGAGTGGCCCTGAAAAAGGAACTGTATAATAATAAATAATATTATTGTAATAATTTAAACTATTTATTTTTATTAAAGTTTTTGACAGATATATTCATGAACAAATAGTAAATAGTAAAACGTTGCTGAGAATTATAATGAGCAGGACGTAGTGGAGAGCCATTGTCGCCAACAGTTTGGACTCAAAACCGGCAATGAAGAACAATCTATCAAACAAAAAAATTCATCACACATTTTTAGAAATTATATATATATATATACATACATAAATATAAAAGTAGCCATTGAAGTTAACAATCGTGGCCTGACGATTGCGTCTAGCATTAAACAGACTGTTGTCTCTAAGTCTTCACGTCAATGTTCACTTTTATATTTACACACATTCTATCTTGAATATTGAGTACATTATCCGATAAATATAGCACACTTTTATATATATATATATATATATATATATATATATATATATATATATATATATATATAGTAAGCCGAATTTCGACCCTGAGGCAATTTTCAGAATTAAGGATCGTTTGAGCGTGAAGTGAAAGGACGTATGTAAATATAAGAGTAGACACTGAGATCAACACCAAGTGGCAACAGTCTGTTTCATGCACCCACGCAGTCTTTGGGGCTTAGCATTTGTGTTGACCTCAGTATCCATTTTTTAACATTATTAAGTTTTCTGGTGGGAGCAGGTTGATAAACGTTTAAAATAAAAATAAAACAGGGCATCTTTTTGTCAAACAGGGATATCCGCTAAAAATAACGTTTGAAGTAATATATACATACATATATATATATATATATATATATATATATATATATATATATATATATATATATATATATATATATATATATATATATATATATATATATATATATATATAAAGTGTGCCTGCTTGAAGATGGAACGGAGCCCATTTTAATTTAAACTCAACTTAATTTAAAGGATTATATTGAAGTTTTCGGCTCTTGTTTTGAAACATGAGACCTCTTATGTAACGATTTGGAATCATATTTTAAATAAATAATTATATATATATATATATATATATATATATATATATGCATGTATACATATATATGTATATATATATATATGCATGTATACATATATATATATATATATATATATATATATATATATAGTGGACGAACAGGTCCGTCCACGAAACTCTGGAACCAGGATGCTCAAGGTAACCTCAATGAGCTAATTAACAAATTTTATTCACATTGATCTATATATATATATATATATATATATATATATATATATATATATATATATATATACCGCGTGTAACAGCAACATTTTCCAAATCGTATAACAGCATGATTGTTCATTCCACAAAATATTTCAGATCTAAAAAAAAAAAAAAAAAAAAAAAACAGGCTGAAATCGTTTTGTGTCAGCCCCCACTATGTCTTTCCAAATGAGCAATGGTGGGAGGAAAAAGATAATTCAGGCCTTCAGTAATGATACCAACATTCATTCTCTGGCTTCCATCATCAAAGTACATTCAAGTACCATCAAGAGAACGGTGAATAAGTTTACAAAAGAGGGAACAGTAGAAAGGAAAACTGGATCAAGATGTCACAATAGGAAGAGGGATCATCATTTCAACTTAGAGCTAAATACATTCTAATTGTTCAAAGTAGAGTCTAATAGTGTTATAAAAACTTCGGAGAATTCCAGTAAGATATCTTTAATCATTTGTAAGATACAACGGCTCAAAGCTTAATCTAACACAATTTTGCTGTTACACGATTTGAACAATTCTGGTGTTACACCTGAAAATATATATATATATATATATATATATATATATATATACAAACTTGTTTGATTAAAAGAATCAACAAGGTCTGTCTGTTTTGTTTTGTTTGTTTGTTTTTTGTTTTGTTTTTTTTATAAAGAGCTTGCGTATTTCTAGACTGCCCAAAGTTCATATTTAGATTATAAAAATACAATAAAAATTAAACAGACGGAACTTTTTAATCTTTTTTAATCAAACATGTTCAAATGAAGATATGCTGCCTACACACACACACACACACACACGTGCGTGTATGCGTGTGTGTTTCATTAAAAACGACAGACAAGGTACTGCAATTAACCTTTTTATTTAATTTTTCCTGTGTTCGAACAAGTGTTTTCTTTTCTAGACACAGAATGTGTAGAAACTGTCCAATTGTTTTCGAATTCCGAGCGCTTTCGGCTATACTTTTAGCCATTATCAAGGATGAGTTTAATTTACTTTTACCTGAATGTATGGGTTGTGTTATGTATGTATCTAGATTGATACAGATGCTTTATTTTCCAAACATGGTCAGCACATTGTGTCCGTGTTCGTTGTTTATGTTACTGAGTGTTGGCTGAGATTATTATGCTTGAACATTTTTTACACACTTTGTTTCCAGAAAAGAAAACCCTTGTACGAACACAAGAAAACTTAAATAAAAAGCTTAAACACAGTACCTTGTCAATCCTCTTTAATGAAACATGTATAAAAGAGAGTTTGCTGCATAAATATACAATATATATATATATATATCTTTAAAAAATAGATTAAATACAAAAACCAAATAACAAATAGATATTTTAAAGAATTTTTAAATACTTGAATTACAAACAAATAAATATATACATATATGTAGCAAAATATGCAAACATACATATTCAAGTTCAAAATATTTTTAAAATGCATACATATATTTACATGTTTACACATAAGTAGACTTGAATTATTTAAACTAGGATATGTGTGTTTGTACATTTGCTTACATTCGATGTGTAGGAATATATGTATATATTGATGTTTTGTGACTGGGTGTATATAAGTTTGTTTTTTTTTAATTATATTTCTTTTTTGTATTTAATCCATTTCTTAGAAATATATATATAGTTGGACTAATGTGAGTTTATGACCATGTGTTTCACGCTATTTGCGATCGTCAATCCAACTAAATATGTTAGCTCAATCACTGATATTGAGCGCTTCTAATAAGTAACGCGTATATAATATATAAATAATATATATATAAAATTGCATATATATATATATATATATATATATATATATATATATATATATTTATATATATACACATTTTTTATATATATATATATATATATATATATATATATATATATATATATATATATATATATAAAGAGAGAGTTAATATAGAAAAGTATGAGTTAAGTGAATAAAAAGACTTTTTCCTCTATTAACGCTCTTTCTCTGTCTTCGATATTGAGTACCCTATTACAAAGTCTGCTTGCCTTAAATGCTCCCTCATTAGCAAACCACTGAAAAAAAAACAGGAATTTTTTCAAAAGCAGTTTTCAAATTAACACTATATATATATATATATATATATATATATATATATATATATATATATATATATATATATATATATATATATGAATAAAAAGAGACAAAAAGGAAAAACTATTCTTAGCCTACGTTTCGTTCTCTGAGGTTGCGACCCCAACCACTGGACCACGGACCGGTATCGAGGCGTTGACCACTTGGTACCGGGCCGCGTATTTTTTCTACCCGTTTTATCTATCTTCTTTATGCTGTTTTGTTATGCGCGTGACCAATACAGACCCCCTCCTGTTCATGGTAAAAATTATCTTGCAGGACACTGGTCCAAGCGCAAAAAAAGTTTGGGGACTCCTGCTATGAGTGACTTATACAGCGAAACGCGTCGGTTAAGAATATTTTTTCTCTTGCGTATTTTCATTCGTTTTGTTCCATTACAGATACACAATATCTGAAAATAATCTATACACACACACAGGCATTATATATATATATATATATATATATATATTATAATTATTTTTTAAAAATATGATTCCATCGCTGCCAGGTTTCGAAAACAGAAGCTAAAAATGCCCAATTCAATGATAGAAATTAAATTAAATTAAAGTACCTAGATCTGTTTCATCCTCAAGGAAATTTTAGGCACTTTAATTTAATTTCTATAATTGAATTGGGCATTTTTAGCTTCTGTTTTCGAAACCTGACAATTTTTATGTAGCGATGGAAT
>CAHIKZ030000818.1:3007500-3010000 GCA_903632075.3 Acanthosepion pharaonis
AAAACCCTCGAATTTTTGATTTGCTAATCAAATCAATCTCGAGGGAAAAAAAGGTTTTAAAAAGAAAGAGCTACAAACTTTCCCTGACGATCCGTTTAGGTGAAACCTAGGTATGTTTGTCTGGCTCACTTGTATATATATATATATATATATATATATATATATATATATATATATATATATATGAAAAAAGTGTGTGTATAAATATAAATAAATATATATATATATAATTATTTATATATTAAATGCGCGGTGCTTATTAGAAAGCGCTCAATATCAGTGATAGAGCTAACATACTTGGTTGGATAGATGTGAGTTTGTTACATTAATTAGCTAATTATATTATCATTGTCTCCAATCCCTTACAACATTACTATCACATCATATCATACAGACCCGCTATAATTATTAACATAAACTACCCTCTCACCCAGCATATTAAATAATAAATATCACCATATAAAATAACCAATAAGGATTACAAACCGAAATTTCTACCTGTTACATATACACGGTCATCAAAAACTAACAAATAACCAGCTTTAAATATAACAAATAAACCCCCTTTTTTTTTTTTTAAATTTGAAAATAAATATAAATAATAATAATTTTTACCTATCATAATTTTACACATACCCCACCACAGGTATATACATACATGCGAGGAAATATTATTCAGCGGAAAAATAAAAATATGACATATATACATTCACGAGACATTCACGAGTAATTTTCGCTACACTTCCAATCTTTGAATTTCATCATACAAATGCGTATGTATAGACACAACACCACCCGTATACATATATATGTCATATCCGAAACTGCCCACATATGTTTATATATGTATGAGTCCCGACGGACGACCAAGTATGTATATGTGTCTGCATACATCGATGTTTGCGTTAGTACGATGACATAAGCGGCGAAGTTTCCCCCCACCACTTCCACAATAACACCAATACACGCAATCTACATAAACACAAATTTAAAAAAAAAATTAATCAGTTTGTCTGACGATCGCTAAAGCGTGAAACCCAGGGTCACAAACTCACATCTATCCAACCAAATATATATATATATATATATATATATATATATATATATATATATATATATATATATATATCATACGTAAATGAACTGCTCCACAATCTTAAATGTAGGTTACAAATATTCATATTTAAATTTTACAACGGTCAGTTTTCAGTCTGCGTCTAGCAACGTTCACAAATTTCGGAGTTGTACCAAAAGATTAGAAACAAAATGTATATCTATAATCAATATATATATATATATATATATATATATATATATATATATATATAGAGACACTGCAGATACAGGGTTCAAAAAAATATATAACTTAACAGAGCAAAGATATAATATATGAAAAAGTACTACATAAATAACGTCATTGTTGTGTTTGACTCAACTAAATAATATTTAGTCGCGGCCAGCAATGATATTTCAGTAGCTTTTCATATATATATATATATATATATATATATATATATATATATATATATATATAATTGTGAATTTAGGCAGCAATCTCTGTTTTTTCGTTGAAAACAACTGACAAAGTGCGGTTGTTGAGTTTATATAATTACTCATGTGTTCGCATTATTTTTATATAATTTATGTCCTGAAAAGCAAAAAAAATATACGAATACATGAGAAGTTCTATAAAAAAACTCAACCACCATACTTTGTCAGTCGTTTTCAACGAAACATATATATATATATATATATATATATATATATATAAACATGTTTCAAATAATAATAATGATCCTTTCCAGTTGTCTAATCATTTTATTGATTTTAAGATGAAATTCGTCGAGGAAGGCGCCGCAGTTTTTTCCTACCCATGTACTTTCGATCTCCTCCGAGATCATCGTCAGTGGTTAATTACAAAGACAAACTTATTGTAACTGCGATAAAATCTGTATTTCATTGTGATGGTGATTTTTAAATGCTACCAAATTTCGGTCAGTCCCCTTATATTGCAACGCTTGTTTGGCAAAAAAATTCCATAGCTTCAACGGATAAATTTAAAATTTTTAAATAATATATAGCGGAGCGCGTTCATGCGTGTTTTTAAAAAAATCACCGTCACATCGGAATGCAGATTTTATCACAGTTACAATAAGTTTGCCTGTATAATTCAGCCCTCAGGATGATCTTGAACAAGATCGAAAGTACTTGGGTAGCAAAAAACAACGGCTCCTTCCTTGATGAATTTTATTTAAACATCAAGAAACTCATTAAACAACTGGAAAGGATCATTGTAAAAATAGACATAATATGTCTATATTGTTCATTGAAACATGATTGAATGAAGATATGCGGCCTAAATACACACACACACACACACACACACACACACACACACACACACACACACATATATATATATATATATATATATATAATACAGGTAATCGAACCGTTGTTAAATAATTCGGGTGGATCCTAGTAATATTAATTATTAAAT
>CAHIKZ030000818.1:3012500-3110000 GCA_903632075.3 Acanthosepion pharaonis
CCCTCTAACTTGAGTGGCTTTTGGGGCTTGTATCAGGTGAACAATTATTTATGTATAATGGAAATGCATTGCTAATGATTTTACTAGAGGAATGCATTGAAAATCAGGAAGAAAGGGATTATCAGTGGTCAGGAATTAAGGCAAGCATTTTTGATAGAATAGGGCTATTATATGTATAATGTAAATGTATTGCTAATGATTTTACTAGAGGAATGCATTGAAAATCAGGAAGAAAGGGATTATCAGTGGTCAGGAATTAAGGCAAGCATTTTTGATAGAATAGGGCTATTATATGTATAATGTAAATGTATTGCTAATGATTTTACTAGAGGAATGCATTGAAAATCAGGAAGAAAGGGATTATCAGTGGTCAGGAATGAATGCAAGCATTACTGATAATATATTCCATTAGGAAAAAGGAAGTTCAGTTCGGACAGCTTCTTCCCAACAACTGCTATTTTGTGGAACCGACTCCCAAGAGGAAACTTCCCCGATCACTACAATCTCCAAATCTTGAGTCAACCATTATCTATCCTACATATTCTTATAATTTGCACTTTCTACTTCCTCTTTTTACGCCCTTATAACAACCTCATTCAGCAACCCTCTGCCTTGTGTGGCTCTTGGGCCTTGTATTTGGTGGATATTAAGTATAAAAAAATAAATAAATATGCGTTGAGACAGATGAACCTCATAATAGAATTCTTTTTCTATATGTCGTTGTTGTTTTTTTTTTTTTTTTTTTTTTTTTTTGCATGTTTATTTTTTGCAATGTCCAGTAATTTTTTTTGCCTTTAACATATTGAGTACAGGGGTCGGTAACGTTTTGGAGAGAGCGGGCCAGAATGCTATGCAGTGTCTCGGATGAGGGTCATGATATAAAATTTACTATAATAAATTGTCTCGACCTCTAACCGGTATGTCCAAAAAGCTGACTTGGTCTGTAGGTTTGAAGAAAAAACAACGAAGTTTATGTCTTGTTATTTAAACAAGTTTCCTTATTTTACTGCAGGAATAACAGAACAACAACTAACAGAGTCAACAAAAAAAAATGAAAATTCCTTACAACAAACGATCCTTCAAATCTACAAATCAACCATTCCCCCTTGCATGGAATATTGCTACCATATATGGCCTGGAGCGCCTTCTATTTGCCTCGGAGTTCTTGATAAGATCCAGAGACGGATATGCAATGTAATTGGCCCTGATCTGACATCTCGTATACAGTCGCTCTCTCACAGACGTGCCGTCGCCTCTCTGTCTTTTTTACAAATACTTCCATGGTAATTGCTCCGATGAGCTGCTTTCGCTGGTTCCCAGGCTTCATAAATTCAAGCGCCCTACGAGGCTGGCATCCCGCTGGCATCTTGATCTCACCCTTTCACTGTTGAAACTGTTAAATATAGCCGTCTATTCTACTCCAATCGCTTCATATCTCGCACCTCTCACCTGTGGAACTCCCTTCCATTTTCCTGTTTCTCTGATAGCTTTAATCTCCAACTATTCAAATGTAATGTCAATCGACATCTTCAATTGCCTTGATCTATCCACTATCCTTCTCCTCATCCTTTCCTCTATCACTCCTCTCGCTCCAAATCCTCTGTAACCCCTTGCGTGCTAGTGGCTTCCCGCCTTGCTTGGGGTGAAATGCTTAAATAAATAAATAAATAAATAAAATACAGTGAGAAATGGCAAATTATTCTTTATTTCTGCTTTCGATAACTTTTCTACATCGATGGCAGAAGAAAAACACCATCCAATATATTTTTTATTTTAATATATATTCATTTTCGAAAAAAGAAGTTGTTCACAAACATATATACTTCTAAATAAATATACCATCATTTTCTCATTATTCAATAAACTTTTATATTTTCCGCTTGGCAAAACCTATTTCTTGTAGACGACAGAATTGGATTCGAATTAAATTTTGATTTAAAAAATTCGTCGCATTAACTCCAACTGATATTTTTCTGCCACAAGCTCCACAAATGAGTTAGAAAAAAAATCCTTCCCGGGCCGGGGATTGCCGACCTCTGGTATCGGAGATAAGGAAAATGAATTTCTAAGGTTAAGAAAATAGTCCACCAACGACTATGCTAGATTTCATGATGTAATCAATGTTTATCCAATAAAATTGTTATTAATCAATCGTTGTTGGAAAAATTTTCAAGATATATTTAAGTTAAAGATTAAAATAAGTTTCTTCTTAGCATAAAGTGGGGATCGCTTTACTATTTTTATTACATAATAAAATGATTCACCGACGAATTGCTAAACTATCTTTCAATTTTAAGATTCAATCAATGTTTTCGCAATAGAATTGGTAATAATCAATTGTTCCTGGGAAAACTTTCAGGATATACTTACGTTAAATATTAATGCATCTTGCTACCGGACATAAAATGGAGGATCAGTTTTCTATTTTATTAAGTAATAAACCGATCTACTCTAGAATTAGTACACTATGTCAGATTAAAATTGGTATTAACCAATCGTTTTCGCAAAGTTTTTCAAGACCTATTTACGTTAAATATTAATGTTTCGATTGGACATAAAGTGGAGGATCATTTTTCTATGGTTATTAAGTAATAAATTGACCCCCACCTTAGAATTACTACTTTATATCAGATTTTAATCCGCAAGTTTTCACAATAAAATTAGTAGTAACCCAGAAATGTTGGCAAAATTTTAAAGTCCTATTTACGTTAAATATAAGTTTCGATTGAACATAAAGTGGAGGATTAGTTTTGTATGGTTATTAAGTAATAAATTGATCCCCCTTATAATTATTTCAAATTTTATTATGCAAGTCAATGTTTTCACAATGAAATTGATATCAATGCAATATTGGTAAATTTTTCTAGATATATTTACATTAAATACTAACGTAAGTTTCGACTGGCCATAAAGTGGGGTATCAGTTTTCTATTGTTATTAAGTAATAAATTGATCCCCCTTTGAATTACTACTTTGTGTCAGATTTTATTATGCAAGTTAATGTTTTCGCAATAAAATTGATATGGCAAACCATTCAAGATATATTTAAGTTAAATATTAACTTAAGTTTCGACTGGCCATAAAGTGGGGTATCGATTTTCTATTGTGATTAAGTTTATTTATTTATTTATTTTTTTTTTAGCATTTCACCCCAAGCAAGGCGGAAAGCCACTAGCACGCAAGGGGTTACAGAGAGTTGGAGCGAGAGCAAATACGAGTGATAGAGGAAAGGATGAGGAGAAGGATAGTGGATAGATCAGGGCATCTGGAGACGTCTATTGACATTACATTTGAATAGTTGGAGATTATAGCTATCAGGGAAACAGGAAGAGGGGAGGGAGTTCCACAGGCGAGAAGTGCGAGACATGAAGCTATTGGAGTAGAAGAGACGGCTATATTTAACAGTTTCGACAGTGAAAGGGTGTGAGCGAGATACCAGCCTAGTAGAACGCTTAAATTCATGAAGTCTGGGAACCAGCGAATGCAGCTCATCGGAGCAATTACCATGAAAGTATTTGTAAAAAAGACAGTGGGTGGCGACGGCATGTGTGTGAGAGAGCGACTGCAGACGAGATGCCAGATCAGGGTCAATTTCATTGCATATCCGTCTCAATAAATTGATCCCCCTTAGAATTACTAATTGTGTCAGATTTTATTATGCAAGTTAATATTTTCGTAATAAAATTGATATGGCAAACCATTCAAGATATATTTACGTTCAATTTTAATATATGTTTCCATTTTATGCGAAGCATTTTAATGAATATTTTAATTATGATCTTCATTTATCAAATCGGGCATATTATAATTGAACTTACACATTTCTCTCTGCAATGTTATTGGTCTTGACCTGGCATCTAAGCATCAGTGACTTTCCTAACGCCGTAATGTCCCTTCCTTTGTGCCTTTTCGATAAATATTTTCATGGTGATTGTTCTAATGAACTTTCTGTAATGACAAAAGTATGCAGGTGTAGGCTTTAAGAAAGCTTTATTCAACTGAGGATATTTATTTGTACTATGGTACAAAATGTGTCACAAGGCCAAAATAGAGAATGGGGAAAAAGGACGGTCTTCTTCTGTCTTAGCTTTAAACTTAGCTAGCCACAAACACTGACCCAAACATACAAACAATATTCCTAACACCAAAACAACACATTCTCTCCTACCTTTTTTACTACATTCACCATAATACCACATTGTCTCTATGGAAATCCTAAGTCCCAATATACAACTCATTGTCTGTATGGGGGAGGGGAATAAAACAACAATTTAAAAAACAAAAAAACAAACTAATGAGTATGTACAATATAGAACAAAATTATTTACAAGAAACCAAACAAAATCATGTTAGTAATAACCCCCCCCCTAATCCTTAAATGTGGCAGAAACATCAGTTAACTGGGCGAAATCGATGCGGGATTATAATAGTACAAAACATTCATTCCTCCCAAGCACTCACACAGACACGCACTCATTCAGACACAACAACAAATATGAAAACGCTCACGCGAAACGAAAGGCACCCCGCATCTGCCAGAGAACTGACATCACTGACCAAACGTAAACAAAGCAATTTCTAAAGAAGTAATGTATTTTTAATCGTTAATGCTACATATTTTTTCAATTTAATCCTTTTTTACTGGATACCCATGTTTGAGTAGACGCCCCGTTTATTTATAAAACATTATATTTATTTGTTTTCGTCTACCGGACTGAATATTTGATAAATGTTATTGAAGAAAATATGCACACGTACGCAGGTGTAGGCCTTAAAGCTTTATTCAACTGAGAATACAAGGTTCCCGTATAGTGTCCTTTTATAGACCCAGTAAACAGAAATAACTCTCTCAAAGAGGAGAGTAACTAAACAAGGGGAGACCACTCTTGATTATTCATAACACTTTCCTCTATTATAATCATTGTAAATATTTATTGGGGTTTCATTTTTTAAAAGTTGTTAATTTTATTCCCTACCCGCTCAGACAAATTGTACATAGGGGAACTACTTAGAACTTCATAGAGACTGGCGTATTATGGTGGCTTTAGTAAGAATGGTAAGTAAGAATGTGTTATTTTGGAGTAAGAAATACTGTGGCTAGCTAAGTTTAAGATAAGACAGATTGACGACCAGCCTTCCCCTATTCACCCCCTTTTGGCCTTGTGACTCATTTTTCTATTCTTCAAAATATTACTTTCCTCTTTTCACATATGGGAAATAGGACTTCATAGAGACTCTGGGGTATTATGGTGATTGTAGTAAAAATGGCAATTAAGAATATGTTGTTTTGGTGTAAGGAATACTTTGGTATGTTTGAATCAGTAATCGTGGCTAGCTAAGTTTAAGATAAGACAGATTGAAGACCAGCCTTCCCCTATCACTCCCTTTGGACTCATGTCTCATTTTTATATTATTCAGAATAAATATCGCTTTCCTCTTTGCTACAGACAAATTCTACATATGGTAACTAGTTAGGACTACATAGAGACTTGAGGTATTATGGAGGCTGTAGTAAAAACGGTAAGTAAGATTGTGTTGTTTTGCTGTAAGGAATATTGAGGTATGTTTGGGTTAAAAATTGTGGTTAGCTTATTTTAAGATGAGCAGATGAAGACCAGCCTTCCCCTATCCCCATCCCTTTTGACCAAGTGTATTGTATTGCTCAAAATAAATATTACTTGCCTCTTTTCACATATAAGAAATACGACTACAGAGACCTCGGGGTATTATGGTGACTGTAGTAAGAACGGTAAGTAAGAATGTGTTGTTTTGGTGTAAGGAATACTGAGGTATGTTTGGGTCAGTAATCGTGGCTACCTAAGTTTAAGATAAGACAGATTGAAGACCAGCCATCCCTCATCCCTCCTCTTGGCCTTGTGCCACATTTTTGTATTTTTCAAAATAAATATTACTTTCTTCGTTTTGAGTGTGCTTTTCTTATTTGTTGTGTTTGAATGAGGGCCTATCTGAGTGGTTGGTTGAGTGATTGCTTGAATTATTTAAGTTCCGAATTAATTTCCTCCAGTTAACTGATGTTTCTCCACAATTAAGGATTGTGGGGAGAGGGTTATTACTAACATTATTTTGTTTAGTTTCTTGTATATAAGTAATAATCATTGTAAATAATCATTAGTGTTTCATTTTGTAAAAGTTGTTATTTTTATCCACCACCCCCACAGACAAATTGTACATATGTGAACTAGTTAGGACTTCATAGAGACTCTGAGGTATTATGGTGGCTGTTGTAAGAACGGTAAGTTAAAATGTGTTGTTTTGGTGTAAGGAATACTGTGGTATGTTTGGGTCAGTAATTGTGGCTAGATAAGTTTAAGATAAGACAGATTGAAGACCAGCCTTTCTCTATCCCCCCTTATTGCCTTGTGCCACATTTTTATATTACTCAAAATAAATATCACTTTCCTCTTTGGTAGCTACACTTTAAGAATTTAAGCATTCTGTTCAGTTAGCAGCGGACTTTCATCATTTTACTGTAAAAGTGGCCAGAAATAATCGTAAGTTCTATGCTGTTTCTGCTCTTGTTTTTCTCGCTTGTGGAACTCTCTCCCGGCTTTTTGCTTTCAGTCAAGTTTGATTTTTAAAAAAATTGAATGCAATGTCAATCGTTATCTACTGTCGTCTTGATTCCTCTTCTTTTGTTGTTTTCTCTTCTTAATACAAGTTTTTCTCATATTCTCTAAGACTCAGTAACCTCTTGTATCTTAGTGCCGTTATTGTCTTGATCGGGGGTGAGCTGAGATTAACAAAAAAAAACAGTTTCTTTTATCGCACTTCTCACTTGTGGAACTCTCTTCCGGCCTAATGCATCCCAATCAACAGTGATCTTCAAAAATTTAAACGCAATATCAATTCCTGTTCTTTTACTGTTATCTCTCCCTAATAATGTTTTCTTTTTTCTTATATTCTCTCTCCCTCAGTAGCTACGCCGCTTTGCGTTTTAGTGGCTTTATTGCCTTAGTTGGAGTGAAATTATTTTTTAAATCCGATTTTTTTTTACAAATGTTACAATGACTCTCTCAAGAACGTTCATTAAGTTTCTTATGTGCGATTTTTAACAAAGAATTTCCTTTCGAAGACCATTGCGTCGATCTTTTAGTTACACGGTGAAATTTACTAGTTGTCACGTAAAGTTAATTTAATAATTTTTGCTATGATATTGTTATTCATAGCACAACATAACACTCAACAAATGTATTGATGACAAAATTTACTTTTTAGGAGTAATTTGTGTTTTTAAAAAAGTTATTAAAAATGTCTATTGAATTTTAGTTTAGTTTGTCATTAAAAACATAACGTAGAAGGCCACATGATGTTGAAACACCAGTTGTTATTTTTATCCCCCACCCCCACAGACAAATTGCACATATCGAAACTAGTCAGGACTTCATAGAGACTCTGAGGTATTATGGTGACTGTAGTAAAAATAGTAAGAAAGAATGTGTTGTTTTGGTGTAAGGAATACTGAGGTGTGATTGGATCAGTAATTGTGGCTAGATAAGTTTAAGATAAGACAGCGTCAAGACAAGTCTTCCCCTATCCCCCTCCTTTTGGCCTTGTGCCACATTTTTGTATTCCTTAAAATAAATATTACTTTACACTTTTCCCATATGGAACTAGTTAGGACAACATAGAGACTTTGAGTATGTGTTGTTTTGGTGTAACGAATACTGTGGTATATTTGGGTTAGTAATCGTGGCTAGATAAGTTTAAGATAAGACAGATTGAAGACTAGCCTTCCTCTATCCACCCCTCTTGGCCTTGTGCCACATTTTGTATTACTCAAAATAAATATCACTTTCTTCTTTGGTAGCTAGATTTTACGAATTTAAACATTCTGCTAGGTTGGAAGCAAGGTCTCATCATTTTTCTATGCTAATATCACGTTGAAACACCGGTTCCCGTACGATTACTGAAGTTAAGCAACGTCGAGTCTGGTCAGTACCTAGATGGGTGACCGCTTGGAAATACCAGGTGCTGTAAGCTTAGATGTGCGGGTGGTGTAATGTCTCGGAATTTTTAATCGGAGAGCCGAGTTTCAAATCCAGTCTGGTTCATTGTATTCACTTACCCGCATATACCTTTGGGAAAAGCATGAATCCACTCGTTTCGTCCCCAGCTATATATTAATTAGTAAAACTTGAATCACTATATCATTATTATCGCTAAAACACAAATTTTTACAATATAAAAATATGTTCTGACTTAAATATCCTTCAAAGGGTTGATAAGCCATAAAAAAATGAATCAATCAAATTAAATAACGTAAAAGCAAATGTAATATTTTTATATTACAAAATTAATTTTTTTTACAAAGTTATCTATTAAGAATTCTATTTAAATTTTAATTTTTCTCTCTAAACTTCTGAATTTTTTTACAGTAAGGTTCACCCTGAACAGTAACCGGGGGACACTCGAGGTAGAGGATTACGTTAAGTGGTGGTTTATATGAATAAGAAGGAGAAGATAACGGATAACCCTAGACTTGAACAGATTAAGATTGTAGTGATCTGGGAAACATCCTCTTGGGAGTCGGTTCCACAGAGCAGTGGTTCTCAGGAAGAAGATGTTAGAGTGGAACTTACTTCTCACCGATTGAATACGGAGGAAATGTGGATGGTTTGCTACTACGTAAATGGCATGGTGTTTCCTTGCCGTGATCATTTGGAAATACGCTTCTAGTTCTAGTTGCCCCATGAGTAAGCCTCTAGTATAGAACGCCATGAGTGAATGACAAGTTTGAAAACTTCATGAGTACTCTCTCCTTAATAATGTTTTCCTTTTCTATTATTTTCTCACTCTTAGTAATCCCTTGCGTCTTAGTGGCTTAATTGCAATGATTCCTAATGTGGGGTCGCATGCCCCACCGGTGGGGCATGGTAATACTTTGGAGGTGGTATGCGTAACATGTGCACCCTCCGGCTTACTATACCAACAGAATAAAGGAGCAATTCAAGAATGAGTTATTAACAGTGAATTGCTTTCTAGTGAACTCAAATTTCATTTTGCATTATTATTTCATGATTAAAAGGATCAAAGTATATTACAGAATAAACTTTCATTCAAATATTTTATATTTCTGCCTTTCAATTCTCTATTATATGTTTTAAAATAATTTTGGTAAATATATCAGTTAAAATGAGATGTTAGTGTTATTTTCATTTTTGTGTCATTTAGACGACAATTTATCCATCGCACCCTGTATTAATGGAGGAGTTTCGAATCACAAGTATGAATTGGTTATTTACTATTTATTTGTATTTATTTCTAGGGCAATGTTTCCCAACATGAGGCGCATACCCCTTCGGATGGGCATGGTAATATTTTGGTGGGGGGCATGCCTGGGATGTGCCCCCTATCGGCTTACTATACTAACAGAATAAGGGGTGCAATTCGTGAATGAGTTATTAACAGTGAATTCTTTTCTAGTGAGTCTGAGTGACAGTGTTAATTTTAATACATACGATGCATATACAGTTATGCATATATAAAAAATATTTTGTGTGTATGTACGTACATGTGTAATTTGCATACAGATTATTTCCCGTCTTCCCGACACTCGCGTGTCTAGGTCAGCAAAGTAGAGGGCGTGATGAATGTCGCTGGAAGAGCCCAGGTTTTGTCAGCCAATCAGCGCGTCTTTTTGGTTTTTTTTTTTTAATTTTTCTCTTTCATGGACGCCATTGTCTTTGGAGGCTTGTTTAGAGACCAAGTTAATGGCCTTTTAAACCTCTTTCATGTGAATTGCAGTAAAATTTTGAACGTGTAAGAATTAAATATTATAGTGGAGGAGGGCCAGAATTTTAGAAATAACAAAGTGGGGTATGGACCAAAATTGGTTGGAAACCACATTACTAACTCTTCTACACCCAGTAACCCCTTGTGTCTCAGTGGCTTAACGTGGGGTGCATGTCCAACCAGAGGGGCATGGTAATATTTTGGTGAGGGAGGGCATGTGTAGGATGTGAACCCTTCGGCTTACTAAACCAACAGAATAAGGGAGCAATTCGCGAGTGAGTTATTAACAGTGAATTGTTTTCTAGTGAACTCAAATGTCATTTTGCATTATTATTTCATGATTAAAATGATCAAAGTATATTACAGAATAACATTTCATTCAAATATTTTATATTTCTACCTTTCAATTCTCTGTTATATGTTTTGAAACTATATATATTTAACTGTCTTTTTGTTTTTTAAATTTTTCTCTTTCATGGACGCCATTTTCTTTGGAGGCTTGTTTAGAGACCATGTTAATGGCATTTTAACCTTCCCTCACGTGAATTCCCGTGAAATTTTGAAAATGTAAGAATTAAATATTACGGGGGGGGGTCCAGAATTTTAAAAATACTAAAATGGGGCTTGGCCCAAAATCGGTTAGGAACCACTGCTTTATTGTTTTGTTTTTCGGTTATTTTTCTTGCTATTTAGTCGTTTAATTCTGCTGTAATCTCCTTTTCTGAAATCTTTTTTTTAAAAATCCAAGCAAATGCGGTAATGGCACTAGTACAGAGAGTGAAAGTGAAAGTGAAAGTGAAAGTAAAGACTAAGAGTATGGATGATTGAGAAGTGGCAGTTGCATTTAGCTGTTTCAACAATAAAATAGTGGGACCTAGATGCCAATCTAGTAGCACGCTTAAATTCACGTAGTCGGTGCACCTTGAAAAAAATGCTCGTCAGAGCAGTGGCCATGAAAATATTTATAGAAATGACAGACGGAAACCTTCTGTGAGAAAGTGACTGAAGTTGAAATGCCTGCTCAGGACGATTACATTACAGATACTTTTTTGGATTTCACCATAAAATTTCAAGATGAATAGCAGGAGCAACAGCCCAGATATGGCCACAGTATTCAATGATAGATTTGTAAGTGTGCAAGATGGATTCTGAAGAGAAATATTTCTGGTACGATTCAGTAACCCAACTCATGAAACCATTTTTCTTGCTAATGTTTTTCACCTTTTTCATCGTCCTGTGATCTCAGAAAAAGTCAAAAGGGAAATGGAATACCTCGAAAATTTGATTCAAATTTAAATGGGAACCCAACGGACTGGTAAATATATGACAATTTGATTGGTAGCGGGGATTAATAGTATAGCTGGCCACTTGTATTCGAGGATATCCGTCTGGAGCGGCTAGCCAATCCCTATTGCAGACACTTGCCCAGGCGCATTTGTGTTTATTCAACACCCACAGAGCTTACCTGCAACTATGCTGAGCAGACCTTAGTTACAGTTTCTGGGAAAGAGCGTGTTACCTATCTAAGCCTGTTCATATCTATCTATTTATCTATTACTGCCTCTTCATATCTCGCTATCTTTTACAACCTCTTCGTATCTATCTATCTATATCTCTCTTCACATCTATCTATCTATCTATTACTGTCTCTTCATATCTCGCTACCGATTACAACCTCTTCGTATCTATCTAATTATATCTCTCTTCACATCTATCTATCTATCTATCTATCTCTTCATATCTATCCATCTAAGGTTGGTTTCTATCTATCTATCTATCTATCTATCTATCTATCTATTACTACCTCTTCATATCTTGATATCTTTTACAACCTCTTCGTACCTATCTATCTATATATATATATATATCTTCATATCTATCTAAGTTTGGTTTCTTTCTATTTATCTATCTCTCTATCTATATAGATCTATGTTTATGTGTGTGTGAAGTAAGAAAATTGAAATAAAAATTAAAAAATTGATCTTCTTAAAATAGAAAACACACACACACACACATATATATATAATACCTGTCCACTTCTATTCGAGGTACCCGTCTACTGGAGCAGCTAGGTAATCCCTCTTATAGACGCTCGCTCAGGCATATTTGTGTTTGCTCAACACCACAGAGCCCACCTTAGAGTTTCTGGGAAAGAGCATGTTATCTAGTGTGATCAACAGTTTGAACAAGGGCAGCACGCTCACGCCCTCGGCCACGATGACTCGTGGCTTCGTGCTAGCACAGCTATCGACGACCTCCCCTTGGAGGTCGTCGATAGTTCCGTTTGCCCAATTTCACTCTCAAGGCTGGTGGTATGGTTTTCAGGCATAGGAAAAATCGACCATGGTGAGATTCGAACCCGGATCTCGTCGTCAGAATGCGAACGTTCTAACCACTCAGCCATAAGATTAATATGTAGTAATAAAACATGTTAATGTTTCACCGATCAAATAACGACGTCAGAACAACGGAATGTGAACTGCAGCGAATTGTAACCACATTTTTTTTTGTTCTTATCTGAAAGTAGTGGCTTCTCGCATAGTCTTCTGCTGCTGTAGCCCGTCTGCCTCAAGGCCTCAAAATGTTTATTATAATAATAATAATAACCACAAATACCTGTGAAAGTCTAACGGTTTACCTATTTAAATTTTGATATTCAGTTTTTGATATTCATCTCCTATACTAAATTTGTAATAACTGATCCCTACACCGGGGTAGTTGAAGTGTTTAGTAGTTACTAATTCTACATTCTGATTTTTGAAGATTGATTAAGGTTATGTGCCATCACTGCTTTCTTTTCGAATTTTCTGTTTTGAAAAGATTTATTAGTTCTTCTTCTTGGAATATTTGGTAAAGAATGTTGATTTTTTTGTTCAAGATCATTCTTATCTCAACTATGTCTACCTATGTCATCAGCATAGCTCCTTCATCATTTATACATTGACCTCTGGATCGAAATCATGAACTTTTTTTTTTCTTTTAGAAGATCCGTTTCAGATGAGGCATGAAATGTTTAAATAGCCAGTTCCTCTGTCTTTCTATCTGTGCTGTATTATTTACAGAAACTTTTTTTATGTTTTCTTTAATTTGAAAATAGTTATTGATACAGAACTCGTTTTTAAGGATATATCTCTTTAGGGCATTGTCAATCATGGCTCTCCCTAGAATTGTTTTTATTATTATCAGTGAATTGCTATGACTTCTTAAAGTTGAATATGGTGGTTCGTCGCTGTAATTCCTAGTTTTCTTGCTCTAAGTTTGATTGCGAGCCAAGGCTAGATAACTCAGTCTTCCCTACGATTTAACGAGTCTATTTAAGAACATGACTCGAGTTTTCAGGTTAATGATTTTATAGTAACTTGTGTGGTCTATTCGATGTTCAGTTTACTTATCTTCTGTACTAAATCTGTTATAATTGACACATATTTGAAGTGTTTAGTATTTACTAATTCGACATCCTATTTTTTTTTAAGATGGATTCAGTGTAGGTGTTGTCATTACTTACTCAGATCATAATTTCTGTTTTGGAAATGTTTATCTCGAGTTCTATGTCAAAAATTAAAAAGCGGAAAGGGTCCTAAAAAAATCCGTTGGCGGACGGGGGTGATCCAAAAATGTACGTGAATGAAACGCGACCAGAAATTGAACTCTGGACACCTATTCTGCTGTCCCAGCAGATAATCGTGACTCTACCGACATAATAGCGACAAAGACCTTCTTTAAGGGTATACATGGAAGAAGCCTGTATGTGTAAGAAATATTTTTAAAACAGTTTTATCCGACAGTCGGTGAGTATATTGATTTTCCAAGCGTAGCTTAGATGTGACACAAGGCCGAAAGTATGGGGCACCCAGTGAGGATCGAACTCACTACTCAGTTGTAATTGTTCTAGAGAGACAAGGGTTGTTAACCATTACACTCCCTCGATGTGCTCTAAAATGATTTTCCAAGCGTAGCTTAGATGTGGCACAAGGCCGAAAGTATGGGGCACCCAGTGAGGATCGAACTCACTACTCAGTTGTAATTGTTCTAGAGAGTCAAGGGTTGTTAACTTCCTCGTAGTACCCTAACGACAGTCGGTAAGTATATAGAGGAAAAGACTTGTTTTCGCTTCATCCCTAGTGAAATCCTCCAGACACGTCTGATGTGGATATTCATTATTCAGTCAATCAACAAACGATCGACTTATCTGATTGACCAACTAAAGCGTTTTGCGTCGAAACGCTCGTCAGGTTCAGACGAGCATTTCGAAGCGAAACTCTTCAGTCGGTCAACCAGCTGAGTCAGTTGAATTTTTCTTGATTTATTGACTATTGTAGCTCTAGTTATCTGTTGAGCGTTTTTTGGCAGAAGTTTTGCAAGCTTGAAAAATACGTTAAATTCTCGTGAATTTCATGTATTTTTATTTATTTTGTTTTTATTGTTATTATTATTATTATTATTATTATTATTATTATTATTATTATTATTTATAAATGAATATTCATTAAACTATTATTGTTATCGATATTAATTTTTTGTCGTGCATGCATTTTTCCAGTGGTAATATTTAAGTTCTAATTCATAGCTTCTTTTTTTTTTTATTATTGCTTTCTGATTTCTTTCTTTTTTAACGTGTGCGTGACCTTTTTCCGAAAAGGTCACTTTTATTTCTACAATTTGTATATTTTCTAAGTAAAAACCTGACATGTTAAAAAACAAACACAAAAAAAAAAAAAACATTGCCTGGATGATTTTTAATATTTTATTTTTTTGGACTAAATTCATCGTTTCTGTTGATCTCCATTACGACGTTTCAAAAGTCTTACTCTCCAGACTACCCGGATGTCTGACGCGTTATTTTTCATGTGCCGTATCCTTTCAGGACGTAGGCGATCATAACTCTCCACTTCTCCCTATGCCTTGTAGCTCTCAATAAGTTTCGTCCATCTGCCATCTCCCCGAGACCACGTTCTGTCACCCATTTGCTTAATCCCGCTAGGTATGTCATACGTTGCTTTCCCTTGTCTCGCTCTCTCCTTCTGTTCGACCTGTGAGTATCATATTCTCCAGGCTCTCCTTTCTCATTATGTGTCCCAGAAATTTCAGCTGCCTCTTCCTAATACTAAGTATAAGCTTCCTCTTTGTTTGTATCCTCTTCAAAACCTCATCATTGCTCACACGCTTGATCCATGATATCCTCAGCATCCTTCTGTGCGTGTTTAGAAATGACAAAGCCTTATGCAGCATGGCATGCTTTTTCCTCCCCATACACATAACATCCCGTGCCCCTCTTTGAGGTTTTTCTTTTGGGGGGGGGGGAGATATTTTTGGGTATGACGATAAACTACATCCAGCAGCAAGGCCTCTGATCAGGAGGTTTTGAGGAGCGTGGAACCACCTTTTAATTGCTGGTGTTCCCAGGTCCACCCTGACCCAGAGTGGAAGCACCTGTTAAGGTACCAGGGCAAATAGTTAACCCTCAAAGTGTGGTCTAAACACTAGGAAAATGTAAAAATAGAGTTTTATAGTACAAAATAACAGGAATACATTTTTGAGAAAAAAAATTACCAGCAATAGATTTAACTCTCGACAAAAAACCCCAAAATACGTCAATAAAACCTATAAACTGATTTCTTAGAAAGAATACATATTCTATTCATACGAACCTATCCTAAAAAATTTTGTCGGCATTAAACAACCTAAATTAGCTAAATGTACCGCCATTTCTACTCTAACAGTTTCTTTTCTCGCACTTTCCACCTATAGAACTCCCTTCGGATTTCTTGCTTCCCTGAAAACTACAATCTTCCAAAATTTAAATGCAACATCAATCACCATCTTCTGTCTACAAATTGATTTCTTACAAAAAATACATATTCTATTCATACGAACCTATCCTAAGAATCTTGTCGACATTAAATAAGTACGTTCAGATATTTTGAACTCAAAATACCCTCAGTGGGGGAATGTGTACACATCCATTTTCTTCACAATTTTTTGGGGGGTGGTAGCACTTGTTAGGGTCTCAGCTATGGGCAAATAGTTAACACCACCCAAATTGAAAATTGGGTCAAAACTCTCTGAATGTATAAAAATAGATTTTTATAGTAAGAATACCAAACAATACAATATATATATATATATATATATATATATATATATATATATATATATATATATAAACATAGAAGTCAACACTTAGAGGCGACGGTCTGTTTTTATGTTAGATACAATCATCAGGTGGCCTGATGATTGCATCTAGCATGAAACAGTCGCCTCTAAGTGTTGACTTGTATGTTCACTTTTATATTTACACACACTCTATCTCTGATATTGAGCACTTTATTCCATAAATATAGCACATCTTAAGACTATATTTCTCCATATATATATATATATATATATATATATACATATATATATATATATATATATGTATGTATGTATATGTATGTATGTATATATATATATTACTAGCAATACATTTAAAATAAAGAATTACTAGATTACCAGCAATACATTTGACTCTTGACAAAAACCCTCTTTGCAAAAATACGTCAATGAAACCTGATCTACAAACTGATTTCTTACAAAGAATACATATTCTATTCATACGAACCTATCCTAAAAATCTTGTCGGCATTAAACAACCCATTCAGGTGTTGATATACCGTAAAATCAAATACATCAGAGCTATTGTACGCCTGATCTATGAGTTAAATTCGTGACTTTTCAACTGCTCTGGTGACCTTTTTTTCCCTGATGACCCGAATACATGAATTTAAACGTGCTACCATATAGGCAAATAGGGATCGCTGTTTTACTGTTGAATTAGCTAAAATGCAACCGCCATTTCTACTCTAACAGGTTCTTTTCTCGCACTTCCCACCTGTGGAGCTCCCTTCCGATTTCTTGCTTCCCTGAAAACTACAATCTTCCAAAATATAAATGCAACATCAATCGCCATCTCCTGTCTTCTTGAATCCTGTTCATCTTTTTTCTTTTCCTCAATCCTCCATATACTGAGTCTTTTCTGTCACTGTCACAACCTATAACCCCACCCCTGCTTTCTTAGTGGCGTTGTCACCTTGCTTGGGGTGGAACGATTAAAAAATATATTAAAAAGAACCCTGTGATCTATTTTAGATCCTTTTCCAAAGGACATCTAAACAGCGCTTTGCAGAACTTCAATTTCCTCAATAGGTTATTCGATAACCAGTTGCCTCTAAAGGAAGTTAATATCTACGCTTGGCCTACTGATCAAATGATTTAAATGAAGTATGAATGCTGCTTCCTTCAAGCACCTGATTTTTCTAATTATGCCTGATATGTGTTGTTATAGTTTCGTTATATGAAAATTGGTTGTTCAGATCCAAGAAAGCCGGAGAGAAAGGCAACCAAAAAAAAAAAAACTTTGTGATAAAAAATCAATAAAAACGATGAAACACGTCCCATTTAAACAATATATATATATATATATATATATATATATATATATATATATAAATATATATTAAAGAGAAGAGAAGTTGAAAAACGTTTTTTGGTTATAATGTCTGTTTTTTTAATATATATTATACGTTATTTTCCATAATTTTGCTACACGTGTTTCCGGTTTTGCGACCTTCAGCAGGCGAAGAGTTGTCATTTTCTCTTCTCTTTAAAATATACACTACACTTTTTCTCGTTGGAAAACTATAACATCTCCGTTATATATATATATATATATATATATATATATATATATATATATATATGTACTATACAACTCAAAGGTTTGAGGCCACAGCTGGTGATTTTAATTTGGCCCCAAAAGTAAATGTTTTGTACTTTAAATAAGAGAAAATAATTATACATTGTTAAAAAAGTGAGACATGATTTTTATTAGAAATTTTATTATGAGAAAAAAAATGTATTTTGCTCTCGTCAAAATATCCTCCTTTAGCCTTGATTACTGCAGCACAGACCTTTGCCATTCGTTTTCAAATTTTCTCATAGTATAAGTTTGATAATTCATTACATTCTATTTTCAATGACTGTAAGAGCTCTTTTTATTTATTTTTTTTGTTGTATGGAATGGTTTCACTCTTTCGGTCAAGTTCATCCTATGTTAATTCTGAGGGTGTCTTCAAACTTTTGAACAGTACTGTATATATATATATATATATATATATATATATATATATATATATATATATATTCAGTTATATGGATATCAGTATAAACCCTGGGTTTCACGCTTTTGCGCTCATCAGACAAAGTTTGTCTTATGATCACAAAAAAGCGTAAAACCCAGGGTTACAAACTCAGATCCGTACAATGAATATGTTAGCTCTATCACTGATATTGAGCGCTTTCCAATAATTACCGCGCATATATATATATATATATATATATATATATATATATATATATATATATATATATATATATGTGTGTGTGTGTGTGTGTGTGTGTGTGTAAAGTGTGTGTATGTGTGTCCCAAAAAATCACCTAGGGTTTTAAACTCTAGTAACTTCAACTTATTATTATTATTATTATTATTATTCAACATTTTTTTACAAGTAATGAAACTGTAAAAACTGAAAACATGTTCCATTTTATTATGAAAAATTATATGACGTAAATATCTTCCATATTCGACTTCCTCCATACGCGACCTTTGCATAACGTTCTCTGTAACAGTTGTTAATAACTTTGACTGCAGCCCTCGAAATTCTGTACAGATATAATTCTTGAGTTGCTGAACTGTCTGCAGTTTGTTGATGTATACACGCTCCTTAAGCTAGCCACCCA
The DNA here is from genome assembly GCA_903632075.3 of Acanthosepion pharaonis. Taxonomy (NCBI): domain Eukaryota; kingdom Metazoa; phylum Mollusca; class Cephalopoda; order Sepiida; family Sepiidae; genus Acanthosepion; species Acanthosepion pharaonis. The sequence continues at coordinate 3,031,032 of CAHIKZ030000818.1, forward strand.
CAAAATAATCGCGGGTGACAGACCAAGAGAACGTTGTGGCAATAAAACTTTGGAATATTGTGAAATTGTCTGGTAACCAGGAGTTTGGTTAAATCGAATATAACATTCTATGATTTCAGTGGTGAATTTTTCCTATGTTAAACTAAATTCTGGCTGAGATGTGGGGAAAATAAAATATAAGAAAAATCCGACATGTCATGACATTTTGAAATGCCAAGGTGAATCTTGGAGCACACTATATATATATATATATATATATATGTGTGTGTGTGTGTGTGTGTATGAGGTGGGGTGGATTTTTACGAAAAGTTTCCTTATGCCTTTTGTAATTATTTTTTTTTCATTTTTGCGATTATGACCATTTTTCCAGAAGGAACCAACTTCAGGCTATTTTTAAAAAATGATGAATCAAAAAAATATTTATTTTAAAAAAAATCAAATAAACTTCTTTCTGACTGAAAAATATCAAGGAAACAGAATATATATATATATATATATATATATCAGGCTGTACTTATTTGAAATTTGGATGGATGAGGGCTATGTATATTAAAGATATACTAGGAAATACATGTCTTTATTTTGCGCTTGGCGATACGTTTATTTCTTGTGGAATTTTAAGTAAAGGTAGAAAGAACTGAATTGATGAAGAAGAAGAAGAAGAAAGAAAGAAAGAAAAAAAGAAAGAAAGAAAGAAAGAAGGAAAATATTCAAAAAATGAACAATGTAAACCATAAAAAAATAACAGAAAAAGAAGAGAAAAACGAAAATAAAGAAATGAGAAGAGGGACAAATAAAAAGAGACGGCAAAAAATATATAAGGAGTGAACGAAGGGAAAAAAGGAGAAGGAAAGGTTGAGACAAATAAACAAATGAAATATCAAAAACAATAGGCGCCAAAAGGAAAAAGAACAAAGAAAAAAAAAGAAAGAAATTAACAAGGGATGGAAAAGAAAGAAAGAAAAAAAGAAAGAAAGAATAAGTTCCCAAAAAGGAAGGAAGGAAGGAAGGAAGGAAGGAAGGAACAAGTTCTGAAAAGAAAGAAAGAAAGAAAGAAAGAAAGAAAGAATAAGTTCCCAAAAGAGGAAGGAAGGAAGGAAGGAAGGAAGGAACAAGTTCTGAAAAGAAAGAAAGAAAGAAAGAATAAGTTCCCAAAAGAGGAAGGAAGGACGGAAGGAAGGAAGGAAGGAAGGAAGGAACAAGTTCTGAAAAGAAAGAAAGAAAGAAAGAAAGAAAGAAAGAAAGAAAGAATAAGTTCCCAAAAGAGGAAGGAAGGAAGGAAGGAAGGAAGGAAGGAAGGAACAAGTTCTGAAAAGAAAGAAAGAAAGAAAGAAAGAAAGAAAGAAAGAAAGAAAGAAAGAAAGAAAGAATATCGTAAATGGAAGGAAGGGAGTTAAAATATAAAAAGTAAGACAAGAGGAAACGAACGAGGAAAAAAAAGAAAGAAAGAATGAAAGAAAAAATGAATGAAATTAAGGAATAAGTTCTGAAAAAGAAAGAAAAAATGAAAGGAAGAAAAAATAAAAATATGAAAAGAAGGAAATATAGAAAGAAAGAAAATGAAAAAAATGTGCTACAAGAAATCACATGGATAATGAAAGCAAGCAGAAAGAAAGAAATGAAAAAGTGTCAAAAAGAAAGAAAGAAAGAAAGAAAGAAGAAAAGGCGTAAATGTAAAGGAAAAGAAAGAAATTATATACAAATATTGCAAAATTATGTCTACGTATAATGCAAGAACGTTTTAAAAAATTCAAAACGAACTGACTAATGAAGACAACTCCAACGGCAAAAAACTAATCGCGAGATTTATGAACGAGTTAAAATTAAGCTCAGTTTTAAGAGAAAACAGTGGAAAACGTTGTTTTAAAAAACATTGTTTTAAAACACATTGTTTTAAAAAATAATGTTTTAAAAAAAATTGTTCCTAGAAGTGAACACTCAGAACTTCTTTAAAAGAAACAAGTTAAATAATTGTCCCTTCTCATACGCAAAGAAACAAAAAAAAGCCGAAAAAGTTGACAATATGCAACGATATAAAGGCGAGAAACTTACAATGCACAATGAGAATCACATTTGTCATGGAAAATTTAAAGTTAAATCTCTTTACCTTGCCTCATATTGCGAACACACAATACCTTGAACTTTTAATTACTTTATTCGTATTGTCTCAGACAAATTTCTGTCAAATGCACTTTCTGAGGGATACTATTTAGAGACAGACGGTCTTTTAGGGGCGGGACGAATGAGTGACAGGCTATGCCAGGCATGGGCAACCTTTTTCGAACAGTGGGCCGCATGACGTACACTTCATCATAAGATGGGCCGCACGACTAAAAAAAAACAAAATCAAGGTAATTTTTCATTAAAGATACCGCAGCCATTTTGAAAACAAAAGAGCATGCGCATAAGCATCTGATTTAGAAATGGAGAAAATCGTCGATTTTTTTTTCTTTGGAGAAAAGATTACTTCTATAATTAAAAGAAATCCCTAAAGTCTTCGTATATTATCATCTCAGATGACAGAGTGATTAACACTCGCTGCTGTGTGATGTGTGTTAGAAAGAAAGAAAGAAAGAAAGAAAGAAAGAAAGAAAGAAAGAAAGAAAGAAATGAACAAGTTCTGAAAAGAAAGAAAGAAGGAAGGAAGGAAGGAAGGAAGGAAGGAAGGAAGGAAGGAAGGAATTATGAAAAGGAAAAGAAAGGAAGGAAGGAAGGAATGAACAATACTGAAAGGAAAAAGAAAGAAAGAAAGAAAGAAAGAAAGAAAGAAACAAGTTCTGAAACAGAAAAGAAAGAAAGAAAGAAAGAAAGAAAGAAAGAAAGAAAGAAGAAAAAAAAGAAAGTTTTATGAAGTCTTCCTATATCATAATTCACAGATGACAGAGTGATTAACCCTTGCTGCTGTGTGTGATTTGTTTCTAATTGATTCATTTGACGATGCAAAACATTGTTTTTAAGAAACTAAAATTTATTTATTCTCTAGAGAAAAATATCATTAACGTTTCCTGTTTCTGAAGCAAAAAGGTGTTTACACTTATGGTCTTCCTTAGTGAAAATCGCTAATGGTTTAAAATACTAACAACGGTACCTTCAACGAAAACTTACAAAATTCAAGAAACATTGTACAGCGTGGTCCGAAAGTTTTGTCACCACCTACCAAAATGTAATGAGAACAATAGAAGAACAAGTAATCTTTCGGTGAAGTCATGTCGCCCATCTTCCATGCTCTTGCCAGAATGTACACGATCTTGTGTCCATACACTTGCAAGCAGCCTCTCTTTCAAATTGTGAGATTTCTTGTCAGCCACCTGGAATATAAAATTATATTATATAGGGGTGACAAGACTTTCCGACCATCCTGTACTTAATCGTTGCTTTGGTATGTGGCGAGGTGTGAGAGAGTGTGTGAGTGAACAAGTGAGAACGAAAATAAACAAACATTTTAATAAATGTTATTTTCCTCATGAAATTTGGCGGGCCAGTCAGAAAGCCAAATCGAGTCGCATGTGGCCCGCGGGCCGCAGTTTGCCATAACTGGTCTATGCACTATAAAAGGCGTCAAAATCTTGCTTATAGAAGCCGACTTCTTATTGACAAAGCTGCGTTTGTGTGTTTGTTTCGTGCGATATGACATACAAAGAATCCTATTTTAAGTTTTCTTGTTCAGTTTCTGTAACGGCCTGACGCACTTAATCTTCAAAAGAGAGACGCTTTAAGAACACTCGAAAAACTGAATCAAAACTTAGACAATATTCTTTATTCGACATATTCAACGAAACATGCATAAAAGAAGAACTACTACCCAGATACACAATGTGTGTGAGAGAGAGATCAAAGTGTAGTATCTGTTCTGTTAAGATCCTTTATTTGGGGACTGAGATATTAAAATGATTTATGGAAATGGGCGAAGCTTTAAGAGCTTGCTCCGACTTTGCCTCATATTGGTCTGGTACCGCAGTATCTCTCAGGATCAGCTCAGTGTATATATATATATATATATATATATATATATATATATATATATATATATATATATAGAGAGAGAAAGAGAGAGAGAAAAGATCAGTCTGTTTCATTTTTTTTATTGTATTTATCCAATAAACTTTTCAAATAAATTGCTGCACGTCCGAATCAAAATTATGGATCAATTGTTCAAAGATTGTCATTGTTCTTTTTTCCTTCAAACTGTCATGTCTTTTTTTTTTTTAAGTATCTTTGATCATTTCAGTGATTATCAAGAACTAATTACAATAAAAAAAGTTAATCAGACCTTGACAGCTGAATTTAATACTGGCTCCTGTATATATATATATATATATATATATTAATGCATGTTTCATTAAATAATATAGACAAGTTTTGTCTATTTTAAGTAAGTTCCTTTCATATTGTCTGATAAGCTTAATAACATTATCATTGAAAGACGAAAGGAAATCACCATATTGATACATGTTTCAATCCAATCTAAGCTTTCGGCTTACATTACCCATTATCAAAGATCACAATTACATTTCAATATATCAAACAATACACGGACGAAAAAATAATGATAGTCTGTTTTTGTTGCGTGAAAAATTTCAAAGCAACGAGAAACTCGTGTATACAAGACTCGGAAGCGAAAATCGCGTCGAAGCTCGTGACGTCACACATGACACGCGAGAGTGAAAACGAGAAGTATTAAGTATGGGAAGCCATGGTATAAACCAATTGCTTCTGTTATCAATTATAGGCATTTAAGAATATTTGTGGAGATTTCATAGTTTATTTTGTTCAGGTTAGATTTCAACTGTTTTATGTATATAGCTTCAAGAATTTTTAGTTTTTGTTTATTGTTTCCATGTTTAAGTATAGTTGTATTTTCAACAAGGATTTTCCGGAATTGTCTACGCGGCCAGGCATGTTGTTTTCAATGCCTAAAAATGTTAGAGTTATCATTCAAATATAGAGTCAAGCGTCCTGAAAGCGAGTTTGTGGTGTGACCAACATAAATATTATTTAATTCGTTGGAGATACAATCTGCCAAAGGGAACTTGAATTTGTAAACTATGTTGGTTTTTTGCAAATCGCTAACGGGGAGGGGGTAGAATCATTGCGAATAGTTAAGTTGGATAGACTAGATTTAGTGTAGTATATGATTAAGCTAATTTTTTGCTAGGATCTGTTGTAGATATATTAGTATTTGCTATTTTTTTAGTATATTTTCATCTTGTTTATAATTAGTATGCATTTTACTACGATATAAGAGATTAATATGTTTGGGATTAGTTGAAGAAGTATTATGTTCTATTTGCTTAGTATTAAGTCTTCTAATAAAGCATAAATACACACACACACACATATATATATATATATATATATATATATATATATATATATATATACTTTATTTTAAGATATTACGTAGAAAAAACATGTCAAAATCGCTACACAAGTGCAGTCGTGTTTCGATGGGTATAAACACATCTCATCAGGAGATTGTAAATTACTGAGTGTAATTTACAATCGCCTGATGAGATCATTGATACGAACTTCCATTTTGCAGCGATTATGACGTTTTTCGTTTTAATATCGTAAAATAAATATTGAGTACTCTTTTAAATTAAATGTTACGAACGTTGAAATTGTACTCTATTCGTTCTCATATTACCTGTATATATATATATATATATATATATATATATATATATATATATATATATATATATATAGTGGATAGCGGCTTGGATTGAGGAATTGGAGAACCGAGGTCGAATTCCTGTCGAATCCATTACATTCACTTACGTGCTAATACCCTTGGGAAAGGTGTAAATCCTTCTCCCTTCAGCTATGGGTAAATATCAGGACAGACTTGGTTCTATAGCCTTGAATGGCAACTGGTCTAGGAGAAGGACAACACTGAATTCAAAACCTGCGGAGGGTCGTTTGGGTATCTTGTGGTACGTAGTGCACCAGGTCTCTGTATTCGGCCCTTCAAAAAGGGTGGATGGTCCGGCACGAAACCTTCACTATTATAATCAAATCTCGTGTGCTCTTGTCGGGCTGTCGGTTTACTTGAACTGATCTATTGACCCTCATACGTCAAATTCGACAGGAGAGCCAGTATATATATATATATATATATATATATATATATATATATATATATATATATATGCACATGTATGTATATACATATATATATATATATATATATATATATATATATATATATAATATACCATATTAAAAAAAGAAACCCAAACGTTTTTGGTTGTAATGTGGATTTTTTAAAAGTATTATACCTTATTTTCCATAATAATTATGGAAAATAAATTATAATATTTTTAAAAAATCCACATTACAACCAAAACGTTTGCGGATTTTCTCTTCTTTTAATATACAACTTTTCTCTCGTTGGAAATACTATAACCTTTATATATATATATATATATATATATATATATATATATATATGTGTGTGTGTGTGTGTGTGTGTGTGTGTGTGTGTCTATATATATATATATATATATATATGAGTACATTTTGGGGGATATATATATATATATATATATATATATATATATATATATATATATATATATATATATGATAGGATAACGAGCAAGTAGGAAACAGATCTCAATATAACACGTTTCACTTTATTAAAGTTTCGTCAGAGATCAGGATAGAAATGATACAAAAAAATGATAAAAAGCAAAGAGACACTAATGATATGTTGCATTTGGTTATTTCTTATTGGTTAGATAAGTGTCACGTGCGATGAACCAACAGATAACATTTAAATATTAGGTTGGTGCAAAAATAATGACGTATTAATGTCGTTTTTGACGTTAAAAGACGTCAAAAAACGACATTATTACGTCATTATTTTGCACCAACCTAATATATGTGGCGAACATCTTCGGCACTAAAGAGTGTAAAAGTTTTTGTTTTCTACTTGTTCTTTATCCTATCATTTCGTCGGATTCTTATCCACTTGATATATATATATATATATATATATATATATATATATATATATATATATATATATAACATGAGGACGAATAGAGTACAGTTTCAACCTTCGTCACATCTAATTTAAAAGAGTTCCCAATACAAAGTAGAGCAATAATCTTTATTTTACGATCTGCCAACCGAACACGCCTCTGTGGCCAAATCGGTAAAGGCACGTCATGCTAACTGACGGTTCCATATGGGATATAGGTTCGTATCCTGTCGGAGGAAAATATTTTCAGTGAAAATTTCTCGGACATTCAGGCTGGCAAATGTTGTTTAATACTGTTTATTATAAACAGAGCATTTACTTAAATATTTGTATCTATAAAAAGAATGTTAAACATAAAAATGTCTTTAAATATATATATATATAAACAGGTTCTTTTTACTGTCGCACCAGGTCAAAACTGATTTAAATATAAGGATCATATTTCCCATTTTATTGTTAAAACAGATACAAAAGTATCTTATTTAAGAAAAAAAGAAGGGTAGGGATTTAAGGTGCCTTTCGGCCAACACTTCTTTAGAAAAATATTCGTCGGCAGTAGAAAACAAAGTTGATACGAAAAATTATTATCAACGACCGATGTTAAAAACAAAGGATTACCATGATTCTTAAGTCAGCGATTGATGAACACCTTTTAAATTATATCGATTGAAGGACGAATTATTCTCCCGATTTCTTTTCTGTTTTACGCAGGGTTTAGGACGAGGTTCTATTTAGACATCTTGGAGTCTATTATTATTAATATACAACGTCCTGTCTTTGTGTAGACACAGGGAGATGAAATTCAGGTTCGTCCTAATCGGTGGGAGATTACTGCTTAACCAAGAAGAATATTTAGTACTCTTAATGTTTTTTTTTCCTCTTCCTTTAATTTCCCCTCTTTTATTACATAAATAAACATTAATAATGAGCGGGAAAAGGAAAGAGTAATCAGAAGGGCAGTAGATAGCGATTGACATTGCATTTCAATTTTTGAAGATTAAAGTTGACAGGAAAGCAAGAAGCCCGAAGAGAGTTCCACAACTGAAAATTGAGTGAGAACAATAGAAGAGTAATCAGGAAGACAGTAGATAACGATTGACATTGCATTTAAATTTTTGAAGATCAAAGTTGACTGGAAAGCAAGAAGCCGGATGAGAGTTCCACAAGTGAAAATTGAACGAGAACAATAGAAGAGTAATCAGGAAGACAGTAGATAACGATTGACATTGCATTTAAATATTTGAAGATTAAAGTTAACAGGAAAGCAAGAAGACGGAAGAGAGTTCCACAATCGAAAAATGAGCGAGAGCATTAAAAAGTAATCAGGAAGACAGTAGATAAGGATTGACATTGCACTTAAATTTTTGCAGATTAAATTGCATGGAAACGAGAGGGAGTGCCACAAGCGAGAAGTGCGAAATAAGAAACTGTTAGCAGAGAAGTTATGTCTACATCTAGCTAGATCAACTGTAAATTGATGACATCTCGCCGCTATTCTAGTATTGAGCTTAAATCCATACAGTTTAGGTATTCGGGCAATTACTATGAAAGTATTTATAGAAAAGACACAACCTTATGGCGGTGGGCAAATGACTGAAGCCGAGCCGCCAGCTCAAGACCAATAATATTGCTGATTCTTCTTTAGATCTTATCAAGGATCTCCAGGTAAATAGCAGGAGCACCAGACCATATATGGCAGAAATATTCTAAGAATGGACGACTGATAGACATGGATATGCAAGATAGATTCCGCAGAGAACTCTATGGAAACTGGAAAGTGACGACTGGGCATCTCCCGCCCAAATATGGCAACAGTACGCCATTTTAGGCCTCAACTTTATGACAATGTTCGATCACGTGCTGACAGGATGACACTGCAGAAACTCACTGATTTGGGATACGAAAAAATCGCCATATCCACCATTTTTTCTCTTGCTGACTGACTATCACGTTTCAAGTGCCTTGACATTTTTTTAAGACCAAAAGAGATTCCGTTGTAAAGAAAATGCAAAAAAATATGCATTCAAAGATTTCTTGGCGTCGAAACTTTTACCATTTTATCAAAAAGGCACAAATAAATATATTAATTCAGGAATCAAAGTCTATTCTAAAAGTGGACATTATTTTCCGAACAACCTAATATACATCATATAGCCAAAATACTTTTACAAAATTTGGGGGCAGGTTCCTCTCGTCAAAACAACAACAAATGTCCGTAAATTCTTCATTTTTGAGTTAAGTTTAAAGTTTCCGGTAAATGCTGTTAAATATACAATCCAAGATGCAATCCAAGAATACTTTTACAAACTTTGGGTAAGGGTTCCTGACACCAAAACAAGGTAAAATGTCCATATAAACATATATCGTAAAGACCATCGTTGTACCTCAACTCATAACAAATTTTCAAAATGTCCTCCGCTTACGTCTACACCCGCATGCACCCGTCGGATCATTGACTGGCGAACCCTTTCAAATACTCCCACATGGTGTCGAATGGTTTCGCAGGCCCCCATGACACGTTGGTGAAGCGTCTCTGCATTATTAACGTCTGTTGCATGAACCAATTATTTTAGGTGGTCACACAGATTAAAATCCAAAGGATTAAGGTCGGAGGAACGTGAAAACCATAAAAAACCGGTCCTCCCTACCTATCTATCTTTCACGGTAGATATCAGCGAATAATGTAACTAAAATGTGCTGGAGCGCCATCATACATGAAGCACATACGTCTTTATATTAGCAGGGGTACATCCTCTAGCAGGTCTGGAAATGTGTTCGAAATAAAGTCCCTGTAGACAGCTCCTATAAGATGTGCTTGGAAAACATATGGATCTAGCAGGCAGTCACTTACAATTCCAGCCCACACATTAAACTGATACTGGTGTCTCACCTGTATTGTACCACGGGGATTCCGATCCGCCCACAAATGTTGGGTGTGTAAATTTGTTATTCCATCTCTTTCAAATGATACTTCATCCGATCGGTAGTTTATGCAATAAACCATCGGAAAAAGTTCTCCAGTCGTGAGTGATGTGACAACGAAAGACCCTTCACCCGCAGCAAATGATACGGATACAGGAGCTGCTCTTGAAGTACCCTTCATGCGGCACTATGAGATGTACAATATGCTAAGCCCACTGGACGTGTGTGATACCTGAATCGTCTCCGACAACCTGTAGAATGTGTTCTTCGTGATCAGGCGTACGAACGGATCTCGATTTTCCTCGATCGATATTCTGTGGTGCGACAGATTCTGTCTAAGCAACGCGACGATAAACAGCAACGAAGATTCGATGACTCGGCTGCCTCCGGTCAGGAAACGCAATCTGATACAGCCTTGTAGCCTCGTGTCCATTACCATTCGCGCAGCCGTATGTAAAAATCACGTCTGCTTGCTCACGATATAAATAGCCTACCATTGTTAAACGAAACACTTCCCAGTTAACTCACTAGTACACGCATTAAACGTTGAAGAAAGACTAGTCGCAAATGTATGCAAATGACAGATGTACCCTAATCGATATAGCAACACAAAGATATCTACCGTAAAATATCTTTAAGCTTAATGACTCGCAAATGAAATATTTACGGACATATTCACTTAACGACACCCATAGTTTACCTTGACTTTCACAGCCTGATTAATATTTATGAGCGTTGTTAAATTTAATTTATTTTTTTAAATCTACATTTTTACTTTTGTTTAATAAATACGTGTTACAAAATAAAAGAGGTGGAATGTTGGAAGTTAAACATTTTAATAAATATTTTTTTCATTAATTCTGTAGTACGAAAATATTACATTTGATTCTGTTTGTTGTTTCCAATGGTGAGCTAAACTAAACTTCAAGATAGTCTCCGTGCTTTGAGTGCCTATTAGGACAAATCCAAGCTAGAACTCGTAAATACGATCCATCGCTAAGGATGCTAGGAAAATAGTCGGTTCCTCCAGTAAGCATCTGAGACCTCTACAAGGGATTTGGAACGTTTCAGCGTAGCCCATTTGGCGTCGCCGATTCGGCGTCGTTGATTCGGCGTCGTTGATTCGGCGTCAGAAAAATAACTGGACTATTCGGCACAGCCGTTTAGGCGTCAGACTGTTTCGACGTCACTGTCTTTGACCGGACGCACCCCGCACTCACAAAAAAAGGATTGAAAACATCCAATTTTCAATATGACTTTTTATTCATTTAGGGAAATAAGGATCCTATTAAAACACTAATGGAATAATATAAATTGAAAACTTAAATTAAAAATATTGTATTTAAAAAAATGAAGAAAAAACTTAGTAAAGCTATTTAATCTTAGAAATTACTTCTTCAGTTAAATATAAAAATGCCTCCAACTAATCTTTTTCTTAAATTGGACTATTCGAGCATATAATGACAAAGTACTAATTTGACTATTAAACGAGAGAGAGGGGGGAGAGAGAGAGCAAATTTGACTCTAACGACGAAGTAGTAATCTGACGCCTAATCGTCCCTTTGCCGAAAATTTCCTATGTCGAGTCGGCGATGTCGAGTCGGCTATGTCGAGTCGGCGATGTCGAGTCGGCTACGTCGAATCAGCCACGCGGGCTCAACGACGCCAAATGGGCTCACGTCGGAACGTCCCATTCTCTAATTGCACACCCGATTCAAGTGAATCTCCTATATAAGATCTATCGCTAAAGATGTCGGTAAAATGATCGGCTCCCTATAACCGCTCCAGTAAGTACCTGACTCCTCATGCCATCCTCTGTCAGACTGTTTCGACGTCACCCTCTTTGACCGGACGCACCCCGCACTCACAAAAAAAGGATTGAAAACATCCAATTTTCAATATGACTTTTTTATTCATTTAGGGAATTAAGGTTACTACTAAAAGACTAATGGAATAATTTTGCTCGTTGCGTCAAAAATAAAATGGTATCCATTGTGTATCACTTTTATTCTTACACGTTTTAATGAAATGTTTGCTTCTATTTGGAATAGAATGGCTTTGACGACTGAAAAATATGAAACTAAACTGAAAAAAATATAATACAAAAATGTCTCGAACTACTCTTTTTCTTAAATTGGACGACTGCCTTAACCGGGTATTGAACTCACATTCTTTGGGTCTTGTCACTGGACCTAACCAACGCCTTTATCCACTGTGCCATGTGTCCTTGGCGACAGCGGAGAACTTGGAAAGAGGAATTAACAGGAGATAACTAATGTGATATCCATTAAACATGGCACGTGGAACTAGAACAGTCTACTCCAGTGAGCGAAATAAAGGTTTGAGTTCGACATTCCAACTACCTTTGTACTACGGAGCGTACAACGGACTAAACGTTGTAATAAATATGACGACAAAGATGAGGACAATAGTCCGAATAATATAAATAGTATACATAATACATCATCTCAGAAATATAGACAGATACTGAAATGTCGAAACGTTGTAATAAATATGGTGACAAAGATGAGGACAATAGTCCGAATAATATAAATAGTATACATAATACATCATCTCAGAAATATAGACAGATACTGAAATGTCGAAACGTTGTAATAAATATGGCGACGAAGATGAGGACAATAGTCCGAATAATGTAAATAATGTTATAGTAACAATCTAAAATGTAATTACAAGAGAAGTTAGAGTACATAATATCACTGAAATCAATATATATTAATTAAATAGTAATATAATAAGAAATATAATGTTAAATTATAAAATTTAAAAAGATACAGACACAAATACAAATTTACTTTAATTTAGTGTTTCTATTCAACTATTTGTACAGCTTATTTAGTGTGAAACTTGTGCCTGGTGTCTTTTCGCGATTTCTTCAATGTTTGGTCGAATGTGCGATAAGCAGACCATCATTTCTTCTTACTCTCTTAAACACATTGATAAAAGCGTTGGTTTAACGTAATCCAGTGGCTTGACCCAAAGAGTTATGAGTTCAATACCTGGCCATAGCAGAGGTGAACAAAAATCTTGGAGAGTTGAGTTACTAGAAGGGAAATAACTGGAACTGAGACATCCAGGCATGGCATGGCATGGGGAATTAGAACAAATTTTACAAACAATAACATTATTTCGGCACAAATACCTGACTAATAATGAAAAATTCCTCACAGAATGTAATTAAAAGAGAGTTTATAATACCATTGAAACTGGCCTTTGATTTAGGATCAAAATACGGTACTTAATTTCAATAATTCTTTAAGTACACTTTTTTCTGTGGGTGGGGAAGAAAAATCAGTTAAAAATGAAATGAAAACCTGACTAATCATGAAAAATTCAATACAGACCAGGAAGTACCAAATTTATAGCAACTATCTAGAATGTAATTACAAGAGAAGTTAGAGTACATAATACCATTGAAACCAAGCTTTGATTTGTAGAATGCAGGGTGGTATTTGGAAATATTTTAGAGGAAAGAAAATGGGTCTTATAAGCAGCAAAATACAGTACTTAATTTCAATAATTATTTAGGTACACTTTTTTTTGGGGGAAGAAGAAAAATCTGTTAAAAATTAAATGAAAAACCTGACTAATCATGAAAAATTCAATACAGACCAGGAAGTACCAAATTTATAGCAACTATCTAGAATGTAATTACAAGAGAAGTTAGAGTACATAATACCATTGAAACCATCCTTTGATTTGTAGAATACAGGTGGTATTTGGAAATATTTTAGAGGAAAGTACTTAATTTCAAAAATGGGTCTTATAAGCAGCATGAAAAAAATACAGACAGTACAAATTTTAATTTCAATAATTATTTATATACCATTGAAACATCCTTTGATTTTTACAGGTGGGGGAAGAAAAAAATCTGTTAAAATTAAAAAAAAGTACTAATTTCAATAATTAATCATGAAAAAAATTTAAAAATTAAAGACCAGACTAATCAGTACCAAATTTATAGCAACTATCTAGAATGTAATTACAAGAGAAGTTAGAGTACATAATACCATTGAAACCATCCTTTGATTTGTAGAATACAGGGTGGTATTTGGAAATATTTTAGAGGAAAGAAAATGGGTCTTATAAGCAGCAAAATACAGTACTTAATTTCAATAATTATTTAGGTACACTTTTTGGGGAAGAAGAAAATCTGTTAAAAATTAAATGAAAACCTGACTAATCATGAAAAATTCAATACAGACCAGGAAGTACCAAATTTATAGCAACTATCTAGAATGTAATTACAAGAGAAGTTAGAGTACATAATACCATTGAAACCATCCTTTGATTTGTAGAATGCAGGGTGGTATTTGGAAATATTTTAGAGGAAAGAAAATGGGTCTTATAAGCAGCAAAATACAGTACTTAATTTCAATCATTATTTAGGTACACTTTTTGGGGGAAGAAGATAAATCTGTTAAAAATTAAATGAAAACCTGACTAATCATGAAAAATTCAATACAGACCAGGAAGTACCAAATTTATAGCAACTATCTAGAATGTAATTACAAGAGAAGTTAGAGTACATAATACTATTGAAACCATCCTTTGATTTGTAGAATGCAGGGTGGTATTTGGAAATATTTTAGAGGAAAGAAAATGGGTCTTATAAGCAGCAAAATTCAGTACTTAATTTCAATAATTATTTAGGTACACTTTTTGGGGGAAGAAGAAAAATCTGTTAAAAATTAAATGAAAAACCTGACTAATCATGAAAAAATTCAATACAGACCAGGAAGTACCAAATTTATAGCAACTATCTAGAATGTAATTACAAGAGAAGTTAGAGTACATAATACCATTGAAACCAACCTTTCATTTGTAGAATGTAGGGTGGTATTTGGAAATATTTTAGAGGAAAGAAAATGGGTCTTATAAGCAGCAAAATACAGTACTTAATTTCAATCATTATTTAGGTACACTTTTTGGGGGAAGAAGAAAAATCTGTTAAAAATTAAATGAAAACCTGACTAATCATGAAAAATTCAATACAGACCAGGAAGTACCAAATTTATAGCAACTATCTAGAATGTAATTACAAGAGAAGTTAGAGTACATAATACCATTGAAACCAAGCTTTGATTTGTAGAATGCAGGGTGGTATTTGGAAATATTTTAGAGGAAAGAAAATGGGTCTTATAAGCAGCAAAATACAGTACTTAATTTCAATAATTATTTAGGTACACTTTTTGGAGGAAGAAGAAAAATCTGTTAAAAATTAAATGAAAACCTGACTAATCATGAAAAATTCAATACAGACCAGGAAGTACCAAATTTATAGCAACTATCTAGAATGTAATTACAAGAGAAGTTAGAGTACATAATACCATTGAAACCAAGCTTTGATTTGTAGAATGCAGGGTGGTATTTGGAAATATTTTAGAGGAAAGAAAATGGGTCTTATAAGCAGCAAAATACAGTACTTAATTTCAATAATTATTTAGATACACTTTTTGGAGGAAGAAGAAAAATTTGTTAAAAATTAAATGAAAACCTGACTAATCATGAAAAATTCAATACAGACCAGAAAGTACCAAATTTATAGCAACTATCTAGAATGTAATTACAAGAGAAGTTAGAGTACATAATACCATTGAAACCATCCTTTGATTTGTAGAATGCAGGGTGGTATTTGGAAATATTTTAGAGGAAAGTAAATGGATCTTATAAGCAGCAAAATACAGTACTTAATTTCAATAATTATTTAGATACACTTTTGGAGGGAAGAAGAAAAATCAGTTAAAAATTAAATGAAAACCTGACTAATCATGAAAAATTCAACACAAACCAGGAAGTACCAAATTTATAGCAACTATCTAGAATGTAATTACAAGAGAAGTTAGAGTACATAATACCACTGAAACCAAGCTTTGATTTGAAACCAAGCTTTGATTTGTAGAATGCAGGGTGGTCTTTTACAGAAATATTTTACTTTTGGGGGGAAGGAAAAGTTAAAATTAAATGGGTCTTATAAGCAGCAAAATACAGTACTTAATTTCAATAATTATTTAGGTCTTACACTTTTGGGGAAGAAGAAAATCAGTTAAAAATTAAATGAAAAAACCTGACTAATCATGAAAAAATTCAATACAGACCAGGAAGTACCAAATTTATAGCAACTATCTAGAATGTAATTACAAGAGAAGTTAGAGTACATAATACCATTGAAACCAACCTTTGATTTGTAGAATGCAGGGTGGTATTTGGAAATATTTTAGAGGAAAGAAAATGGGTCTTATAAGCAGCAAAATACAGTACTTAATTTCAATAATTATTTAGGTACACTTTTTTGGGAAGAAGAAAATCAGTTAAAAATTAAATGAAAACCTGACTAATCATGAAAATTCAATACAGACCAGGAAGTACCAAATTTATAGCAACTATCTAGAATGTAATTACAAGAGAAATTAGAGTACATAATACCATTGAAACCAACCTTTGATTTGTAGAATGCAGGGTGGTATTTGGAAATATTTTTAGAGGAAAGAAAATGGGTCTTATAAGCAGCAAAATACAGTACTTAATTTCAATAATTATTTAGGTACACTTTTGGGGAAGAAGAAAATCTGTTAAAATTAAATGAAAAACCTGACTAATCATGAAAAATTCAATACAGACCAGGAAGTACCAAATTTATAGCAACTATCTAGAATGTAATTACAAGAGAAGATAGAGTATTATAATACCATTGAAACCAACCTTTGATTTGTAGAATGCAGGGTGGTATTTGGAAATATTTTAGAGGAAAGAAAAATGGGTCTTATAAGCAGCAAAATACAGTACTTAATTTCAATAATTATTTAGGTACACTTTTGGGGGAAGAAGAAAAATCTGTTAAAAAAAATTAAATGAAAACCTGACTAATCATGAAAAAATTCAATACAGACCAGGAAGTACCAAATTTATAGCAACTATCTAGAATGTAATTACAAGAGAGTTAGAGTACATAATACCATTGAAACCAAGCTTTGATTTGTAGAATGAAGGGTGGTATTTGGAAATATTTTAGAGGAAAGAAAATGGGTCTTATAAGCAGCAAAATACAGTACTTAATTTCAATAATTATTTAGGTACACTTTTTGGGGGAAGAAGAAAAATCTGTTAAAAATTAAATGAAAACCTGACTAATCATGAAAAATTCAATACAGACCAGGAAGTACCAAATTTATAGCAACTATCTAGAATGTAATTACAAGAGAAGTTAGAGTACATAATACCATTGAAACCAAGCTTTGATTTGTAGAATGCAGGGTGGTATTTGGAAATATTTTAGAGGAAAGAAAATGGGTCTTATAAGCAGCAAAATACAGTACTTAATTTCAATAATTATTTAGGTACACTTTTGGGGAAGAAGAAAATCTGTTAAAAATTAAATGAAAAACCTGACTAATCATGCAAAAATTCAATACAGACCAGGAAGTACCAAATTTATAGCAACTATCTAGAATGTAATTACAAGAGAAGTTAGAGTACATAATACCATTGAAACCAAGCTTTGATTTGTAGAATGCAGGGTGGTATTTGGAAATATTTTAGAGGAAAGAAAATGGGTCTTATAAGCAGCAAAATACAGTACTTAATTTCAATAATTATTTAGGTATTTGAAATATTTTAGAGAAAGAAAACTTTTTGGGGGAAGAAGAAAAATCTGTTAAAAATTAAATGAAAACCTGACTAATCATGAAAAAATTCAATACAGACCAGGAAGTACCAAATTTATAGCAACTATCTAGAATGTAATTACAAGAGAAGTTAGAGTACATAATACCATTGAAACCAAGCTTTGATTTGTAGAATGCAGGGTGGTATTTGGAAATATTTTAGAGGAAAGAAAATGGGTCTTATAAGCAGCAAAATACAGTACTTAATTTCAATAATTATTTAGGTACACTTTTGGGGAAGAAGAAAAATCTGTTAAAAATTAAATGAAAAACCTGACTAATCATGAAAAATTCAATACAGACCAGGAAGTACCAAATTTATAGCAACTATCTAGAATGTAATTACAAGAGAAATTAGAGTACATAATACCATTGAAACCAAGCTTTGATTTGTAGAATGCAGGGTGGTATTTGGAAATATTTTAGAGGAAAGAAAATGGGTCTTATAAGCAGCAAAATACAGTACTTAATTTCAATAATTATTTAAACACTTTTGGGGGAAGAAGAAAAATCTGTTAAAAAATTAAATGAAAACCTGACTAATCATGAAAATTCAATACAGACCAGGAAGTACCAAATTTATAGCAACTATCTAGAATGTAATTACAAGAGAAGTTAGAAGTACATAATACCATTGAAACCAAGCTTTGATTTGTAGAATGCAGGGTGTTAGAAAAATATTTTAGAGGAAAGAAAAAATGGGTCTTATAAGCAGCAAAATACAGTACCAATAATTATTTAGGTACTTTTTTGGGGAAGAAGAAAAATCTGTTAAAATTAAATGAAAACCTGACTAATCATGAAAAATTCAATACAGACCAGGAACAAATTTATAGCAACTATCTAGAATGTAATTACAAGAGAAGTTAGAGTACATAATACCATTGAAACCAAGCTTTGATTTGTAGAATGCAGGGTGGTATTTGGAAATATTTTAGAGGAAAGAAAAATGGGTCTTATAAGCAGCAAAATACAGTACTTAATTTCAATAATTATTTAGGTACACTTTTGGGGGAAGAAGAAAATCTGTTAAAAATTAAATGAAAACCTGACTAATCATGCAAAAATTCAATACAGACAAGGAAGTACCAAATTTATAGCAACTATCTAGAATGTAATTACAAGAGAAGTTAGAGTACATAATACCATTGAAACCAAGCTTTGATTTGTAGAATGCAGGGTGGTATTTGGAAATATTTTAGAGGAAAGAAAATGGGTCTTATAAGCAGCAAAATACAGTACTTAATTTCAATAATTATTTAGGTACACTTTTTGGGGGAAGAAGAAAATCTGTTAAAAATTAAATGAAAACCTGACTAATCATGAAAAATTCAATACAGACCAGGAAGTACCAAATTTATAGCAACTATCTAGAATGTAATTACAAAGAAGTTAGAGTACATAATACCATTGAAACCAAGCTTTGATTTGTAGAATGCAGGGTGGTATTTGGAAATATTTTAGAGGAAAGAAAATGGGTCTTATAAGCAGCAAAATACAGTACTTAATTTCAATAATTATTTAGGTACACTTTTTTTGGGGAAGAAAAAAATCTGTTAAAATTAAATGAAAACCTGACTAATCATGAAAAATTCAATACAGACCAGGAAGTACCAAATTTATAGCAACTATCTAGAATGTAATTACAAGAGAAGTTAGAGTACATAATACCATTGAAACCAAGCTTTGATTTGTAGAATGCAGGGTGGTATTTGGAAATATTTTAGAGGAAAGAAAATGGCTCTTATAAGCAGCAAAATACAGTACTTAATTTCAATAATTATTTAGGTACACTTTTTGGGGGAAGAAGAAAAATCTGTTAAAAATTAAATGAAAACCTGACTAATCATGAAAAATTCAATACAGACCAGGAAGTACCAAATTTATAGCAACTATCTAGAATGTAATTACAAGAGAAGTTAGAGTACATAATACCATTGAAACCAAGCTTTGATTTGTAGAATGCAGGGTGGTATTTAGAAATATTTTAGAGGAAAGAAAATGGGTCTTATAAGCAGCAAAATACAGTACTTAATTTCAATAATTATTTAGGTACACTTTTTGGGGGAAGAAGAAAATCTGTTAAAAATTAAATGAAAACCTGACTAATCATGAAAAATTCAATACAGACCAGGAAGTACCAAATTTATAGCAACTATCTAGAATGTAATTACAAGAGAAGTTAGAGTACATAATACCATTGAAACCAAGCTTTGATTTGTAGAATGCAGGGTGGTATTTGGAAATATTTTAGAGGAAAGAAAATGGGTCTTATAAGCAGCAAAATACAGTACTTAATTTCAATAATTATTTAGGTACACTTTGGGGAGTGGGGGAGGAATGTCTGTTAAAAATTAAATGTTAAAAAAATCCCCAATTTTACAAACTGATTAGCATTATTTCAGCATGAAAACCTGTCTAATCACAACAAATTTATCAGAGGCTAAGTACCAAATTTATAGTAACTATTTAGAATGTAATAAGTAAAAGAGAAGTCATAGTGAATAATACAACCGAAACCTCACCTTATTGCCGCCTGAAATCCTCCGTAATCAGAACAAATTCATCACAAACCAGGATGGAGCACTAATTTTAAATCAGATACAGGGTTCAGAATCGGATGTAACTGGGGAACTGATACTCACCCCAAGATTTAAACTTATAACTCTCTTTGCCAACCTTTGATTTATAGGACGCTAGGTGGTTTTTGGAGATATCTTAAAGGAAAAAGATTCGCCTTATAAGTAATTAAATGTGGTAAAATTCTTGAGAGAGAATCTTCTTAACACCTTTAAGAAGAACGTCTAGGAAAATTTGGATCAATAAATTATTTCTTTAAATCAATTAAAATTGTCCCTGCGTGGACACATAGGCCAGTGGATAAAGGCGTTGGTTAAAGTCATCCAGTGAATTGACCCAAAGAGTTGTGAGTTCAATACCTGGCCACAGCAGAAGGGAACAAAAATCTTGGAGAGTTGAGTTACTAAAAGGGAAATAACTGAAACTGAGAGATCCAGGCATGGCATGTGGAACTAGAACAATCTACTTCGGAGCGTACATCGACCGAAACGTGGTGAATATGGCAATAATGATGAGGACAACAGTCCGAACATTGTAATTAATTTGTGAGTATGTCGTAAGTTCAGCTGAGTTCATTTCCTGTTTTATGTTGGTACACCCTGCCGGTTCTGCACTTGGTGGCTTTAAGGTTACCTGCTTTAAGGTTATCTTCTACGTCAACTCTCGAGGCACCTAGGTCGTTCCACTTTCTGAAGTTCAATGCTTACTTTTGTATTTGTAAAGGTGAACCCCGTTGGGGCCACCACCGTTCAACTCTCAACGACATTAAATTTGATTCAATTCAAATCTCTGGTATTTTCTGGCGTACACTTACGCAGGTTTCAGAATCCTGAAGTTGTTTTACTTAGTTTTGGGATCGATTGAAGATTTAATCCCTTTGAAAATATTTACATCTTTTTTAAGATGACGGTGGAAATTCTAAATAATCCTCTTGATTGTTTTGGGTTTGTTTTTTTTAGTTGTTGTTTTTTGTTATCTTCTAGGTCAACCCGTGGAGCACCTAGGACATTCTGAAGTGACACCAAGTTCAATACTTACTTTTGTACCTATGGTGTGAGTAGCCATGGCCAAAGACCAGATAAGTAACATAACTGTCCAACAAACAGAACCGACAAAGTATGCAATAACAAGAAAAAGTAAAGGACAGAACAAAAGATAAAACGTAGCGTTCTGAGTTCAAGACAAGACAGACCGGGACTGAGTCAGATGAAACCAAGAACTGGCCTATTCTATTGACTAGGAAGAAATCCCAGCATGCATTTGTGTGCTTCTACCTATGGACTGGGGAGAGGAAAGTGTTTTGCAGACATTCCCAGTAAGATTCGAACCAACAGAAGGAATGAGGAAGCTCAATGACACATGGCACAGTGGATAAAGGCGTTGGTTAGATCCAGTGACAGAACCCAAAGAGTGTGAGTTCAATACCCGGTTAAGGCAATGGAGAACTTTCAGAGGGAAATTAACAGGAGATAACTGATAACTGACATCCATCAAAATGGCACGCGTAACTAGAACAGTCTACACCAGGGAGCGAAATAAAGGGTTCCGTTCGACATTCCAACTAGCTGAAGAAGGCTGGAGCGTACATCGACCGAAACGTTGTGTTAAATATGGCGACAAAGATGAGGACAATAATCCGAATAATGTAAATAATGTACATAATACCTCATCTCAGAAATATAGACAGACAATGAGGAAACTTTTATAGAAGTTTTTTTGCTTCGAGGTAATGCTTTAGATCAACTATGGAGATGATCTTGCATTTTATATATATATATATATGTGTGTGTATATGTGTGTGCACGCGTGCGCAAATATGTGGAAAATAGGAAAGAACACGTTAGGTAAATAATCCGGAGTTCTTTAGTATTTTTGTTTTTATTTTTAAAAAACAGTGCTCCATACAGAAGTAGAGCTTAAATTATAATTATTTTTTTTTTAAATATGATTCCTTCGCTACATAAAAGTTCTCATGTCTCAAAAACTAGAGTCAAAAACCTCAATATAATTATTAAAATTAAATTAAAGAATCAAGCTCTGTTTCATCCTAAAAAAAAAAATCGCAAAAGGAACTAGAGACAAATGACATCGAGCCCCAACAAATACTCACGTTGTTTACACAAAGAAGGCTTGCGGGACCCGATGTAAAGTACCTCCAGAACCTTTAGATGAAATAAGGAGTGAGTCTGGGACAACACGGTGAACCAATCGACACTAAATTTGGCTGCACAATCTCTGTTCTTTAAAAGTTGTTCGCATATGGCGGAACCATAGGTGTTTGGGACGAGTCCATTCAACGGCAAGGTGTGATTTCTAGTTTTTGTAGGAATGTGTTGTTTTATTCTCATGTCTAAGTGTTGAGTTGTTCTCCCTATGTAGTCTAGCATGCAAAAAAAAATCGATAGCTGCATTCGTCACAAGTTGGAAAAATTTAAATCTGCATGGCACTTTACTCCAATTGGCTCATTCGCTTGCTTAAACTCAATGTTGATTCTGATTCCGCAGAACTGGGTTGGGTGCGAAAAAGTATCTGTTGTTAACATTCTTTTTCATTCGGTTTTTCCAGTTACGAGTCCGTTTTTAAAGCTGATCGTTTTGTGTTCATTTTGTTTAGTACTTTTTTCGTATTTTAAGTCAAGTGATAGCGATTGCTCTATGAGTCGTACGATTTTTGAACCAAGCACGGGCAACGCCGGGTCATGCTGCTAGTTAAAAGTTAAAAGAAATAACCATAAAACCCCTACAAAAATGCGTATGTAGCTATTTGTGTTATGTTATGATGCTTATTACCTAAACAATAATAATATTCAATATTTTTTAAAAAACATTAAATTATATTTAATCACATCTTAATAGCTGTCATGATCTATAAATTTGAGGACCTTATGGTAAACTAAATAATATTTCTTCAGAAAATTTCTTTTTTTTCATTTTTCTTTATAAACAGTGAAAAATAAATTCTTAGGATTTCTTAAATAAGAATTCGTTAAATTGATTTTTAAATAGTGGGAGTATTTCTTAGGTTAAATAATAAAACTTTTAATTTTACCTCAAAAATTAATGAAAATTGAATTTACTAAGCTAGACACCCTAGAAAAAACAACTGTATTTTGTCCCCCCACTTACCTGTTTGCACTTCTCTCCAAATTTTTTTTTAAAGATTAAAGTATATTTAATCACATCTCATTAATAGTTGTCGCCATCTGTAAATAAGCAAAAACATCTTTGAAAATTTAAGAAACTAACACAAATTATTATATGTACCATAACTTCTCGAAAATAATACGCAGGTTTTTAACGTAAATTAAAGATGATAGTAGGGGTGCGTATTATAAATAGGTTTAAACAAAAATATTTTTTCCGTTATTGATTTATAATAATAAATACGTACTTGTTGTTCTAAAATAAGAAAGATATTATCCCAATTTTCATTTTAAATCCAACAATAATAATTGTAACATTTTTGTGTCAATAAATTTATGTTTAAACCGCATTTTTTATTTGACGAAAAAATAAAAAAATTATAAAAAGGCCAATTTCGAAAAAGAGAGGATATCAAGTTAACAATTTATTGAAATTTTAATTTTCATCATCATCATCACCACTATCTATTATAGAATCAATATCTAAATTGTCGTTAAACAAATAATTATTCACAATATTTATTATCTTTGTCCTGTTCAAAATTATCTCCGGCTTCTTCATTCTCTTGCCAAAGGATGTCATCTTCAGAGCCATCCATGGCTGTCGGGAGACAATACTTCTTAAAACCTCTCTTTATAACGTCCACACTGACGGATTCCCATTTTGGAGGTAAAATCAAATGTTATATTTATCGGGAAAACCGCGATGGTAATTTTCAACATCAACCGCTGAGTTTTTTGATTTTATTCTTAATGTTAAGGTCGATAAAAAGTCTTCGTAATTAATTTTTTTTTTTTTTTTTTTTTTGACAAAATTTATAGATGCGTATTATACCTAGGAATAGATATATTTCTTAATTTTTGCATCATCTGTTGAGGTGCGTATTATTTATGAGTGCGTATTATTTTCAAGAAATTACGGTCAGGTAACAAATGTATGTTACGTCGTGAAACAGAAAAACCTATTTCATTCAGTAAGAAAGGGCGAAACTTGGTTGCCTCCCTTAGATCAGATATTTTTCGAAAGCTTTTTCGTATGCTTGAAAGAGTTACTTCCCTTATATTAGAAGCACTCAATGAGTAGTAGAGTAATGGATTGCGGCTTGGATTGAAATTCGAATTCTAGACGAGTTTATGACATTCACTTAAGTGCTAACACTCTTCGGAAAGATGCGAAACCAGCTCTTTTACCCAAACCCCAGTTATGAATAAACAGCAGGAGAGACTGGTTCCTATAATCTTAAGAAAAATAACGCTGAATTCAAAACATGATGACCAAGTGAACGGACCGGACGCACACCATATATTCCGTGAACTTCGGCTGTCGGTCAAAAACTAGGAGAAGAGATGGGCGCCGCTAAGCTATCTGAAAGCTCACTTAAAATAAGAAGAATCAAAGTCTTTTTTATCTGCCAAAAACAATTAAAGAAGTCGACGGAACGATAATGTTGATGACGTTGATGATGATCTCCCTTACGATTCTTTCATATCTAGCTATCTATCAATCACTCGACTGATCTCTGGTCGTCTGTCCGTATCTATCTTCGTCCGAACATATATATATATATATATATATATATATGTGTGTTCAGACGAAGATAGATATATGTATATATATATATATATATATTGTTCGCTTATGACGCGTCGTCTCTCGCGGAGGACGAATCAAGTTGGTCGAGGGCTTAGTCTCAATATCGCATACATATCGATAATATTAGTGGTCAATATATATATATATATATATATATATATATATATATATATATATATACCCAAGAGGATATAATCCAGGTAGAACACAATGTCCAGGACAGAGTAAGAATATAATATAAAAGGTTCAAACACTAATATTCCCTGGTTATAATTTATTACATTGGAACCGTAATTACGATCCAATTCATCAGACCTACAAATTCAAAAATTTTTGAATTTGTAGGTCTTTTTCTCCCAGGATCTCCTTTTCCGACCCAAAAGACAGGGGAGGGGGTATCAAAATAATCTGAGTGTCAGACCTCGGAAATTCTCTCCCCGGTACTGGTTTGGGGAAAAGAGTTGGATTCATGTCTTGGCACTGCTTAAATATTTGGTTGTTTTTTTTGTTTAGCAGCATATCAACACCTCTATGGGTTATTTAATTACAAAATCTAAGTATCTGGAACACAATTTTATGGCTTCAGCTAAAAATATATTTTGGACGCAATTGTATGAATTCAACTAGTCAATTAACAGCTCACGAATTACTTTTTTTTTTTTTTTTTTTTTTTTCACTGATGAAGTGGTCTTCGTCAGTGAGAAAAAAAACGAATCTTTAACGACTTCTCAAAGGATTGGTTGACTGATTTTTTTAATGACGTATCAACTCTTTTATGGGTCATTTAATACTGAATTTTTTCTTGGGGGCTTTGAAGTAATAAAAATATGATGTACGTTATTCTGCTTTCACAGTTGAATACATGGTATATGATACTCAGCTTTTGCGCATATACATGTTTGTGTAAACAGGAAACTCTGAATTTAAACCACCTGAAAAGGAAGAGAAAAGCGAGGAAATCCAGTCAAGGGTTCTAAAGAGAAACACCCTAAACAAGAAAAAAGAGGTCAGCGAGTGGGAGGAGGAAGAGGATCAGATAGCCTTTCTCTGAGCCGAGAAAGGGCTAAGAAACAAGGGAGATCTAGACGTTGAATCAAAAAGAAATGAAGTCCAAGGCGCAGACTCGAATCAGAATGAAGAATCAAGAGAGAAAGAATAACGACACTGGCTCATCCAAAAGCTGGCTGTGGTGGATGTGGGTGGAGGGGAGGTCACGGGTTGCACCTCACGAAGGACAGAAGAGGATTGTGGCACTGCTGACTGGCCAGCAGTAGTGTCATGAGGTTACGGCCTTTGGTGGGAGGGGGGGCTGTCCGGAACATTCGATCTGCTAGGAGTTAGGGGAGGAAAGAGCTGAAGGGTTACAAACTTAGAAAAGAAATTATGGAACAGTTGAGTGAAGAATTGAACAAGATAGAATGGTTAAGAAGAATAAAAACAAGAGAATCTTGTTGCCTTGCAGAAATGACCAAAATGAAAGGGTTAATGATGATGATGGTAGCCACATTGATGGTGACGATGGCGGAAGCTTGGAAGCACAGCCGAAATACCATTTTTAAAAAGACGAGTGAAGTAATAATAACCAGGTCTAAATGGTTGATCACATTCGTGATAGATTTAAAACCACACGAGTCGCTATTAAATAAACTAAGAAATGAGCTAACGCAGCTGGATGCAGCCTGGTTGAAGGTAGGGCAAGATTATTCCAAGGCGAAAGGATATCTCAGATTATTACACTCCCTAGAATCGGAAGCCACTATAATAGAGGCTCAATGGAGGGACATGCAAAATTACCTGAAGGGAATAGAGTTACTGCAGACGCAGGAAAAGAGATCGGTAGTTCCGATTGTGGGAAAAGCGTTAAATGTCCTGTTTGGAACAGTGACTGAAGATGACGTTAAATTCATAAGAAGAAAACTGGGAGAAGTGGAAATGAACCAGAGGACGCTGGTTCAAGTGGCAAGGGAGAGTGTGTCAATATTAAATGTGACAAGGTTGGAAGTGGCCAAGAATAGAGCCAGAATCAATTGGTTAATAAATAACCAAGCAGGGTTGAGACAAGAGGTAATGAATGATACAGAAACTGTAATGATCGAATTACAGGAAATGAGTGGAAATAAGAAATCAATAAAAAGAAAAGGAAGAGGAAAGAAAAGAAAGGCAAAAAGAAAGCATAAGAAATTAATCCTACTGCCAAGAGAAAAGAGAGGCAAAAGAAAGAAGAGTATATTCAAAATCACACAGATACAAAGGAAGAGGAAAGAAAAGAAAATAACATATGAGAAGTTGTTGATAACAAGTTAAGCCAATGAAGTTATGCTGAAAAAGAGAATTCAAATTTGAACAGAAACGAAACTTGAATTCTTTAATTTTTGTAAATTTTCTTGAATTTTTAATTTCCCATGTCTGCATTGTTTGTCTTTATCAATTGCACCGTATAGTAGGGTCAGTTGGGCACTGTCTGGGAGAAAAAGTGCACTATGGCACAATTCACTCTGCCAGAAATTTGGAAACAGATGCTGTACGGCTTAGCATTCATGCCGAAGCTCCAATACAAACATTGGAGAGTGTTTGGATGACAATCTGAGAACAGTGCAGAGGATTCAAAAAGAGTTTGATGAGTCTAATGGTGATTATGAAGGTAGGGCAGCTCAGAAAATGCACTCTAAGAACTCCCAAATTTGTTGATGAAGGCCTCAGACTCAACACAGAGGCCAACATCAAGTGCCTTAATGAAGTAGTGCTGCCCTGGGACAAGACAGTGTCTGTTGGAAAACCTTATATCTGGCAACAGGACTCTGCACCATATCATAAGCAGGAGAATCCAGTGATGACTGTCAGACAATTTCTGAAACCACATCACAATCTGAAAACTGACCACCTAATTTGCCAGACTTGCAAGACCCTTGATTATTGTGTGCGGCGCAGTTGAGCGAGAGGCCAACAAAACTCTTTGGAACACCAAAGATGAACTGAAGGTAAGGATTATGACAGCATTCACCAAATTAAACAAGAAGACTGTCCAGAAGAGTTGGAGGAGACACCAAAGTCGTCTCAAAGCCATGGTTGAAGCCAATGGCAATTTTATTGAATAAATTTACTCTTTAGTAAATCAAGATGTTTTTCTGTAATTTGGTAAATATCTGTTAAAATGTTCTTTTTAATATGAATATCGCAGCAATAATTTTTTGGAGATAATTTTACTAGACACAAACCCTACTATTTAACCCATAGTTGGGGGGAGAAGAGGATTCCAATTATTCCCCAAAGATATTTGCATGCAAGTCAATGTAAGACTCAACAGGAATTCAAACATGAAGAAAATTGAAAAAAAAATAAGATATTTTTCTTGAAGGAAGTGTATTTCTATAGAAAAGCCAAATTGACACTATGTGTGGACAATTATCATACCAACTGACTTACATGAAATTTCTAGTATACAAATAAAAATTAAAAAAAAAAAAAAAAAAAAAACTATTTCTAGATAATGTAAGAAAATTTTTTTTTTATATCAGATTAACATTTCATGAAAAACAAAAAAAAAAAAATAATGCTTTTAATAAAATTTCTTTCATTCAATAGTTAATGACAAGAGGTGTCCAACTTTACGACGACAAATCATTATTCTCCCCAGCAAGATATTTTTCTGTAATTTGGTAAATATCTGTTAAAATGAGATGTCAGTGTTATTCTCATTTTTGTGTCAGTTAGAGAACAATTTATCCACTGCATTCTGTATTTTGTGGGATTTGCAATTCGAACTGAAGTCGCATCTTGAAAATTAAAAACTTAGTTATATTCATTATTCATGATTTGGTGTGTTTAAATAACAATCAAATTAACTTTGTTCTTTTTAAGTGAATCTGGCAGCAATAATTTTTGGGAGATAATTTTACTAGATAAAAGTCCTACTATGTAACCCATTGTTGGGGGAGAAGAGGTTTCCAATGTTTTCCCAATGATATTTGCACATAAGTAAATGTCACAGACTCAAACATGACGAAAATTGAAAAAAATTTTTTTCTTTAGGGAGGTGCATTTCTATAGAAAAGTTAAATTGACACTATTTTTGGACAATTATCATACCAACTGATTTTACATGAAATTTCTAGTACACAAAAAATAAAAAAATACAAACTTCATTTCTAGATAATGTAAGAAAATTTTTTATATCAGATAAACATTTCACGAAAAAAAAAAAAAATTGCTTTTAATAAAGTTTCTTTCATTCAATAGTTAATGTCAAGAGATGTCCAATTTTGTGATGACAAATCATTATTCTCCCCATCGGGTTTGCTTGTTTTCATGTCTTTTGCCAAGGTTCTTAAGATTCGACATCTTTTCTCTCGATTTATATTCATAACACCAGCTTCTTCAAATATTTTCTTGCTGGTCAATTCCCGTTTCTTGCTTATTAATTTCTTGATTTTTCGCAAGTCTCTCTTTTTCACATTTTTAAAGCCCGTTTTCTTCCTCGTCCTTTTCTTGCCAATGTTTTCGATTTCCTTTTTTATCGTTCTGTGATCTCGGTTCAACTTTTTGGCAATTTCCAACGTCGTGTTGCCATCACTGAAGAGATTCACAATATCCTCTTTCTCTTTTGAGGTTATATCTTTTTTACGACCCATGGCAATCTTTATGTATCTGAAATTAGAAATAAATATATTTCAACAATTATAGATTTGTTTACATTATAGATCCTACAGTTAATGTAGAGATCAATAAAAACTTTCATATAAATCATGCTTTTAAGACCAACGTTATTGTGAAAACTGACTTGAACTTTAACAAATTCGAGGTGATTTCGCTTGCAAGTGACTCAGATGAATGAATGATAGCATGCTTGAATTTTGCAGTTGTGTTGCTATATCCTGCTATGGCAACAGAAAATACTGACTGAAATTAAGTAGTGCAGTAGAGGAGCCTTGAAAATACAAAGCAGTGGAAAAAAAAAGTAGCAAATAATGAGGAGCGATAAAGATTAAAGCCTAAACCTATAAAAGTGGATTTATACCTTTTAATTCTTGAGAATTGATAAAGATATTAAACCCTATTTATCTATTAGATTGCTTATTTACAAGATTACAAAAATGTGAACCCACTATAATGAAATATTTATTATTTAAACATTTCTATTAAATAACCTTGAATAATTTTTTATTTTATAATTTCTATTTGACTTTAAGAATTGTGTTCTAGACATTCAATTTCTATATGAAAAATATTAACATATTTCAACTATTCACAATTAAAACTTTTAAAGCGATTGAAAAATAATTTTCTCGTGTCATGATTAAGTTTTCCATATTTGTTTGTCATTCTTTAAAATCTCCCTTGGCTTTTCAATTTAGTTTATGATAAGCAGAAAACATAACATTAATGTGGTTTCTTAATCTACCTTTTTAACCCCTAACATACTGGAAGTGATTTTGCTTGCAAAACAAACATATCCTGCCACTGCAAGTGACTAAGATGAATGGATAGTAGCATGTTTGAATTTTGCAGTTGTGTTGTCATATCCTACTATGGTAACAGAAAATGAAAAATTAAGTAGTGCAGTAGAGGAGCCTAAAAAAAAAACAAAAAAACAAACAAACAAACAAACAATGCAGTGGAAAGGGAAGTGTGAATAAGGCATCAAGAATTAATGGTTAACCAAAAACAGACAGGAAAAAAAAAAATAAATAAATAAATAAATAATTTTCTTGCTTTGTTTATAAACACAAACCTATTTCTTATAATAAAAACATTAAAATGTTCAGAAAATAATTTTTTTTTTAAAAAAAAGCTAAAATATTAAGCTTTAAAAATGAATAATTACAAGAACAAATTAGTAAAGTTTTACTGTAAACTTTATAAAAATAATATCTTGTATCATTTTATTTGACTTTAAGAATTGTGTTCTAGAACATTCAATTTCTATATGAAAAATATCAACGTATTTCATCTATTCACAATTAAAACTTTTAAAGCAATTGAAAAATAATTTTCTCATGTCATGACTAAGTTTTCCATATCTGCTTATTATTCTTTAAAATCTCCCTTGGCTTTCAATTTTTTTTTTTTTTTTCAAGTGAATAATGCAGTGTGGTTTAGGTTAAAAATCTAAATGTAATTTGTGCAGAAAGTTTTCTGTCTATATTTCTGAGATGAGGTATTATGTACACCGTTTACATTATTTGGACTGTTGTCCTCATCTTTGTTGCCATATTTATCACAATGTTTCGGGCATTGTATACTTCTTAAGGTGATTGGAATGTCAAACTGAACCCTTTATTTCGCTCGCTGGGGTATTGAAATCACAACTCTTTGGGTCCTGTCATTGGATCTAACCAACACCTTTATCCACTGTGCCAGGTGTCCTTAAAGCTGTAACCCAAGGGGAAGTTGAAAAATCAGGTGTGACTGACCACATATGGAGAGATAACCAACACATGGCATGGCATGTGGAACTAGGACAATCTACCCTGGTGAATGAAAAAGGATTCAGTTCAAAATTCCAATCACCTGAAGAAGCCCAGAACATACGTCTGAAATGTGAATATGGTAAGAAAGATGAGGACAACAGTCCGAATGATGTAAATAATTACAATACCACTTAACGTTTATATTAGTTATATGCAGAAGTCCTTGGAGAACTTAAATCATCAATTCCTTTTTGTAAAACAGTTACCGAAAATCTTCTGAATTTTAAAATAAAAAATACAATAAAACTAAGTCAGTCAATTATGT
This sequence comes from Acanthosepion pharaonis, assembly GCA_903632075.3. Classification (NCBI taxonomy): domain Eukaryota; kingdom Metazoa; phylum Mollusca; class Cephalopoda; order Sepiida; family Sepiidae; genus Acanthosepion; species Acanthosepion pharaonis. Next base: position 3,062,676 of record CAHIKZ030000818.1, read on the forward strand.
GCCATGTTTGATACACGCTAAGGTGATCATGTATCTTTTGATACATGACTTACGAGGCAGATTTTTTCCCCGCAGTAGGTTGCCATTTCTTTCTGCAGTAGACTAGTTGCCAACCAAGGCTATAGAATCCAGTCTATCCTACTATTTATCAATAGCTGGAGGGGAGAAGAGGATTCATGCCTTTCCCAAGGGTATTAGCACGTAAGTGGACGTAATGGATTTGACTGGAATTTGAACTCGGATCTCCAATTTCTCAATCCAAGCCACTATCCATTACTCCATCGTGCCTCCTACAAAAGAAAAGTAAGACATTATTGAATTAGGAAAGTTTTTTTTATCATTTTAATATGTGCATGAACATGCAGATTTTTGGAAATATGAACACCCACACTCAACATTATCAGAAAATAGAGCAATAAATCTAATCCATTTAAAGGCAAAGTACCTAAAATTCAATAAAACTTGGAAAACTTATGGATTATGGAGAATATTTTCCTAAATTTATAAGATTATTGGGTAGTTAAAAATTATATTAAAAAGCAGTCATGTTATATTCCTGAAGTGATTTTTAGAGATGTATCAATAGTAGAAAAAAAAAATCAGACAAACTCTTATCTACCAGTCAAACTGTCAAGATGTTAAAAGAGCCGCTGGCATGTTAAAAAAAATGCATTTCTGCGATATTTCAAACTTAAATATTTGTTTCAAATCAGATTGATTAAACTTTTAATCAGCTAATATTCCTCAAATAAAATTCAAAAAAAGGTATATTTTTTTTTTTATATGTGGAAGATTTTTTTTTAATGAAGAGAACAGATAATTGCACATGGAAAACATTCTTCATTAAAAAAAAAAAAAAAAAAAAAAACAGTACAAAACAAATCACTCACCTAAATTAAATTTCTAAAACTTATCCACTACAGAGCAATTACTCTACCCACTTTTCATCAGCATACATAAGAATAAAAAAATAAATTTTAAGGCAGATAACTACAGTTAAGCAAGGAGTTATTATTATTAAAATACACCTTTAAGTGCCAAATCTAGATGCGTCGTCAGTGTTGTTGCTCCCATGCCACTAAAAGTTTCGGGGTCTAAATAAACAACACTTCTTCGATGGGCGACCCGACTGAATATGATCAGTATTCGGCCCGCATCTAGAACAAAAATTTGCCACTAGCTTTAGGACATGAATTATATAAGTTGCTCCAGTAGACAACGACCAATCAAGACTTCGCTTGGCACAATAAACTGTGGCAATTACATGAAAATACAGTTGAGAATTTGTTAATGTAATATTACAACATATTCATGAAGTGGGGAAAAGGAGCACACAAAGCCATGTATACATTATATATATATATATATATATATATATATATATATATATATATATATAAAAATTCCAACCAACCTTGCTACCAGAGTTTAAACCGTACGGCAAGTGGTAGGATATAGGAACCAAAAACAACTACTCCAATATGCCAGAAACCAGAGGTGAAAGGGTAAGAGTATGTTGAAAGCAAGAAGCCTTTTCTTAAATATCATATCTCTACATATTTGATTTTGAATTGAGCACTTTTTTCTTGTCTATACCTTTTAGGCATGGCTGTTTTCAGTCTTCCTTTTCCTTATATATATATATATATATATATATAAAAAAACAACATGCCTGGCCACATACACAATTTCAGAAAATCCTTGTTGAAAACACAACTATACTTAAACATGAAAACAAACAAAAACTAAAAATTTTTGAAGCTGTATACATAAAACAGTTGAAACCTAACCTGAACAAAATAAACAATGAAATCTCCACAAATATAATTAAATGCCTATAATTGATAACAGAAGCCATTGGTTTATACCAACAGCTTCCCATACTTAATACTTCTCGTTTTCACTATTGCGTGTCATGTGTGACATCATGAGCTGCAACGCGATTTTCGCTTCCGTGTCTCGTATACATGAGTTTGTCGTTGCTTTGAAATTTTTCATGCAACAAAAACAGACAATCATTATTGTTTCCTCCGTGTATTGGTTGATATATTGAAATGTAATTGTCATCTTTGATAATGGCTTATGTAAGCCGAAAGTTTAGATTGGATTTAAACATGTATCAATATGGTGACTTCCTTTCGTCTTTCAATGATAATGTTATTAAGCTTATCAGACAATATGAAAGGAACTTACTTAAAATAGACAAACCATGTCTATATTATTTAATGAAACATGCATCAATGAATATATATATATATAATGAGCATACCATGATGAAAAAAAAAAAATGCCTCAAACTGAAATCCTGCATGCATTCATTTCAACTCTTCTTATTAATAACTGCATTGTTTCTTTCCATGTAAACCGACACCTGACTTCAAAGAAGACTTAAAAAATAACTAGTAGCAACTTCTCTTGAAAATGGAATAAATTTGGCATTGTGGTGTTATCAAGTAGCTGTAGAAAAAGGGTTTAGCCCCATAGGACATCCATACTGAGATGGTTGATACATTAAGGGATGAAAGTGGGCAGCTGAATTTAAAAAGGGAAGGGAGAGTCTTGAAGATGACCCAAAGTCTGGACGTCCTGCAACTGCCATCATCAAGGAAAATATTGATCCTGTTCACATGGTGATGGATGACAGACGATTGACTATAAACCGAATAGCAAATGATATTTGATTTATGGTCAATTGTCTGAAATAGAACAAAGTCCGACATTTATGCATTGTGTCCAATAATGTCATAGTGAGTTCAATTTTATCATTCCATGACCCACTGTTCAATGTATAGAGATTTGACATATATTTTTATATATGGTGGCTGTTGTCTCGGTTTCACGTTTTCTCCTCTTTCCTTCCTTATTTCAAGTTGTATGCACCCATAGATGTAATAAAAGTAAGCAGAAAACTCTAAGTTATACAAGCTTTTCATAAAAAAGAAGCCTACACGAAGGTGGACTGAAAGGTTCATGGACTGACTATGAAGGAGTGATGCTAGAACTGTGAAATCTTGCATGCATTCATTTCAACTCTTCTTATTAATGACTGCATTGTTTCTTTCCAGGTAAACTGACACCTGACTGTTCAAAGAAGACTTCAAAAGTAACTAGTAGTAACTAATGTTCACCTTGTAAAGGTGAAGGGTTACAGAGTATGAGGTACCAGCCCAAGCAAGATGAAAATGCCACTAAGATGGAATCGGCCACCAGAAGTCAAAGAGAATGAAAAACTTTAGAGGCAATCGGAAATCCAATCCTAAACTGGAACCAAGGGATAAACTTCTACATCTGTTCAAAATATTGGGGAGGAGTGTGAACTGGACGATAGGCAAACCTCTCTTCTCATATTGAGAAAAAAAAAAAAGAAAAGTAAATAAATAGTTAATATAGATTCGGAGTTTTAAGCAGAGACGTTAGAGAAATATAAAGTTGAAGTAGACTTTAGAAAGAACTGGAAACCCAATCTTAAACAGAAAACAAGGGATAAACCTCTACTCCTGTTCAAAAGACTGAGGAGTATGAAACCTATCTACTCCTACTGGCTGTCATAGTTGCTACGTTGAGGGATGATGCTCCAGCTTTATCAACAGTGCAAAAGTGGGCAGCTGAATTTAGAAGGGGATAGGAAAAGTCTTGAAGATGACCCAAGTTCTGGACGTCACACAACTGCCACCACCGAGGAAAACATTGATCGTGTTCACCATATGGTGATGGATTACGGGCTAGTGACTATAAATCAAACTGCCAATGTTATTAGCATATCCTCTCAAAGAGTTGAGAATAGCCTGCACAATGAACCTGGTATAGCAAAGGTTTCTGCTCAGTGGGTACCACATCTTCTGACACATGATGGAAAAGTCTGATAGCGTTTGAAGCAGATCCAGCCGGTTTCCTTGAATGTTTCCTAACCCAGGATAAGTGTTGGGTTCATCGCTTTGAGCCAGAGACAAAGAGTAAATCTCATGGCCTTAGATTTATGAGATGCAAAAGACATTTTGTTTATTGACTATCTTCCAAAGGGCCACACCATCAATGGAGAGTACTATGCTAACTTGATGAGGCAGTTACAAAAGGCTATCAAAACCAAACGCCCAGGCAAACTGATGAAAGGGGTCTTGTTTCATCAAGACAATGTTCCAGCATGCAAGACCTTGATTTCAATGGCTGCTGTGCATGACTGTGGCTTTGAACCAGTTGATCACTGTTGCAACCTAGAACAGGTTATAGAATAAGAATAACCAAAATGAAGGTTGGAAACGGAACGGTAATCTTTATAACATTAACAACATACAAGATTCACCAGCAGCGTGTAGTAAGTAATCCACTGCTAGTAGTGATCCCCCCCTTGCAGGCAGTATATTGCACTTTATTTATGAGGATTGGGACATAGCTTCTGATAATTGTCTGCATTGTAGATTTAATCAGCCCACCCATCTGTAAGAGATGAATCTACAAATTTCTAGTAGCGAGTCTCTTTTCTTTGGTCGAAGAATAAATGCCACAAGAGCTAGTATTGCACCAGAATTCCATCTTGCATTTCTTTAAGTTAGGAATTTTTCAAAACTTCCCTTTAGAAAATCTAGTTTCTTCAAAAAAGCGGAAAACTAGGGTTAAATGAAATGGAAATTTCATATCATCAAGCCCTTCTGCTGTTCCAATAATCTCTTTACCATTCTTGAAATTCTTCTTGAGTTATTCATAGCTATTTACAACTTCACAGATATCTGATGTTGGGTGTTGTCTCCTTCAAGTTTGTCATCCATGACTACACAAAGTAATCGGTCAAGAACATGTTAGCAGACAACGAATTGTGGTTCTTCCAGGTTTCTTTTGGAGCAAATAGTCTTTGCAACTAAATGACAATGCCATTCCCATTGCCAGTGTTCACATTCATAGCGTCTGCAACAATCAGCTTCATACTATTCCATAAAGTGTATTTATCCAGAACAGCTGTTATTCATTTGACAACAGTGTCCGTTTTTCCATTTGGTAGATCTAATGCTTTTAACTTTGTCTTCTTTCAGTCTTCAAAATAAGCATTCTATATTCTTAGCCATCAATTTGTTTACCATCAAAATACAATGACCCATTTTCTAAGTGTAATGTTTTCTTCATTTCTTTAATTTTAAACAGATTTTTTAAATACCAGATTGAGAAGGTGTCTTAACATCAATCCCTTCTTGGGATAATTGCTGACAAACATTTGCTGATAAGTTTGAAGATGTTACTGTTTTGGTTGCAGTTCTAATTTTGCTATATTTCTCTTCCTTTTTCTTGGAGAATATTCTTCAGAACTTTCAGACTCTTCATATTAACTCTCTTATTGGGTCTCACATTCGAAAGTTGAAGTTATTGAAGTTTGCTCCAAGGTCACTTTTCTTCTTTTAGATGGATGAATAGTTTCGGAACTTGTGGTCTTTCCAGTTGTATATTCGTGATGTCCTTTGCTTTCGATCTGAAGCTGATAAAACCATCTGTCCTCTCTACACAGCCATTCAACATTTTTTTTTGTGATGTCAAAGATTTCATTCAATGGATCATATTTTCCTCGTTTCACACATTCATCATAGGTGTTCAGCACTTGATTCAGTTTTGCTTGTATGACTTGATTTGATAAATTTGGGAAATTTAATTTCTTTTGCCATAAATTTGTTACTTCTTTAGAGATTTCTTTTATACATTCTTTCCTTCCTTTGATGGATGCTCCAAGGAACAGATAGCGACCAACAATTTCAATTTTGAGCGGTATCCTGATTTTGTTTTCCAGTGATTGTTCTTCTAGTGGAACGGTTCTTTTCTTATGTGATTCTTGAAATCTTATCAGATTCTTCGTCCAGATCTTCTTGTTTCTTTCAGTGGTAGAAGCACTTTTTTTGTGAGACATGATGCTTAAAAATGAATACTTGGAGATCCTTCAGGAAATCAGTGTTCTATCAGGAAACTTATACACTCTGAAACAAAAAAAAATATTTGATCACAAATACACTTTTCCCCCATTTGCCTTATCTCAAGGACAACCCAACCAGCGCTCACTCTTATATAGTCCAAAAAAATGCACATCATAAAATTCCAGAAGGCTCCAAAATATTCCAGAAAGACATAGTACTACTCTGCTTATATACGAATTTAGAAATTTTGTGTTGGGAATGTGACATTTTTTTTAAAAAAATAAACTGAATTAAACTCTTTTTCATTATTTTTGTACAAAAGTTCATTTAATTATGATACAGGAAATCAAATATTTTACAAAAAGCCACAAGTTATAACCCTAACAAACATAAAATAAATTCAAAATTCCTTTTAAAGTATTGGGAGGCCATTGAATTGCAGTAAGCTTTTCCATTTATGATTAGTAAATACAGTCTTAATTTAAAAATATTACTTGAAAACTACGCATTAATACAGAATATTAAGATTTTAAAAGTTTATAAATTACTCTTAATTAAAAAATGAAAACAATTCTTTTAAAAATTCATTATTCACTGAAAAATAATTTTTTTATAAAGACAGCTGCCTGATCCCATATATGCAGAGACTACGAGAATTTTTGCTCAAAACATATACATTTGGAAAGCCCACATTAAAAGCCGGCCTTGTGTCACATCCTGCATTATGGCGAGGTCTTGGATAAATACCAAGAAGTTAACAATTAGTTACATTAGTCCATGTTCTCGACTATATACCATATTATTCTCCAGAATAAAACACTCATTTTCTATATGTCTGTCAACCTTTCATATTTATGACACAACAATAAGAAAAAGTAAACGACTAAAAAGTGAAAACAATAGAACAGGAATTGAAACGACAGACGATAACAATTGACATTGCATTTAAATTTTTGAAGATCAAAGTTGAGAGAAAAGCAAGAAGCCGGAAAAGAGTTCCACAAGCGAAAATTGAGTGAGAACAATAGAAGAGTAATCAGGAAGACAGTAGATAACAATTGACATTGCATTTCAATTTTTGAAGATCAAAGTTGACTGGAAAGCAAGAAGCCGCAAGAGAGTTCCACAAGCAAAAATTGAGTGAGAACAATAGAAGAGTAATCAGGAAGACAGTAAATAACAATTGACATTGCATTTAAATTTTTGAAGATAAAAGTTGAATTTTATTGCTGGTAATATGTTTGTTTTTTCAAAAAAAAAAAAAAAAAAAAAAAAAAATTGCTGGTATTAAAATTTAAAAAAGAAAATATTTTTATAATTTCATAGTATTTTGACCCCTTGGGGGGACTATTTGCCCATAGAAGAATTTTTAAAGGAATTGAAACCTTAAACTTAATTTTTCTATAAAAGAAAAATATAAAAAGGTCCCCCCATGACATCAAACATTCAAATCTATCAAAGCCCCCATTCGTGCTGAGACATTTCTGTAGCTGCACCATCCCCCCCCTTTCCTCTCATTTTAGGAAATTGTAATGTCATTGTTTAAATTGTTATCTAGTGTAAGGTGCACAAAAGGAAATTTTCGTACAAGCTCTTGTTTGAAAATATTGTATTTGTTTTTATGTATTGCACTAAAAATGTTTGTTCTTTTAAATTTCGCCTAGTGGTCAGAGACTTGTTTGTCTTGTTCTTCGAGTAAGAAGGGATGCGATATGCTCCCTTTTCCACCCCACCCTTCATTCTACATCTGTAAATTTATATCTGTATCTTCTTTGGGTTTCATCAATGATAGCAGAGGCACCAGACCATATGTGTGGCAGCAATATTCAAAGCCATGGTTGAATGGTAGACTTAAAAATTAAATATATAAGGCAAGATAGATTCGGGCGAGAAAAAACAATTACAATATTGAGTCAATATAATTTTGGTTTGAAAATAATATAAAAAAGTGAAAACAATTTACGTTTAAAATAAATTACTGAAGTAAGTGTTGATTCTTCTTCTGGTATTTACAAGAAATGCAAGGAAAAAAAGAGACCCGCGAAAACAGACACGTACCAATGGATCAAAAAACAGTCAAGTCATAAAAAAAAAAAAAAAAAATAATAATAATAATAATGAATGGAAAACATGAGATTAGATTACTAATATTCTTCACAGTCAGTCAAAGCGAGATATCAAGATTATGTCCTTTTTGTACATCCATACAAAAAAATAAACTAACAGTTGCTAAAGGTGAAGGAAAAAAATTCTTTTTAAAATAAAGGTTCATACTCGAAAATAGCATTTAAACTTTACATAGAATATTCAAACATGTTTTTAATTTTTAAGTCATTTTGTTTTTTTTTTCTTTAATAATAATAAAATTTAAAAAGGTGTAGTTTTTTCTGTCCAATCTGAAAAACAACATAGGTAAATTTGCTTTTTAACGCCCAAACAGATTTTATTTACTTTGTAAGATGCGGGATGAAATTTTTTTGTATGTTCACTCTTTTAATTTTTTTTTTTTTAACTAAAATAATAAAGGTAAGGATTTCTTTCTAAAACCGTAAAAAGGAATCTAAATAATAATAATGACGAACTCCTCCTAAATTAAAAAGTATACACACAATATCGGAAAGGCGTGTGAAACAGAACCCCCCCATTAAAAAACAAGTTTTTAATAAAAAAAAAAAAAAAAACCTATTCAGTTATATAATATTCATTCATTAATGAATAATTACTGATAATTTCGTTTGAATCGAATAATTTCCTGATTTTTAACATTTTTTTTTTAATAGGGGGTAGCGATTTTTTGCTTTCGAAAGCATCCATTTTGGTTGGTGGTACCTGTTAAAATTTAAAAAAAAAAAAAAAAAAAAAAGAAACGGAATTGTCTTTTTTTTTCTGTGTATGTTTTTATATTTGACTTCGATAGAAATTCAATTCGTCCTTTGTTCCCCCTTAAATTTAATGAAAACTATTTCTTTCCTTCTCAGAAAACATTTTTTAAGCATCGTTAGATTCGTTTATTTAATTTATTTATTCAGTATTTAAAAAAATAAATGAATGCATCAGTTTCATTATTAAATATTTTAATTACCTCTTTTTGAGTAAAAAAAAAAAAATTAGGAAGGCTAGATTATTTAGAAATTGGTAAAAGTCTTACTTACATCGTCGGTTCCAATTTTACTTGGGTGGAACTGAGTTTGCGACAAAATTTGGTAAACAAAAATAACGTTTCTAGTATTTTTTTTTTTTTCCTAGAATCGCCCGTCACTAATTGACAACAAGCAGTGCGACTGCAAAGCTCCTGTGACGTCATAGGAATGCAAGGATTTCATTGGATGAGAATAATAACGCCACCGGACGTTAAGGCGTTTTTATTACACAAAACGAGAGAGAGGGTGGAAAAAGGAAAAGGAGGAAGACGAGAGAGAGGTGGAAAAAAAGGAAAGGGAGGAAAAGAAAAAAGAGGAGAGAAAGAAAGAAAAAAGCCAGGGAGGGAGAAAGAAAGAAAAAAGCCAGGGAGGGAGAAAGAAAGAAAAAAGCCAGGGAGGGAGAAAGAAAGAAAAAAGCCAGGGAGGGGAAAGAAAAAAAAAAGCCAGGGGAGAAAAAAAAAAAGGGAGGAGGGAGAAAGAAAGAAAAAAGCCAGGGAGGGAGAAAGAAAGAAAAAAGCCAGGGAGGGAGGGAGAAAGAAAAGAAGGAAGGTAGATAGCGAGGAAGGAAGGAAGGAAGGAAGAAAGAAAGAAAGGGAGGAAGGAAGGAAAGGACTCTGCATTTGCTTCAATATCATGGCTGACTACAAGCAGCACTTATCATTATGCGAAAAATAATAAAAATCGATTATCTGTCTATATCTCTTATATGAGGTATTGATTATTTACATTATTCGGACTGTTATATCCTCATTGCTATATTCACAACGTTTCGGCCATTGTACGCTCTGGCCTTCTTCAGGTGATTGGAATTTTCGTATTGAACTCACAACTCTCTGGGTCTCTAGTCACTGGATTTAACCAACGGCTTTGTGTCCTTGAGGACATCTGTGTTGAATTTCTGGGACTTAAAAACCTAATGTTTCAGCAACCATTTTTGCCAGCGCTCATATTGCAATATTTTGATTTATTATTGCATTTTTTACTAGAGTTTATATTGCAATTTTTGTTATTCATTACTTTTCTCTAGCACTCCTTTTACTGGTTCTCATATTGTATTCATTTCTATGCTTGGTTGACTTTTGTGGCCTAGCATGTGTGCTGATTCCTTAAGCTTTTGTATTTTACAGTGATGCTCTCTGTCTATTATTTCAACCTCATCCCACAGGGTGCGGTGATCTTTCTTTTCCCTCCATATGTGGTCAGCTATGTCTGATTTTTCTATTTCCCCTTGTGTTACCACTTTACGATGTTCTTGCAGTTTTACCTTAAAGGGGACGGACTGTTTCTCCTTTGTATTTCTTATGACAGCTGCACGGGATGGCGTACACACAGTCCTTAGTCATGTTCTCCTCTACAGGGGGTCTTACTCGAGAGAGGTGTCTGCAAAGTGTTGAACTACTTTTGAAGATTGTCCTCATGTTATATGGACCACAGATCCTTTTTATCTTCTCCAATAATCCCTTCACACAGGGGGTAGACAGACCGAAGCTGTTTTCTGAGTGCTGTTATCCTACTGTATCCGCTTATCCGAGTTTGTTGGAACTTCTGCCATGTACCCAGGGTAGTTGTTACGTTGTAGGGTACGGCTTATACTGACCATTTCTTGTTCATGTTTCTGGGTCGCCACTTATGACTTTTGCTCGATGTTGTAAGAAGCGGACGATCCCTTTTTTTTAACACTGTATGGATAGTGGGAGTTGAAGTTGTCTGGTGAATGTTCGCTTGCGGTATACGGATGTCTTGAACCTCTGCTCTGTTTGAGATTTTAATACAGAGGCGAGTTTGTTATTGCCTTCTCGCTTCATTGTGAACTGTATCGATGATCTTATTGAGTTCACGTGGTCCAGTAGTAGCTGGATGTCTTCCTGGTTGGGTTAGAGTATGAAGGTATCATCTACGTATCTCAGCTATAGTGTTTGCTTTGATGGTGTTGATTCTAATGCCATTTCCTCAAAGAATTCCTCAAATATATAGGTTTGCCATTGCTGGTGATAATGGCGAACCCATTGCTAATCCCTCATCCTGTCGATATATGTCCGATCCCATTTCGAAGTATGTTGTTTGCATACAGAAAGTCATCATCTTCATCAGTTTATCTACTGGTATACTGGTCCGTTATCCTAGGGAGGACTCCGAGAACAGTCTGTCCCTGGCTACCGAGAGTGTCTCTTTTGTGGTTACCTTGGTGAACAAAATCACCACGTCCTGACTCACCATTTGGTTGGATTGGATGGGAGTATATTTGATCATTTCCACAAAGTGAGCTGAGTTCTGGGCATATGATGGTGACTTTCCGATTAATGGGTCGATTATATATAGAATCCAATAATCCCTTTACATATGGTAGGCAGACTGAGGCTGTTGTAGTGGTGTTTTAGATATGTTGGCTAGGGTCACCGTGAAATGTAATAGCAATCTAGAAGGAAAGCTGTGTTCTTATAAACAACACTCCACATGAAATATGCACAGAATATATGAGAGAAATAAGTCAAGCTCCATGAACATTAATAAAATATTGTATTAACAATGATATACAAATATCAACAATAAGTATAAAAAAAGTTACTTCCCTTTTTCTGTAAAATGTTGAGTTACAATATGGTAATTAACTATAAAGTTCAATTAATGTTCTTGACTCAATGAAGAATAATTCCACAGTCTGTGAGTGTGAAAAGATGTAATGTGCACAAGTGATATTAATAGAAGTTAGTAAGATTACTTGAATGAGTAATAACTAAGAATTAAAATGTTATATAGCGCCGTGCCGTATATTCAGATAATTGAACGGCTACCAATGTTGGCTAACAGCGAGAGAGTTTATATAGGTATGCATAGGCTCAAGTGAGCTTAGCGCCAAAAAATATAGAAAGATACTAAAATACGCGATTGGTCAGGAAATGGACCAATCCGTGATTTTAGAGAAAAATTAAAATAATGTGCGATGGTAAAATTGTCATATAGTAAATATCATATATTTATGAAACAATGACATTAAAGAAAACGGGGGGGGGGCATATGTAGTGATCACCACACTGTTTTCTGAGTACTGTTATCCTCCTGTATCCTCTTATCCTAGTTTGTTGGAGCTGCTGCCATGTACCCATTGTTACGTATGTTTTGTATGTTTCTGGGTTGCCAATTATGACATTTGCTCGATGTTGTAAGCAGCGGACGATCCCTTTTTTAACTGTATGGATGGTGGGAGTTGAAGTTGTCAGGTGAATGTTCGCTTGCGGTTTTACGGATGTCTTGAACCTCTGCTCTGTTTGAGATTTTAATACATCCAGGAAGGTGAGTTTGTTATTGCCTTCTTGCTTTATGAGGAAGGAAGGAAGACCGGGAGAGAGGGTCCTGATTGCCAGCCTCTCCAGTTTCGTGATGTTTGATTGGGTGGCTTAGTTTTCTCCAATGTCTGTCTCGCTTTTCATCTTAGTTCATCTGTCTGCGCCTGTGGGAATTTCAAGGCTATTTCCTCGATTCGAACAATGATGTCTAAGTATGGTATCCTCCTGATGGTTGTGTTGTGACCCTTGTTTACAACTGACTCCTCTTCCGAAATTGTTATAGTGGAACACACCGATTCTATAGTTAACAGATTCTCCCATCTATAATAAGTAGGAGTAGTAATAGTAACGAGTCGCTCAGTGAGTTGGTCTGAGTTCAGTCTGAAGTCGGACGACCGGCTGACCGGTTGAACTCTCTGCCTTCGGGCGGGGAGGAACCCGAACGAGGCTACGCCGAAGGGCGGAGTCTCTTTTGGGGAGGTAAACCGACCCTGAACCCGTTTATACAGGTTCAAATGGGCATCCCACGTTAAACCGGCCTTGTGCCACATGATGCCATCGTGGTGTGGGGGGAACTGAATACCGTCGCTGAATGGGTTGGTCAGTCAGTCGATGCCGGACGACCGTTAGTCGGATACTAAAGTATCAGCGACCACAACTAGATTTCTCTGCGTTATACTTATTATATGAAGTTCCTAACGTTTTGTACGTCGAACCTATTTTAGGACCGACTTAATACGAATACAAGCCTCCACTGTGAAATCACTCTACAACAGGTATTCAGCTGATATTGACTGATGTTGACGACAGCCTTTAATGGTTGGTGATGGACCTTGTCCGTCACCTTCTGATCTTTCAATCTACTTAATTTTTGTACCTGGCGGGCTTTGACCACATCGAATTCATGACTGAAGGATTTATCCAGGTAATGCTAGATCCTCTTTTGGTCTTCTTCATCGGTAATCCTGTCGAAGAAGACCTCGAGCCACTTGGAGATATCAGATTGTAGTTTCTGTTTTATCCAACAGTTGTACTGGATTCCCCCTCGGGCAAGGGCGTGTCCCGCTTTCTCTGTGTCCCTAATATATCACATTCCTTTTAGCAATTAAAACCTTTTCTAATTAAATAATGTTGTAGAGGACCGTATCGGCGAGGTTACCATTATGTAGAGTTTCGTGTCATGGCGACGTTGTTGAGTATAAGTAGATGGATACATGTGGGTAGAAATTTTCCTGCTAGCCGGTCCAACCACATGAGAAAGTTGGACTTTAATTAAGTCCAAAGAAGGCAAAGAAAAACAAACACAAGACCGATAAATATATGTAAACAAATATATGTATTAATAACAAGAAAGGTTACAAGTTACATGGACAGAGTGTGTGTGGTGAATATTATGCGTGTGTGTTGTGTTGTGATGAGTGTTTGTACGTACCTGTATTATTCTTAGCGTGTTCCCAGTATTTGGGAAACGCTGTCTCTGTGAGCGTTCACATCTGCGAGGTGGTAAAGCTGAAAGCCTGAGGAAAAAGAGAAAAAGGCGAAGGGTCAACGACTATTTATAGCCAGGGAAGAGAGATCCCTGGTGGAAGGGTTAACGAACTAAAGGAGAAGTTAACTCCGACAATGTCATAGTTTTATTGCATTTTTTTTTTTTTTTTTACGATTCAGAGCAGATTTTCGGTGGTGATTGAGGGTCGTCTTTTAAAAAAAGAAATTGATGATTTAAATTCTCGAAGGACTTCTGCATTTAAACTAAAACATTTAAGCTCTACAAAATTTAATTTTTCGAAACTTCATAAAATTAAATAAGTGGGGTGGGAGTAACAGATGTAAAAGAAATATATTTTTGCTAGGATTTTTTTTACAAAGAAAGCATTTCTAAAATAATTTTATTCATTTGTGAATAAGCTCTGTAAGTTTTATTAAAATTCGACAATTATTTTATTTTTGCAAGTATTTCCAAATCAGTGTTTTTTACCGTACCCCCCCCCCCACAAAAGAAGACGATAAATTTTCTATACTCATCTTTGGACAAAATGTTCTGAAAATGATAAGAAAATATAATTTAATAAACAAAAAACCCTTGTTTTTTCATCTTGATAATTTTGATGCTAAAACTGTTTTTATTATGTTGGGGTGTAACGGTATTGATGGCATAAATCAATCCGCACATTTTTTTACTTTACGAATGTGTAAGAAAATAAAAAGCAAACAAGAGAAAGAACACAAGAAAATAACTTTTCATAACAGGTACAATATTTATATTTATAAATGACAACAGTTTTAAAATAATTATTAATATGAGTTACTTCCCTTTGATTGGGCCAAAGTCTTTACTACTAAATTTTTTTTACCTGAGCTCACAAAAAGCTGAATTAACTTGTCGCTCAAAATGTTCATTGAAAGTGAGTTTAAAGAATCTTGTAAAGCTGAAAATATGTTGATAAATTTTTAGCTTCAAAGAAGTTGGAGAAGTGAATGTTCCGTAATGTCTAATTTGTTTTCGTTGCTAATGTACTTAAGTTTCGTAAGATTCAATAGCGTGATTGAATAGTTTTTTTAGTAAGTTGCAGAAGTTGATGAGAGTTGTTTAGTTGAAATTTTAGTTTGAATTACACTTACAGTAAAGTTATTTCATGTTAAAGAACTTGAGATTCTAACTTTGTACTCCACTGCAGTAATGATACAAGCGTCATGAACACGTTTAGCAAATGCTAGTCGTCGTAAATTCTCACTGACTGAGTTCGCTCGTACCTTCAAATTATGTTTTTTAATCACGTGACAGGCTCCAAGAAGCATTATTTTTTCGTCGGGCCAAAAACTAGATTGATGTTATTCAGACGTAGTGGTGAACAGGTAAATTGTATTTTTTAATATTTGTTAACCACTCAGAAAGCGTCTTACAAAACTCCGTCTGGAGTCTGATATGTTTTGTTTTTCTTATTGAGAACAATATACGTGAAGATACATGGGATAATTTTAATATTTATTTTCCAATGAGAAGTTAAGGTTTTCTGAAAATATGTATGAAGGTGTGATCCGCTTTTTGCCCGAAAATTGACATTGATGAAAAAGTTGCAGCGGAATGCTAAAAGGGCATACAAAAAAGTTTTAAAAAAAAAACTATGCTGAAGTTATGTCAAAGGTTTTAATGCAAAGGCTCTATGGAAGAGTTTTACTTCAGTTTGTCAGTGTCTGACTATGAAATAAAAATGTAACAATTCCAATATCGAAGAATCTTGCTTTCTATTTTACTAATCTTTGATTTTATTGCATTGTATCTCTCCACGCACCCTTTATATCTGTAGCGGGCGGTCCAGTGGCCCTGTTTCACAGAAAGGGGTGAACGAGGTCACAAGAGGCCCGCTAACCTTTTTGACGCGATTAAATCTGACGGTGAAACAATATGGACGACAGAACGAGGATATGTATGATATACAGGTTTATTCTAAAAGGAAAAGGAAATGAAGATGGTCGGAAACGGTGGAGGTGCTGGAAGCTGCAGGAGTGAGCTGGAAACTGCAGGAGTGCGGGATGCTGCAGGAGTGAGCTGGATGCTGCAGGCATTGATGGTCGAGGTTGGCGTTGGTAGTTGCTAGGATCATCGTTGTTGGGGGTTGAAGCTGAGTCGTTGCCGGGGTGCCAACTAGTTGCTGCAGTTCGTGTTGCCAACTTGTTGTTTGTCATTGCAGGGATGCCAACTTGACGTGTTGGGAAGGAGAGAGAGAGAAAGAGAGAAAGAAAGTTCTCAACTATCGTCAAGTTGGCAGACAAAAAAAAGTGGGAGCGTAACTTAATACACAGCCCGTAGATCGGCCAATGAAGGCCAAGGGTCCTGCGTAGATGACCGTTGCGGCCGCCGACAGCCTCCAAGAATCTAGGGAGAAATCACTGTCTTGTGACGCGGGAGACCAGCAAGAGAAATTGGCTAAGCTAACCGAAAAGTCTCTATAATAAAATACTACGAGGTTAGCTAAAGATAACTATGGTCTAAAAATGACTAGTAGTATATTACAACTAGGTTTGTAATATAGCCTAACTAAAAAGGGGATTTGCTAGTCCCTCCGACGTGGTAACAGTGTGTAAGGAGCATGAATGAGAGGTCAAGGTCGAAATGACCTGTTCCTCATGCCGGTTCAAGGATAGAAGGAGGAGGTAACTCCGACATATCTTTATCCTTTCTTTCACTAACAACTCATTCTTTTTCTCACTTCTATTATACCCGGCCTCCACGGACTCTTATCTTCTGGCATACATGGCCTTCATTACCTCAATTAGATTGTAGTTTAAAAACAGTAAAAATCGACCTTGCTAACCGAACGATCCTCTGTGGCTCAATCGGTTATGGCACGTCAGGCTATATGACGGTTCCTTGTAGGATACAGGTTCGATTCCTGTCGGAGGACGAATATTTTCTATGAAAAATGTTCGCACATTCAGGCCGGTAAATGTTATTTAATACTGTTTATTATAAAACGGAGCATTTGTGGACTCTTCCACAACAATCCAGTTTACATCCTCCTTTCATACAAAATCTCAACGAGAAACCATTGGTCAATCACAGTACATCCAACTTGCTGACTGGTCAGTTTCAACCAATCAGATCGCTCCCACGTGACGAGTCAATTTAGGCGCCAAGTCAATTCTGATCCTATCACGTGATACGGGCAGATATATAAACCCAACACGTGTGGAGCCTAACTTATCCACGTCACTCGTACATCTCAACACGTCGCCAAAATGTGACCCTAAAATAAATAAACTCTCGTCTCGACTAATCCAGTCAGGCGTTAAATGAACAATACTTAATTCATGTAAGTATTATCTCTAAACTCTACCTAACTCGTTCATACAATTCCAAACACTCAATACGAACTCATTCTTCTATTACAGTTTAATATTACTTTCTCATAATATGAACTCAGGTACAACTATTACCTAATCGAAGGGACACGACTCTGTCCTACATTTTTACTCAGTATTCATGAATGTATACCAAACACTAATAAATACAATTGTTATGTTTTGAAACAAGATGTTTATGAATCTTTATTTCTCTATCTTTTATTAATTGTTGTGGATGGAAGATTATTGAGCACACAACTTTAAGCTTTCTGATAATTCAAACCTTCTATTTCTCTCCAACACACATCATACGTCCACAACATATTTACTTAGATATTTGTATCTATAAAAAGAATGTATATACATAAAAATGTCTTAAAATAATTGTCGGACTTTGTCCATTTCATAATATATATATATATATATATATATATATATTCGCCTATCGTCCGCTTCACACTCCTCTCTGGTATTTTGAACAGGAGTAGAGGTCTATCCCCTGCGCTCCGTTTAGGATTGGGTTTTTAGTTCTTTCTATTTCAACTCTTTACATCTTAATGTCTCCGTCGAAAACTCTGAAATTCATTTCATTACTTGGTTTCCGGTCTCTTCTACAGTTTCCGGTCCCTTCTAATGTCTTCTGGTGTTACTAAAGTATGATATCTACATTTGCGACCTACCGTAAATGACTATGCATTCATTATTGATGGAAAAAGCTCAGGAAAAACGATGATCTGTTTACTTCTTTTTTTTAATGATGTTAAATCATTTTACAAGCATGTAAGGGAGTTAATGCCATCAACAAGACGAGTTTACCAATCTGTAATGGGTTGATAGAAATGCGATTAACCCGCAACTTTTTTTAAATGTAACAAAAAGCAAGCAAACAATAAGAGAAATAACGATATGAAACAATATTTTGGTTCAACAATAAATATTTTTTTATATAACCAATAAAAGGTACTGTTATGGCCTTGTTTGGGCCAGAAATAAAGACACAAGAGAGGAACTGAGTTAAAGATATTAACAGAAAACGGCAATACAAACATATACAAACGAGAGTATTACAGCAAGAATATTCGGTCCGACTATCAGAGCTGACTGCATTTCCCAAAAGGCAGGACCTGTTCTTATGTATAGCTGGGAGAGTCCACGCGTGCGTGGGTAGATTACCATGACAGGTACAAAATTGTATGTTGAGAGTTGTTTAAATTGCTTCAAAATTTGTTTCTTTCTTGTGTGGATTGTAGTATTTATGAAGATATTATATGAAAGATTAAGAGGTGAGAAGTTATGTGTATAAAAATGGATAAGTCTGATAAGGTATTTTTGTGTTTGTAGGAAAATTAAACAGTGTTTTTGGTGTTGAATTTTGTAATATTGTACTCGACTTACTGTTCTGTGTATGAAGTTGTCTCTCTTTGATTGAATGTGTCACTTGATATCTCCTGTTGAGTTTATGTAGTTGAGTCACAAAACGTGGAAATGTTGAGTAAATTTAACTTTAATACTGGTAAGATACGCGACATGGATTCGTGTGTCGAGCTGAGAAAATTCGTAAAAATCACTGTCGAAGTCGAATGATGTTTCATATTTATAGATGTTTCAAGTCCAAGAACTTTGTATCTGCTTAGGATACACACTAAACTGATTTAATGCGTACGTATTTGAGAACACATAAAATTATGGATTTTTTTATTAGCCAATCAGAAAGCGTTTTTAGTTACTTCTTGTTGCGGATGTGGGATGTGTGTTGGAAAGGAATAGAAGGTTTGAATTATCAGAAGGTTCAAAATTGTGTCTTCAATAATCTCCCAACCACAACAATTAATACAAGACAGAGAATAATTATTCAAAAACATCTTGTTTCAAAACGTAACAATTGAATTTATATATATTTGACATACATGCATGTGAACTGAAAAGTTAGACAGAGTTGTGTCTCTTAGATTAGGTAATATTTGTACCCAAGTTTATAAAGTGAAAGTAATTATTAAACTGTAGTTTAGAAGAATAAAGTTTCTTTAGCATGTTTGGAATGGTGTATTGTACAAGTTGGTAAAAGTTCAGAAGAGATTTTAGAGTTCGTACTTGCGTGAATGTTGATAATGGTCTTTAACGTCTGATCGCAAAGGCTAAGACGGGAGTTCTTGAAGATTACATCTTGGTAAATGAGACGCGAGAGAGATGAGTGAAAAGAAACACGAGGGAGTTTACACATGTTCTGTTTTTATAATTTTGTTGTATCACGTGGGAGGCTCAAACGGAGAACGCGGGAAAACAGATTTGTCGCGTGCAGGCGGTTTGATTGGTCGGAACTGACTAATCAGCAAGCTAGATTGAAGGTGATTGACCAATGAATGCTTGTTATATATTTTGTAAGATTGTGATAGTGAAAATTATAACAGGAATAGTGCATTTCCTAGCAGGGGTTAACTAGCTTGTTGTGGAAGAGTCCACATTCTCGTCTGGAGCCGATTTTAATGGGTTGTTGGGCTACTTGGATTGAGTTGAGATAAGTTCCGCTCTTTTTTGTTTTATCGATTCTGATCCTATTTATGTGTAGGCATTTCTTATTTATTTCTATTTCACCTATTGGCTATAAAATATAGGATTTTATATCGTATAAACATATCCAAACAATCATAATCCAAAAGTAAATGAATAAATATTTTAATTACGAGGTAAATTTTATTCATAAAAATTCAGTATTTATTCACGAGATAATCATCATTATTAATTTATCTAGCTAATAATAAAAAAGATTATTAGATAATTATTATTAAAATTATCATAAAAAATATTAATAATTATAGAACATTCAAATATAGAAATATATATATTTATAGAAAATTTAAGTATAAAAATATAATTTTTTTATTTCATGTATTTTGTTTGTGGTGGGCTCTTGTCTTTTTTTTTTCAACTTTCGATAGCAACCTTTTCTTTTGTAACGTCCGAACAAAAAAAAAAAAAAAAAAAAACATGTGACCTCTATTCCGAAATAAAATTCCGCCATAACATTCTAAGTGCTATTTTCACCGTGCGGTAGGTGAAACTTGTGTTGTCAAGATTCCTAGTTGTATTTTTGCAAGCTTTTAGATCAAAGAGCAAGGCAAACGGCTGGCGGAGCAAAGAAGACTAATGTCACATTAAAAAAAAATCCAGGATTTAGACGAAAAAACAAAAGAGGCCTCAGAACGACAAATTTTCCATCCTTTAATAATCAGTTATCCTTATTTTAATTTGTAACGTATATAAATGGGGGTAGAAAAAAAGCAAATGTTGATAAGATCGCGAGGCTCACAAAGCATTGTACGGAGCCCCCAATTTTTTACAGAGGTATCAGCACCTATTTTTTCTTTACAATAGTCAGACCTTAAAAATGTGTATGTTGCGGATTTGAATCGACCAGCAACAAAGAAAAAGGCGAGAAAGTTTTTAAATATAAAATATTTTTATTTTCGTGTTTTTACAACTAATTTTTATCTCAGCGTGCATGAGTGTTAAAGTTCTTGTGTTCAAGTTCCTTATTTGTCGTTGTTTGTTAAAATGAAAATAAATGTGATTTTTCCGTGTGTATCTGTGATAAAAAGAGGCAAGGGAGAAAGTGAAGAGGAAAGTGTACGTGTGACGTAGCTTGGTAAGGATGAGTGTAAGTGTTACGTAGCTTGGTGAGGAAGACTGGAATTTCTTTGAAGCAGATAAGTCGTGAAAATGTTGCCGTCTATTGTCGTTCCTTCCTGGCTTGTCTGGTTTCGTAACTTTGCTTATATATTCTTCAAAGTGATCACGAAGCATGTTTTTGTTTATTGTTGTTGGGAACACGACCCCTTGATTAAAAATTGTTAAATATTTATTTTCAAAGGATTAATTTATCCTTCCATTCAGCAAACATTTTTTGTCATTTGTTGTCCGACTGTGTTGGTGTTTATTTCCGTCTTCGCTCCGCTGGTCAGTTTATTTGATTTGTAATAAAACAGATAAATATATATATATATATATATATATATATATATATATATACAGAAGAAGAAGAAGAAGACACATAAAAAATATATCCGTTTGTTCTTTATTTAAGAGGGCTTTTCTAAAATAAAGAAAGTCTGTTTTTCGTACGCAGATATCAATGACGTAGAAAAAAACGACCATAATAAATTAAGTTTTACGTTTTATACCCTGTTTTATACATATTGACTTTTCTAACTCAGGTGTCCAATTTTCTGCCATGAAAATTGAAGATATACGCCAAAGAAATAAAAAAAATCCTTTGTTTAAAATACGACTTGGGTCACATGATTTTCCAAGTAAGGCGAGACCCTTTTCCAAGAAAAGTGATCTAAGTTCTATGTAATGTGTAGGCGTCGTACAATTCAACTAATCACTGATTGGACGAAACTACTTCGTATACATTTTAATGGCGACAAATTTTTACTACATGAAATTCTTTGTGCCAAACTACACTTAATATATCACTAATTTCAGCCAATGAAATGCTTGTACTCCTGTGACGTCACTATACATTCGCACTGGTCGCGGTCAGTTCCTGGTGGACGATCCGCGGAAGCAGACGTAACATTCTTTACTTCATAAGATTTTTGAGGCAAAAGAAACCCTAATTCTAGGTCTGTGAACTTGGAACCATCGAAATTCAAAAGTAAGTGAGGATATTATCGATTACCAAATAACCAAACCTTCTTAGAGATTCAATATCCATTTTCTTAATGAATCGGATTGGTCAACACATTTTTTTTTAGTCATTTTGCTAAAAAAAAAAAATGTTTTAAATTGCAGTCTCAGTTGTAAAAATATTTTTCCCTTCTGTCATACAAGTTTTTTTTTTTGTCCCCACCCTTTTTTTCCAAGTTAACAAAATGCAGGGGAACGGGAAAATAATGCTTTTTTTTAGCGTTTCATAAATAAAAACATCTTTCCAAAATTAAGAATAATCCTCAATTAAATCTGGAAATTAAAGATGATTGTTTTAAAAATTAATCTAATTTTGAAAAGTGACCTTTCTGCTTGATAAAAACTAAAAAAAGAACGCCAGTTGGTGATTATTGGTCATTTGAAAACTACGACTTAAAAGTAAAACTAAATAAAAGTTATGACAATGGCTGAATAGGTAATGTTTTTCATTTGAAAATATGGCAGACCAAAATGACTAAATTTCAAAACACTTTGTCTTCTTTCAGTTTCACTAACTTATGTGCGCTCTTTCTTTTCGTTTCCTTTTCTAAAAAAAAAAAAAACAAGCGAGAAACACATTTTAAATGATCTATTTAAATAATTGTCTTTGAACTAAGTTAAATTTTACTTTTTATTTGCAAGCCCATCCACTAAAAAAAAAAATAATTTCCGTATGTAAATAAACTTTTTTTTGCATTTTTAAAACCTTACCATGATCTCTAGTCACTCATCGAACCGCTGAAAAAATTAAAATGAAACTTGTTAGAGAACTATGTTCGATTTTTATTAATATTTTACACTAGGTTTGTCCGTTTTCCAAAAAAAAAAAAAAAACGCATAGCATGAAAAAAAAGGCCCCAAATTTAATAAAAACTAAGTTTTATCGTGAAAAAGTTTATGTTATTATAAGAAGAAACACCAAGGTATTTTTTAATTATTTTTTTTTTATTTTTTATTCCTTTGCAGCATGTTTTAAATTTAGGTTGAAAATCTTGTTTTTTTTTTTTTTTTTTTTAGGTCAGCGATTAGGTTTTTAGCATTTAGTTGTTTTTTTTTAAACAGTTTTTCAGTTGAAAAACACATTGATTCTAAAAATCTTGCAAAAATCAAGTACTTGTCGGATTTTACACACAATGGAAGCGTGTACGTTTAACGATGTACCTATTTTATTTTATAAATGTCGGCAACCATTTTGAAGCAAAAAAAAAGGGGAAATCTTTTTCTTCCTTCCAAACACTCACTCACTTTCCTACTACTTCTTTTTCTCTCTTCCTCCTTTTCCTTTTTTTTCACTCTTCTCTTTTTGTGGAATGAATGGAAACGGAAACGCCTTTATCGCCCCCTGGCGTGATGATTCTAATTAAAATTAAATGACGACATTTCGATGTGATGTGATGGTTAGCAAGAATGTCCCATTAGATCAATTCCGACTGTGCATTGAGTTTGCTTCTCAATGGGTGCTCCAGACCTGCCACCTTGTGCCAAGCTACACTTAATATATCACTAATTTCAGCCAATGAAATGCTTACACTCCTGTGACGTCACAATCGTTCGCACTTGTCGCGGTCAGTTCCTGGGGGACGATCTGTGGAAGCAGACGTAACATTCATTTGTTCCTCATATTTTTGAGGCAAAAAAAAAAAAAATGCCTAATTGAACTCGGAACCATAAAGTATGTGAGAATTTTATCGATTACCAAATAATCAGACCTTCTTAAAGATTTTTTTAAGGATTCAATATCCATTTTCTTTATCAGAATTGGTTCTTCAAACATTTTTTTAGTCATGTTGCTAAAAAAAATGTTTTAAATTGCAGTAAATTCAGTTGTAAAAATAGTTTTCCTTCTGTCATTTTTTGCCCCCACCCTTTTTTCCAAGTTAATGCAGGGGAACGGGAAAAAATGCTTTTTAGCGTTTCATAAATAAAAACATCTTTCCAAAATTAAGAATAATCCTCGATTAAATCGGAAATTAAAGATGATTGTTTTAAAAATTAATCTAATTTTGAAAAGTGACCTTTCTGCTTTATAAAAAGAACGCCAGTTGGTGATTATTGGTCATTTGAAAACTACGACTTAAAAGTAAAACTAAAAGTTATGACGACGGAAGAATAGGTACGGTTTCCATTTGAAAATATGGCAGACCAAAATGGCTAAATTTCAAAACACCGTCTTCTTTCACTAACTTCTATGTGAAATACTCTTTCTTTTTGTTTGTTTGTTTGTTTAAAAAAAAAAAACAAGCGAAAAACACATTTTGAATAAATATCTTAGTAGTTAAATTGTTGCTTTTTATTATTTATTATTATTTTAAAAGATGTCGCATATGACATATTTTTATTGTCTTTATTTTCGATTTTTCTAGCTGAATTGTTCACATATAATTACATACCATTACTGTATATAATTAGGTTAGAATAAAATTTGTATTTTATTATATATGACTACTAGATTATGTGGGCCCCGTATCATAGATTCTCGGGGAAAGCATATTCGGCGTGGGCACGAAACCCTCATACCGGTCCTAAGTAAACGTTATTTTCATTGTTTTTTTAAAATGTAAAATAATGTAAGCTGTGTAAGCATGATTTTTTTTTTTTTTTTAATCTCGTTATGAGTTAATTGTTCCTTAAATTTATGAACATACTTTGAAGGTTAAACACATCTCCCGGACAAATATTGGATTTTAAAATTTGTTTTTACTTACTTTTTTTTTTCAGAAGTTCAATGAAACACAATGAGTGACGATAGATCGTCGCAAGGTTTTAAAAATGCCTAAAATGTTTATTTAGATACGGAAATTATTTTTTCTTTTAGTGGATTAGCTTACAAAGCATTGATTTATTTAAGTATTTTATTCTTTAAAAAAAAAATCAATGTTTTGAGGCGATTTTTTAACATCAATTTGAGTCATTTGAAAATTACGCCCTAAAGTTTATGACGACGGAAGAAGAATAGGGACGGTTATCCATTTGAAAATATGGCAGACCAAAATAACTAAATTTAAAAACATTTTGTCTGTCTTATTTCACTAACTTCTATGTGAGCACACCTGAAATAAACAACTTAATCGGAGCCTCTTTCAACTTCGCTAACAATAGACTCCTGTCTAAAATAAAATAAAATAAAAAGATTCCAAAAAGAGACACACAGAGAGAGACAAACACTTACTACTGTGAGTGTACTGTAATAATACTCTTTCTTTTTTACTTTTTCTAAAAAAAAAAAAAGAAAAAACAAACAAGCGAAAAACACATTTTAAATGAATGTCTTTGAAGTTAAATTGTTGTTTTTTCTTTGTAAGCTAATCCTCTAAAAGAAAAAAATGGTAAATTTTCATTTCAACACCCGAGTGCTAATATCCCTTCAAATTTTTCCAAAATAGTCTTATTTCTGTGCAAATGTATATGCTGAACTCAAATCAACAATTAGATATTGAAGAAACCTACCTTTTTGGATGTTAACGACCAGAAAAACATCGAACTTCTCGCTCTTTTTGTCATCCCTTCCGCCTTATTGATAAGTAATTAAGTGTTGAATCCTGTCAGTGAACGTATACAATTTGGGCCTATTTACTCCCTTCACAGTAATTCCTTGTAGTTAACTTTCAAGTTAGGGTTAGGTTTTTTTTTTTTCTTTTGTTATTCTTTTATTTGTCGATGTTTAGTTTACATATATTTGAAAATTTGAAAGCACAACTTTATTCTTAAATTAAGTACCAAAAAAAATCGCTTTACGGAAATGCGTACTAATTTCTGAAAGAAATTAGTACAGCAGTAAATGGCGCTCGGGTGTTAAAATGAAAATTTACTGAAAAAATAAATTCCGTATGTAAGTAAACTTTTTTT
The DNA here is from genome assembly GCA_903632075.3 of Acanthosepion pharaonis. Taxonomy (NCBI): domain Eukaryota; kingdom Metazoa; phylum Mollusca; class Cephalopoda; order Sepiida; family Sepiidae; genus Acanthosepion; species Acanthosepion pharaonis. The sequence goes on from CAHIKZ030000818.1 coordinate 3,088,368, forward strand.
AGGCATTTGTAAAACCTTGCAACATTCTCTCATTACTTATCGAACTGTTGAAAAAGTAAACAACAAATTTTAAAATCTCTTAAAAATCCAATATTTTTCCTGGAGATGTGTTTCAAAGTATGCTTGTAAATTTAAGGATTAATTAACTCAACTAGATTTTGTTTTTTCAAAAATCATGCATACTTTTTTTTTTTTTTACATTTTTAAAGCAATGAAAATAACGTAATAGGCTCCACACATAACTTCCGGTTGAAGTTGACCAATAAGAAATAATCAACAACTTAATCGGAGCCTCTTTCATCTTCGCTAACAATATAAATAGATCCCTGTTTAAAAAAAAAAAAAAAGAGATCCCGAAAGGAAACACACAGAGAAGACAAAGAGAGACAAACACTTACAACTGTGAGCGGATACATCAAAGGCATCTCAGCTTCAACAAACAGTACCCACTCCTCACACCTTTCGTGTCATTTTCACACACACCTTTTACTTCTGTCATACATTCTACCTCCTTTTTATTATTCACAGGACATATTACCAAATGAAACTAGCATCTCTCCAAAGACTTAAGTACTTTTACAAACTCTTCTATTCATTGAAATAAATGTAATAGAAAAATAAAAACATTTTATTTACTCTTAGTTAGATACCAACCTTGTGCCATCTATGAACATTACTGTTTTTGTACGAGATGAAACCACTTATTAATGTCTATATAAATTATTATTGTTATACTTCAGATTTCATATGGCAAAATTAATAATCTATATTCTTCTTATAAATAAAGGGACGATCATATCTCTCCTCCATTTTTCCAAAAATAACATCTCTTTCCTTCTTACGCCATCAACTCTCCTACATGCAGGTACGGTAAAATTGAAGCGTTTGTTTATATTTTATCTGTTTAGTATTGGGTTTATTTATTTTTTCTTAGATTTAATGACTTTCATTAGTTTTGTGTATAAACTTGTGCACAAAGTACTGTTGTTAAAGTTTAAATAAGCAATCATCTTGGGACCAGGAACGGATTAATCTATTTCACATTGATTCCTATTGGAAAAATAGTTTCGGTTTATGAACAGGCTTCAAGAACAAATAGAATTCATGAACCAAGGTTCCACTGTAATTTAATACTATTTTTAGCAAACTGTTAAATCTCTTTATTAAAAAAATCTTCCATTAAATAAAATATAATTTTCTGAAACTATTTATTCAGGAATATTGATTGATTTAAAGTTTTGTTCAAGTATAATTAATCTGATTTGACACAACTATTATTTTTTAAACTTTAAAATACCACAGAAATGCATATATTTTTTTAATACAATAATAGTTTTTTGACAGCTTTTTAAGCGATCCGTGACAGCTCAGCAACTGATTTTTATTTTTCTACAATTATTAAAAAATAATTGAGGAATATAATGCGAATGACTTTAAATACTCGGTAATCCAATGTTTTATTGAATTTTAGATAATTTGGACTCTAAATTTACTATAGTTGACGCTATTATTTTCTGATAATGTCATGTATGGGTGACCATATTTATAAGAATGTACAAAAACAATTCAAAATTCTTTTAAAAATATTTGGGGGTTTCAGATTGTAATAAGCTTTCCTTTACAATATATCTTTAGTAAATATTGTTTTACTTAATGATGTAATGAATATGCATACACCTGTGTTCCCCCTCACAGGAATATGATTGGCTGGTGTCAGCCATAAATACAGGCTGATGTAGAGGTACACCATTGACGACGCCTAAGCATATTGCCTACGACTACGAAGAGTACCAGTCAATTACGGCTACCTGCTAGATTGTACTACTCAGTTACAGTAGCCAAAACCAGTTAGCTACTTCGAATAAATATATCCCTTTCCGAGGCATATCACTTAATAATATTTCCTTAGAGTTACACCATTGAAACTGAATCTTAAAAGAAAAATATTATAAATTATTCTAATTAAATTTTTTAAAAAATGAAACCAAATCTTATAAAAATTTATTTTTCATCGGAAATTTTTTTCTTTAGACAATATTGTCCTTATACATAAAAGCAATTAAAAAGTTTCTCTAATTAAATAATGTCTTAGTTTTATAATAAAATAATGATTCGTATATATGTATGTGAATATTGTATATATAGATGACGAGAAACTTCCAATTTATTCGATTTGCATTCAGTTGCATATTCAACAACTTCATTTTTGCGTTTTACTGGTCTTTCAAGTAGATTTATTTTATTACAAAAACATTCTTACAAGTAATATTTCCTTTTCTTTGATCAGAATTTCAATTTTTTTTTTTTTTTAGTAGCAGCAATTTTAGTTATGTTATTTATCTTAGTTTTTAAACGAATTCCTTCTGGTAAGGATAATTTGGGGGTGGAGGGAGTAACTTATTTTATCTAAAATTTACACTTTTTTTTTTTTTTAACTAGTATTTAACATGTAAATAGATTGATTGATTTATTTTAATGTGATTTTAGTTAAATGTTTTTTCTCTTAGTTTTTAAAAGTTGTAAATAGTCTAAGTCATGTCAATCACTCTATTGTAAATATTTTATTAAGTGTAATTTAGAAAAGAAGAAGAAAAGAAAGAAAAATAAGAATAAAAAGGAAAGTAAAAAAGAAAAAGCCCAAACAAATAAGTTATTTTAGAGAAGTTAAAAGGGGAGAAAGAAAAGTAAGTCGTAAGACAAGCCAATATAATAAATCGTTATATATATATATATATATATATATATATATATATATATATATATATATATACACAGTGTAACCTGGATATAAGAGATTTTCTCTGGTCCCAAATTAGAGCCTGAACTTACCTAAACAAAATAGACAAACCCGGATATAAGAGACTTCTTCTCCGGTCCTGACAACTCTCTTATATCTGGGTTTCACTATATATATATATATATATATATATATATATATATATATATATATATATATATATATTTAAATTTATTTATTTTTTTTTTTTTTTTCGAAAAAAACATATTTTAAATAAATAAATAAATCAATTTATAATATTAATGCTCTGTAAATTTACATTGAGCACTATTTTGTAAAAATAAAATATCTATAAGAACACCGGATTATATATCTTACTGTTCTTTTTTTTTATTTATTATATATATATATATATATATATATATATAATAATAATATTTTTTGTTTAAAAATATGATTCCTTCGCTAACACCACAATCCAACTTAATTTTAATAATTATTTGGATATTTCGGCTCTCGTTTTTGAAACATGAGAACTCTTATGTAGCAAAGGAATCATATTTTTAAACAAAAAATATTATTATAATATAAGCTCTACTTCTGTATGGAGCACTGTCTTCTTAAAAATAAAAACAAAAATATTAAGGAACCCCGGATCATGCACCCAACGTGTTCTTTTCTATTTTCTGCATACCTACGCACTTATACTTATATATATATATATATATATATATATATATATTTGTTTTCTTCCAAAAAAAACACCCTGTCTTGGTCGCATGAAGATCAATGCAACCAAGCATACCTAATTCATAATTTCGAATGGCCCAAGTTAAGTCTTGATTGGTTGCCGTTTTCTGGTGGAACTTATATCATGCACATCCTAAAGCTAGTAGCAAATTTTATTCTGGTTGCGGGCCGAATACTGATCATATTCGGTCGGGTCGCCCATCGAAGAAGTCTGTTGTTTATTTAGACCTGAGACTTCTAGTGACATGGTAGCAACAACACTGATGATGCACCTAGATTCAGCAATGTATTTTAATAATAATAATTTTTTTATTTTTCGATTCAGAGCAGATTTTATGTAAAACAGGGTCTGATTTTGCAAAAAAAAAAAAAAAAGGACCTGTGATTTAAATTCTCTAAACAATTCTGCTTTTCTAATATAGTATAGTCACTAAAAAAAAAAAAAAAATATTTAATTTCTCAAGTTTTCATAAAATTAAATAAGTGGGGTTAAACACCTTTTTTTTTTTTTTTTTTTTTTTTTTTTTTTTTTAAAGTAATATTTTCACCAAGATTTTCTAGTGAAATATATTTCTAAAATAATTTCATTCATTTGTGAATAAATCCTGAAAGTTTCATCAAAATCCGACAATTTGATTTTTTGCAAGAATTTCCAAATTAATGTCTTTCATTGCAAAAAAGAAGCTAAAATTTGCTGTGCTAAAAAAAAAAAATATAGTACATTCACTGAGGCAAGAGAAATGATTTTTATTTAATCAAAATTTCAAATGTTCTAAAAAAGGAATAAAAAGTTTTAATTAAATATTTAAAAAATAATTTGATCTTTCCTCTTAACAATAACAACAATTTTGACAATAAAATTATTACATTTGGTGATTTGGAGGATGTTTTCATCATAGTTGGGTATGCTGATGTTTTTAGCGATTTTGTTGAGGTACCTATAACTGAAGTGATGTCAAAGTATTTAAAGCAAAAGAAACATTCTATGGAAGAATTTTCCGAGTGCTGACAGAAGTCTTCTCTAAGACTATGAAATGCAAATGTGATAATTCCAAGATCAAAGAAGAATCCTTTTATTATTACTCTTTGATTTTATAGCATTGTATCTCTCCACCCATCATTTATATTTTAATCCTTTCTTTCACTGTCAGCTCATTCTTTTTCTCACTTCTATGTAGGGAAGAAGAAAAAAAACAGACATCAAACATCAAAGAACTAGTGCCAAAGTCTTGGGCTTGTCACTTAGATGTGAAAAAATTTTTTTTTTTTTTTTTTTTCCAGTTAGGTTCACCTTTTAAAGGGTAGAGTGTTGAGTTTGGAGGCCATTTGTGCATATATGAATGGAAGATAACAGTTAATCCTAGCCTTGAACAGGTTGAGATTGTAGGTGGTAGAAACATCAACTCTGGGCAGTGTTTCCTGGGAAGAAACTGCTCAAGTGGAGCTTACTTATCACCGAATAAAAAAGATTTTCACCTTTTAAAAGGCCTGGGGGTCACTCAAGATAGAGTGTTGAGTTTGGAGGCTATTTGTGCATATAGGAGTGGAAGATAAAGGTTAATCCTAGCCTTGAACAGGTTGAGATTGTAGGTGACAGAAACATCAAATTGGGAGTTGTTTCCATAGGGCAGTGTTTCCTTGGAAGAAACTGCTCAAGTGGAGCTTGTCCCTGAATGGAATACAGGGGGAATGTAGGCAGTTTGCTACTATGTAAGTGGCACGGCATGTTCTTGCTGTGAAGGTTTGCCTCAACGGGACCAAGGAATGTAGTTCATCCGTGAACTTTCTGTGGAAGTAATGGTAGATCAGTAAGAGTCTTGCCATGTACGCCTGCCTGTGGGAGAGTGGTTGAAGGTTGGAGAATGATTCGTCACTCGCAAGGGCTCACAAATTCTTTTGAACTCTATCAAGGCTGTAGAACAGGGGTTCTTAACCTTTTCATGATTCCAGACCCCCAATGGATTATCCAATATGGTCCCATACCCACTTCACTTGACTGTCGAAATAATTATCACCAATTCTATTATTTGCCAGTATGTCTTCCAAATATTTCAATCACTTGAATTTACTGTACTTTAGCTATGGATCGTTAAGAATAGAAGATGAAAACGAAAACCATAAGTATTGATAACTTTATTATATTTTTTTTACTGAAATCAAAATAAAGTTATAATTCAGTTTTATTACACAAGAACAAGGAAGAGAACATAAATGTGCAAGTTTTTTTAGTATCTTGACTACAATAAAACAGACTTTGACTAATTTAGTGAGATATTTGCTGTTGTTTTTGTGCAATTACAGCCTGGAATCATGGTACAGTTACTGACAAAGCTACTTGCATGTCATCTGACACATCAAGTCGATTTCTTCATTTTGATTTCAGATTTAATAATGCAGAGAATCCTGTTTCACGGAGATACATAGTTGTGAAGGGAACCAAAACATGAACTACCAGTACCCAGAAATTGAGTCCCATACCCCCAAGGGGTATGGATATCCCCGGTTAAGAACCCCTGCTGTAGAGTGAGGTCTGGGCAGCAAAGAAAAGAATTTATTTACCAGTTTTTGATGTTAACAGTTTTTTGGTCATTTTCTATTGTATTTTAATTCTTATGTTTATTTTTTACAAAATATTTTTATTAGAATTTTTCTTAACTTTGATGCAACAACTGCAAAAATTATATTGGATGAAAATTCTGTGAAAAATGTAGTTTTTTATTCGGTTTTAAAGGAATATTTTTATTGATTTTAATTTAAAAACTAAAGGATTGAATCCTAATAAAGAAACATGATCAGTTATCTGTTAGCAACTTAGATAATTGAATTGGTATAGGAAAAAAAAAATATAGATTATCTCCCTTTGATAGATAGCCTACCACAGAAAGATAGCAAGATGAGTCTATTCTGATCTGATGACAATGGGTTTGACCCAAAATTGGGTTGCAAAATAGAATTTGTGTGCCAACGGGAGACACTGGGATGACCACAAATGGACAACACATGTTTTTTTGCGTATTCCAATAAACAGGAGATGCAAGCCATAAGCTAAACTGAATAATGCATGGTAAGTAGCTATTGAAAAATTAATCATAGATATAAGTGTTTAAATCAATTTTATACAGAGACATGTATTTGGATATGATCCCCAATGTCATGAATTTTAACTGCTAGATGAATATTTTTTTTTAGCAATCCTTCATTCTCTTTTTATTGTGTAATATTTTATATATAAAGTATGTTTTTTAAATTGTCCCAACTTTGTTCATCAAGCCATGACACAGTTTGGAGTTGGGAGGTCTTACCTTGTGACAAGCTGATTTATTCTTGCTTTTACCCTCCACAAAAACATGATAGTGTTGGAGATGTGTGGCGTGTTAGAAGGTATCAGAAGGTCGAATTGCATGAAGATTCAGAAATGGGTGTGTTCGATAATTTTTCATCCACAACAAATAAACAATAAGCATTTAAAGGCAATCAATTCAAAAGAAAATTCAAGGAGAAAACGATGCAATTAGAGGTTTCAACAGGCATTTATATACGAATAACATACATATAGTGAATTTATGATTGATATTTAAGTGTGACGTGATAGGAGAAAATGTATGGAATGACCATTTAATGATTTCACATCAGAGAGTTTACAGTTGAGGTTTGTTGATGAAATTAAACAAGTTAAGTTCTGTAGGGTGAAAATTGTCACATGTGTAAGTTCAAAAGTTAATGTGTATGCGTGTTTTAGTAGTAATTGTTTAAAGTCTTAAGGAATTATGAACTCTTAACTGTATTAATAATAGTTGGTTGATGAATACAGTTTCTACTTGGTAGTGAATATTATTACTCTTTTTAGTAAATTGTAGATAGAGTTCTTGAGAAAAAAATGGTGATTATTGAGTCAGCAAGTTGACGTGTAAAAAGTTCATTGGGTCAGTGTAATGACACGCATGAAGTTGTTTAGCATCTCATGAAGATTATGTTACTGACTGTTTGAATCAGATCAAACAATCCTATTTATTTATTTTCTGTGATTCAAACCGGCTCCAAAGTGTTGAGCAGGAAAACAGATTTGTAGAGAATTGCTACACTTTTTGTACTGTCTCAACCAATGAGAAGTCAAGATTTAAAAAGGGAAGTGCTGATTGGTTAGGATGGGTTTGGTAGAAGAGTGTATTTTTTTATGGGGGGTGAGTAACAAATATGGATAATTCCATCAATACTTAATGTTTAAAATGAAATTTTACTAATGACAAATATTTCAAGCATTTATTTTATTTTTAATTTCAAGCTGCTTTGTTGGATATTGATGCAGCCATTTTTGTTTACAAGCAAATTATCGTGGGTTTGAGTGATGTTACACCTCATATAGCACCTAGAAGAATTCAAAATAGTGTTGCAAAATGGAAGTTTAACTTTTTTCCAAAGCAGTAGTAGATGATTTCCACCTTAAAATACCGGAAATAACAGTTGACAAGTGTTTGTTTATAGCAACCCTCTTAAGGTGACAGAATGCGCCTACAGCTGCAAAGGGAGAGAATTCTACAACAGCAATTTTTGTCTCCAGCATGGTAAAGGTTAAAGAAACAGGAAATCTCATTGGAAACAGTGCTGAACAGTCCTGTAATATTGGCACACCTATATAGCAGTGGATGCTGGACCATCTCATCACAGATAGTGAAGAGACTTAAGGCAACAGAAATGTGGTTCTACAGAAGGGTGCTGAGAATACCATGCCCTGAACATATGGACAATGACAAAGTTTTAGAGAAAATGGAAACAAAAAGGACACATATACATAGCATCAGAAAGAGAAATTTCTACGGTACATTATAAGGAAAGAAGGTTTGGAAAATTTGGCACTCACAGGACATTGATGGCAAGAAGGACAAAGGAAAGTAGTACATAACCTACTTAACAAGATTGTATAAATGTTTGGCAAAAGAAGAATTAGGAGAGATAGCAGAAAAACTTTACTGAGAGCTATGAAGGACAGGAAGTTGTGGAGAGCCACGATAATCCATTTACTGAAAGGACACATCACATAAAAGAAAGGTATTGCATAAATGCTTAGCAGAAAAGCAAAAAAAAAAAAGCAGACTTTACAAAGAACTGGAAGTTGTGGAGGGCCATGATCATTCACATTCTGAATGGACATGCTTCATAGGGGAAAAGGAGATAGCAAAAAGAAAAAACTTTACAAAGAGCCACAAAGGACAGGAAGCTCTAGAAAGCCATGAACGCTCACCTCCTGAAAGGATACAGTACATAGGAGAAGATTAACGAGCTTGTATAAATGCTTGGCAGAGCAGTGATTAAAGAGAGACAGCAGAAAAAATTTTTTACAAAGGACAGGAAGTTGTGGAGAGCCGTGATCGTCCACGTTCTGATGAGAAACAGCACATAGAAGAAGACTAGCACTCTTTGATTAATATCCTGTTGATTGTTTTACCCCAAACATTTAAAATGCTCTTCGTATATGCCGAAATTTCAGTTATGTTCTTATGTGATAATAACAACAAAGATGAGGATATTAGTTTGAATGTAAATAATGATTCCTCTTCATCTCAGAAATTCAGACCAAATATGACCAAAAGGACAGGTTTTTCCCTTGACACTGCCATTATTTTAACTACTCCTCAGCAATGTTTATTGTTTTAAAAGGAATGATTAGAATTATATTAAAACTTAATGAATAAAAGTGAATTTGCATTATTTACATTATTCGGACTATTGTTCTCATCTTTGTCACCATATTTTTTACAACATTTCGGCTGTTGTACGCTCTGGCTCTCTTCAGGTGGTTGGAATGTCAAACTGAACCCTTTATTTCACTCACTGGGGTAGACTGTTCTAGTTCCACATGCCATGTCTAATTGATGTCAGTTATCTCCTGTTAATTCCCTCTCCAAGTTCTCCACCGCCTTAACCAGGTATTGAACTCACATGCAGAACTAGAACAGTCTACCCCAGTAAATAAAATAAAGGGTTCAATTCGACATTCCAACCACCTGAAGAAGGCCGAATCGTACAACGACCGAAACATTGTAAAAAAAATATGAGGGCAATAGTCCAAATAATGTAAATAGTGTATGTTATGGGATCTTACCCATAATAATAATAATAGACTATTCCATACTTAATAAATACTGCACCTCAGGGTAGGGTAGTGGAGTCACTCGCTCAACTCTTGAGCGAGTGTTGGTTCACCTCTCTGTCCCACGGACGGAGAGGAACCCAAGGAGGCTACGCCAAGGGCTGAGTCTCCTTCGGGAGGTTAAACCGCCCTGAACCTGTTTATACTGGGTTCGAATGGGCTATTTTTGGCGGGCCTAATGGCTCGGAAATGCCCACGTTAAAAAGGCCTTGTGCCACATGACACCCCTCGTGGGGGGTGACTAAATATTGTCACCGCTCAACTCTTGAGCGAAAGTGTTGGTTCAACTCTCTGTCTACGGACGGAGAGGAACCCGAAAAGGAGGCTCCGCCAAGGCAGTGTCTCCTTCAGGGGGAGGTAAATCGCCCCTGAACCCGTTTATACGGGTTCAATGGGCATATTTTTGGGGCGAGCCCACGGGCTTGTGTAAACCCACAATAAATAACCGACCTTGTGTCACATGTTGCCCCAGTGGGGGGGAGACTGAATATTGTCAGTCGCTCAACTCTTGAACGACAGATCGGTTGAACTCTCTGCCTTCGGGTGGGGAGGAACCCAAAGGAGGCTCCGCCGAAGGGCGGAGTCTCTTTCGGGAAGGTAAACTGACCCTGAACCCATTTATACAGGTTCAATGTGCCTATTTTTGGCCGAGCCCACGGGCTTGGAGATCCCACGTTAAAAAGGCCTTGTGCCACATGATGCCCTCGTGGGGGGTGACTGAATATCATCAGTAGTTCAAGTCAAGAGTTGAGTCAGAGGCAGTCTGAAACAGAGTCGCGTACAGACAATTACAGCAAGACACTGGAATAGTGATACTGGTCGAGACTACATTGTTCTCTCTACTAAACCTGGTTGTTCATACTAACATTTCTACTTCTCTGTATATATTCCTGTTTGTAATATATCTGTGTTATTCCATACCTGTGTTCGAGTTCTTTATTGGTTCTACCTTGGACTATCACCGTGGTACAAGGAATTGGACCATAACAGTGTACATAATACTTCATCTCAGAAATATAGACAGATACTGAAAGTGAATTTATACATTTTTTTTTTGTTCTTGAGAATTTACAACAAAAACATTAAATACTTTTTATTCATTAGATTTTTTATTTACGAGAATAATTTTATATTTACAACTTTCTAAAAACTAATACAATTTGAAACTAAGGCAATGGAATATTTATCATTTACCAATTTATAAAGAAATAGGTATGAAAACAATTTTTTATTTCTAAACGTTTGCTAAATTATTAAAATACATGAACCAACTGCTGACAGGTGAGGCAGTGGTAGGGAAGATAAAAATAATACCCTAGAGAAGTTCATCAGAACAATTACCATGACAAAATTTATAGAAAATGTAGAGGGAAACTAGTGATTGAAACGAAGGCACCAGATCAGGATTTTACCTGGTTTTCTGTTGTAAAATTTTCATAGAAAAATGGCTGTAAAAATGAATCAAGCTCTGTTCCAATGTTCAGGGTGCCAAGATGAACTGGACCTGAAATCTGTTTAAACACTGATTCTCAGACAATCAAGGAAGTTAAGCCTATATCGGTGATCACTTAGGATTACCAGGTGCCATAAACACTGGCTGCTTATTCAAACACTGGTTCTCATCCACTCAAGAAAGTTAAGCAATATCAAGCTGGGTCAGTACCTATATGGGTGACCTCAGATCTGGATTCTACCTGGTTTTCTGTTGTAAAATTTGAAACTTTATAAATTTTTCTATTATTTATCCTGTTTACTTATGAAATTCTGTTTTTTAATTTTACAAAGGAAATTTTCTATATTTTCAGTGTGGATTTTGGTAAAAAAAATTTTTTTCTTTTTTTATAGAAAAAATGGCTTTGAAAATGAATCAAGCTCTATTCCAATGTTCAGGGTGCAAAGATGAACTGGACCTGAAATCCAAGACGTTACCATGTCTTCATTCCTACTGTTGGTCATGTTTGGAAAGGAATTTTGGAAAGAAGAAGAATGGGAATTGTCCAGAATGTGAAGAACCATTTGTACTTGACCAATTGAACCTCTCACCATTTCTTGTTACTTCTTTGAGGTTTCGGCAACTGGAATCAACTGATTGCAAATGCGACTTATGTTTGGAAGATGGAACTGAAACTAGCGCCAAAAATTGGTGCCATGTCTGCCAGAAATTTTTCTGTGGCAATTGTAGCATTTGGCACAAAAAATTCCACCCAAATCACAATTCAAAAGACTTAGTTGAAATAGAGAAAGATAAAGAGTTAAACATCATGTCATCAGACATGTGTTCTTTACATGAAAGGCAAAAGCAGCTGATATGCAAGTGGTGTTATACATGTCTTTGTGACATGTGTCGTCAAACTCATTCAACTGATTCTCCCCAGTGTGAGTCTAGTACGATAAGATATGTGAAAGATGAAGCATCAGATCAAAGATCACAATGCCGCACCCTAGCCAGAGAAATGAAAGATCTTGAGATTAACCTCCAAAAGCGAATCAACAGACAAAGAAATCTATTGATAAATTGACATTAGATTGTGATACAAAATGTAAAGAATTGTGGCAAAATTTTGAAGAAATCGTGGCAAATGCCAGGCAGAAAACTGAGAAGCTGTGCGAAGATATGAAAAAACTGGCTGCTGGTCAGGTGGAAAAATGGAGCCATACAATTACGGAAAATGAGAAAATTTTAAAACAATTGGAAATCTGTAATATCAATTTGCGCTATTTGCTGCATGAATGCCAACAAAATGTAGATGTTTTATATGGTTTAAGGTTGCTGGAATCAAAACTAACATCATGGCTCCAATATTCAGTCGGTTCAATTGAGAAAGGTGATTTGAATGTAACCTTTTCACATTGGTGGCCAGAAACACTACAATATCTGAAGACTGCAATGATTGGCTCAGTGAGTTTGCCAATAGAAAAATTGCCTCTAAAGAATTTAATATTTGAAAAAGAATGGTATGTAGAGGGATCAAACTTAGATGTTAGATCGATTTGTATTAGCAAGGAGGACGATCACATCTTTATTTGCGATGTTAGCAATCAATCAATAATCGAATTCACTGAAGATGGAAAACTTCGTGGTCAATGTCTGTTATGTGAGGGAGCAAATAAATTCACTCCTTTTGATATTTGTTTGGTTTCCCCAGACATCTTTGTCGTCGCTTGTGGTTGGGAAAAAAAGTTGATTTTTCTGGAAAGAGTAAAATACCCTCCATATTTAAGAATAAAATTCTCCATTGACACCGAGAGGAAATTTTATTCAGTGTGTCAGATGGATGAAAAGATTTTTGCTTGTTGTGGTTTTTTTGGTGTTGATTCTTTTACAAAAAGTGGCCAAAAAGTAGAAACTATCCGCAATAGGATATCATCAAACGAGCACAATACTTGGCCCATAATTCGTGCCAATTCCTGTACTGGCCTTATTTGTCTTGCTGAAATAGATATTTGGAAGAAATTAAATAAATCTGTTATGAGACATTTTACTTCAAGTGGCACATATATTACTAATCCGACAAGTCAAGAAAATATTTCAGATTTTTGCTTCAATGAATTTGGACATTATTATTATTGTAATGAAGAAGAATTTTTTTCTTCCAGCCCCCAAAAATGTTTGTACAAATTTGAAGTAAAATCCGAAGGCTTTACAAGAATTTTAGTCTCAAAAAAAAAATTGTTTATCCTTCATAAGCTTGAGGGAAAATATTTAATTAAAATTTTCACTGTTTTGTACTAGAGAAGACAAGAATTTCATTTTCTTTTTTCCAAATAAATGAAGTTGACAATTTGTTTTTGGTTTGTTTTTTATAAAATTTTAAAACCCAAACAGAAAAAAGTGGATTTATACATTTTTCCTTGAGAACTGCCAACAAAAATGTTACAAACTGTTGCTAATCAGAAATGCAATGATTACCTGGCCAGTCATTTGAGTTTGAGGCCCAATATTCTTTCAAGTCATGGTTCCTCCTTGAGGGGACATCTGTCCATTGTGACTGGCAGTCGTTCAGGTCTGATTGGCAGTGATGGAATATAACTAGTTTGGTTTTCTAGATCAGAACTAGTACTGCACTTAAATTCAAAAACTAGGTACCATAGCAAAGAACTCATCTGAACAATTACCATGAAAATAATTATAGCAAAGGCACAGAGTAGGCAGCATTATAGTGGTGGAAAAGTTACTTAAGTCGAGCTGCCATATCAGGACCAATAATATTGCTGATTCTTCTTTAAATTTTATCCAGGAGCTCAAAGTGAATAGCTGGGGTAACAGAACAAATGCAATTTTTTTTTTTTTTTTGGTTTTGGTTTTGTTAATTTATGTAAATTTTTATTCTTTAACTAAAAATGTGGCACTGTTTTATAATTTTATGTCTTAATTTTTTTACTTCGCCAAGCAATTGCTTTAATATTTACACTATTTTCTCCGATGCATAGTGGCCATGCAATCATACTCAGGCAAGGGACTGCAGATGATGATACCAAAAAAAAGCATAAGAATGGCTTTAAGCAAAGGACAATAATATAGTGAACTATGAAACTACTAAAATATAGTGGTTCACTTCAAAAATAGGGAAAATTTGTAAGGTAGAAATAATTCTTTTAGATTATTCTTTAGACAGTCTTTAAAGCATAACACATCAGAATTAAAAAATATTGATATGGAACTAGCTAAATATAGTGGTCCATTCATAAAAAAGAAATAAGCAAAATTTACTAAGGACATTTTTAGTGGATTATCATTCATTAAGGTGAAACATCACAATTGGGAAAAAAATATTGATTTGGAACTACTTAAATATAGTGGTCCAACATAAAAAAAAAATAGGTAAAATTTGGAGGAGGCAATAATTTTTAAAGATTATAGTTCTTTAGATGTTCTTTAAAGCAAGACACTTATAAGAATTGGAAAAATATTAATTTAGAAGAGGTGTGCTCTTCATAATATCAATACAGCAACTTTAACAGGCTTATGATCATTGCTTGTTCAAACACTGCTTCTCATACAATCAAATCAAAGATGTTAAGCAATATCAAGCCTGTTCACTATCTATGTGGGTTACCACTTGGGAATACCGAGCGGTATAATCTTGAGAAGGAGAGGAGTGGCAAACTCATGGGCTGCTCTGTTTAAACACTGATTCTCATACAATCAAGAAAGTTAAGCCTATATCGGTGATCACTTAGGATTACCAGGTTCCATAAACACTGGCTGCTTATTCAAACACTGGTTCTCATCCACTCAAGAAAGTTAAGCAATATCAAGCTGGGTCAGTACCTATATGGGTGACCTCAGATCTGGATTCTACCTGGTTTTCTGTTGTAAAATTTGAAACTTTATAAATTTTTCTATTATTTATCCTGTTTACTTATGAAATTCTGTTTTTTTAATTTTTACAAAGGAAATTTTCTATATTTTCAGTGTGGATTTTTGGTAAAAAAAAATTTTTTTCTTTTTTTATAGAAAAAATGGCTTTGAAAATGAATCAAGCTCTATTCCAATGTTCAGGGTGCAAAGATGAACTGGACCTGAAATCCAAGACGTTACCATGTCTTCATTCCTACTGTTGGTCATGTTTGGAAAGGAATTTTGGAAAGAAGAAGAATGGGAATTGTCCAGAATGTGAAGAACCATTTGTACTTGACCAATTGAACCTCTCACCATTTCTTGTTTCTTTGAGGTTTCGGCAACTGGAATCAACTGATTGCAAATGCGACTTATGTTTGGAAGATGGAACTGAAACTAGCGCCAAAAAATTGGTGCCATGTCTGCCAGAAATTTTCTGTGGCAATTGTAGCATTTGGCACAAAAAATTCCACCCAAATCACAATTCAAAAGACTTAGTTGAAATAGAGAAAGATAAAGAGTTAAACATCATGTCATCAGACATGTGTTCTTTACATGAAAGGCAAAAGCAGCTGATATGCAAGTGGTGTTATACATGTCTTTGTGACATGTGTCGTCAAACTCATTCAACTGATTCTCCCCAGTGTGAGTCTAGTACGATAAGATATGTGAAAGATGAAGCATCAGATCAAAGATCACAATGCCGCACCCTAGCCAGAGAAATGAAAGATCTTGAGATTAACCTCCAAAAAGCGAATCAACAGACAAAGAAATCTATTGATAAATTGACATTAGATTGTGATACAAAATGTAAAGAATTGTGGCAAAATTTTGAAGAAATCGTGGCAAATGCCAGGCAGAAAACTGAGAAGCTGTGCGAAGATATGAAAAAACTGGCTGCTGGTCAGGTGGAAAAATGGAGCCATACAATTACGGAAAATGAGAAAATTTTAAAACAATTGGAAATCTGTAATATCAATTTGCGCTTATTTGCTGCATGAATGCCAACAAAATGTAGATGTTTTATATGGTTTAAGGTTGCTGAATCAAAACTAACATCATGGCTCCAATATTCAGTCGGTTCAATTGAGAAAGGTGATTTGAATGTAACCTTTCACATTGGTGGCCAGAAACACTACAATATCTGAAGACTGCAATGATTGGCTCAGTGAGTTTGCCAATAGAAAAATTGCCTCTAAAGAATTTAATATTTGAAAAAGAATGGTATGTAGAGGGATCAAACTTAGATGTTAGATCGATTTGTATTAGCAAGGAGGACGATCACATCTTTATTTGCGATGTTAGCAATCAATCAATAATCGAATTCACTGAAGATGGAAAACTACATGGTCAATGTCTGTTATGTGAGGGAGCAAATAAATTCACCCTTTTGATATTTGTTTGGTTTCCCCAGACATCTTTGTCGTCGCCAGGTTGGGAAAAAAGTTGATTTTTTCTGGAAAGAGTAAAATACCCTCCATATTTAAGAATAAAATTCTCCATTGACACCGAGAGGAAATTTTATTCAGTGTGTCAGATGGATGAAAAGATTTTTGCTTGTTTGGTTTTTTTGGTGTTGATTCTTTTTTACAAAAAGTGGCCAAAAAGTAGAAACTATCATAATAGGATATCATCAAACGAGCACAATACTTGGCCCATAATTCGTGCCAATTCCTGTACTGGCCTTATTTGTCTTGCTGAAATAGATATTTGGAAGAAATTAAATAAATCTGTTATGAGACATTTTACTTAAGTGGCACATATATTACTAATCCGACAAGTCAAGAAAATATTTCAGATTTTTGCTTCAATGAATTTGGACATTATTATTATTTAATGAAGAAGAATTTTTTTTTCTTCCAGCCCCCAAAAATGTTTGTACAAATTTGAAGTAAAATCCGTGGGCTTTACAAGAATTTTTAGTCTCAAAAAAAAATTGTTTATCCTTCATAAGCTTGAGGGAAAATATTTAATTAAAATTTTCACTGTTTTGTACTAGAGAAGACAAGAATTTCATTTTCTTTTTTCCAAATAAATGAAGTTGACAATTTGTTTTGGTTTGTTTTTATAAAATTTAAAACCCAAACAGAAAAAGTGGATTTATACATTTTCCTTGAGAACTGCCAACAAAATGTTACAAACTGTTGCTAATCAGAAATGCAATGATTACCTGGCCAGTCATTTGAGTTTGAGGCCCAATATTCTTTCAAGTCATGGTTCCTCCTTGAGGGGACATCTGTCCATTGTGACTGGCAGTCGTTCAGGTCTGATTGGCAGTGATGGAATATAACTAGTTTGGTTTTCTAGATCAGAACTAGTACTGCACTTAAATTCAAAAACTAGGTACCATAGCAAAGAGCTCATCTGAACAATTACCATGAAAATAATTATAGCAAAGGCACAGAGAAGCAGCATTATAGTGGTGGGAAAGTTACTGAAGCCGAGCTGCCATATCAGGACCAATAATATTGCTGATTCTTCTTTAAATTTTATTCAGGAGCTCAAAGTGAATAGCTGGGGTAACAGACCATATGCAATTTTTTTTTTTTTTTTTTGGTTTTGTTAATTTATGTAAATTTTTATTCTTTAACTAAAAATGTGGCACTGTTTTATAATTTTATGTCTTAATTTTTCTACTTCGCCAAGCAATTGCTTTAATATTTACACTATTTTCTCCGATGCATAGTGGCCATACAATCATACTCAGGCAAGGGACTGCAGATGATGATACCAAAAAACGGCATAAGAATGGCTTTAAGCAAAGGACAATAATATAGTGAACTATAAAACTACTAAAATATAGTGGTTCACTTCAAAAATAGGGAAAATTTGTAAGGTAGAAATAATTCTTTTAGATTATTCTTTAGACAGTCTTTAAAGCATAACACATCAGAATTAAAAAATATTGATATGGAACTAGTTAAATATAGTGGTCCACTCATAAAAAAGAAATAGGCAAAATTTACTAAGGACATTTTTTGTGGATTATCATTCATTAAGGTGAAATACATCACAATTGGAAAAAAATATTGATTTAGAACTACTTAAATATAGTGGTCCAACATAAAAATAGAATAGGTAAAATTTGGGAGGAGGCAATAATTTTTAAAGATTATAGTTCTTTAGATGTTCTTTAAAGCAAGACACTTATAAGAATTGGAAAAATATTAATTTAGAAGAGGTGTGCTCTTCATAATATCAATACAGCGACTTTTACAGGCTTAAGACCATTGCTTGTTTAAACACTGCTTCTCATACAATCAAATCAAGAATATTAAGCAATATCAAGCCTGTTCACTATCTATGTGGGTTACTGCTTAGGAATACCAAGTGCTATAAACCTGAGAGTAGTCGCATATTCAAGAGCTGCCCTTTTCAAACACTGATTCTCATACAATCAAGGAAGTTAAGCAATATCAAGCCTGGTCAGTACCTATATGGGTGGCAACTAGGGCCAGCACATCTTGCTCTCAACTTGGAGCCGGGGGTGTTTTTTGGGGCCCTATTGTGGTCTGTCTTTTTTTTTTCAGCACTGTTTTATGGTTATCAGATATTTTTTAATTATTCTTAAACTGACATTACATCGTCAGTCATTAACTACTAATGTACATAGTGTACCTACATGGCTAATGTAGTGTGTGCAATGCAGGAACCTCCGCTGAGGTTAGAACCCCAAAAGGGCTAGTTTCAGCAGTGCTTTTTTTTTACTTTTTTCTACCTAAGTTATATTGTCAATCATCAACTACAATAATCAACATGGCCGGTGCTTACTACCCCAAACATCTCAGCTGTGTGGGAGCCCCATGCCTACTGGGGAAACGGGGTGCAGAAGTGCTAATTTCACTAGTGCTTATTTTTTTTTAATTCTAATTTTCTTTCTGAACAGTTGTTCTAAATCAGTTAAGAAGAGGGTAATATATCTCAGTAAAATCATTTTTTATTCCATGATCATCCACTAAGGAAAATCTCTGATTTTTTTTTCACTAATAGTAATACTAATGAGAAGTTCATGGCTAGTAATTAAAATAAAATTTCTAGTCTGTATTGTTTTACATTTCTAAAAATATAAGACTGAGAAAATGATCGCTTAATAAATAAAAATGTTTAAAGTTTTCAACACCTGAAAAATTTTCCTAAAATAATGTTTTTAAAACAAATTTTTACAACAATCCCATTTGTGTTGTGTTGGAATGTTTGTAAAACTTTTTTACAGCGGAGATGTGTCGGCGATTAATCTTTATGGAAATATAAAAATCCGCAGCTTAAACATTTTTCTTCAAGTAAAATTTAATCATGAAAATATTGGTGGCTATTACAAAAAGAATAACATTTTCTCAAATTTTTTTTTAAATAAAAAAAAAAACTGTTTATTATAAAAGTAAATAATTAATGAATATGTATTGAAATTGGCATTTAAATTGGATAATTCCCTGATTTTTGGTAATTTTAAAAAAAGCACTACCCTTACCCCCAAATTTTTTTTAAGGGTTTGTGGCCCCCAGGTTGGGTAACTTTGCATTCCACATGTAGTAGAGAGGGGTGTCCCATATCAAAGTGGCAGTAGGAGGGATGCTAGCAAGACCCTAGAAACAGCCTTGGTGACTGCTTGGGAATACCAAACATAAACTATTATAGACAGACAGCAAACTCAAGGGCTGTCTCAGGCAGCACACATTTGAGTTGTACCACTAATGAATGGACCAGTCTGTGTTGTGATGAGAACACTTATTAAAATTTACTTTTCTCTGTTTGTAGTACAGGTATTGGCTCGTAGAAAAGAAGTTATTCAGGCAATGATAGTAGCATTTCATGTTTTTGAATCATGACATTGGTATAACAGTGACTTTTAATTTGACTTTAGTGTCCATTTCGATAGCAAA
This sequence comes from Acanthosepion pharaonis, assembly GCA_903632075.3. Taxonomy (NCBI): domain Eukaryota; kingdom Metazoa; phylum Mollusca; class Cephalopoda; order Sepiida; family Sepiidae; genus Acanthosepion; species Acanthosepion pharaonis. The sequence continues at coordinate 3,108,224 of CAHIKZ030000818.1, forward strand.
ATTAACTGAAATATTTATTTGTCTTTTCAGGAATATTTACATGGCCGTATTTGCAAAATAAATCATTGCATGCAGTTTGAGAAATGCAAGATCGGTCAATATGTTGACCCCTTATCACCAGTGGCCAGTTGAGAATATATCTGAATCAATTTATTCTGTCTATGTTGCAAGTGACAACAATCACATTTTTGTTGGCATTCATGCTGCGATATTAGAATACACTGAACTAGGAGATATCGTTTGTTGTTGCAAATTAGCCGAAAATGACATTACTTCTGTATCACCCCAAATATTGATTGTTGCCTGTGGTGAAGAAAGGTTATGCTTTCTAGAGAGAAAGGAAAGTCCTTTCCGATTGGAAATTAAACAGTTTATTCCCACTGAGAAGATATATATTTCTTTGAGCTGTTTAAACGAAGCTATTTATGCTTGCGACGTACACTTCCGACTTGACCATGTCACAGAAACAGGAAGTGTTCAGTCCCTCAATACCGAGAAAATGGTTTGGGAAATCAATTTCTATCATCGACTCTGCGTGGATGTGTCGACAGGAAACATCTGGATGTTGAAATATGATGAAAGCCAGAAGTTGTTTTCGTTCAGCAAAGAAGGAGAATTAATCGAAGCAATTGAGAATATTGAAAACCAAGAAATACATGACATTTGCATTGATGAATCCGGTCATTTCTATTTCTGTAATAACAAAGGAATTTACTCGCTTCTTCCACTGAAACAAATTTATAAGTTCGAGAGACAATCTCAAGACTACTCGAAAATTTTTGTTCTCAAAGAAAAACTGTTTGTTTCTTTCAAGATTGATGCAAAAAATTACATCAAAGTCTTCACACTTTCAAATTTTCAACCTACGTAATAACATTTCTCTCTAAATTTCTGAAATGTTGAGTTATCAGTACATACACTATTAACATGAGTGGGAAATAATAGTAACTCTCTTCACTCACTCTCCATTCAAATTCGGAAAACTGAGGAAGAAGACGGTAAGAAATTTGCGAGCCTATGTGAAATTGTTTTGGGACCAATGAAAACCTTGCCTTCACAGAAAGTAGCCAGTTAACCAAGAAGTAGTGAGCCTATGTGAAATTTCTTTTGATATAAAATGAGAAAATTAAATTAATAAGAGAAGAATGTATGAAGTCATATGAAAGGTTTTGTTTCAGTTCCTCATCACCAGTGTTCAAGTTCTTGCCAGTGTAAAATTACTCAACAATTATCAGCCTTTAACCATGCATGTGGAACTTCAAAGAATTTACTTTCAACACTCCAAGAAAACTAAGTATATCAAACTATCTCTTTTCATCTACTTTTAAAAGTATGCAACCTTATATCCCTTTAATGAACAACAAACTCTCTTACCTTTGCCTTAAAAATTATTCATTATTAATTTGTGTCAGATCATTTAATCTCTGTTGTATGGACATTTCTTCATGATAATACGTTAAAACTACAGACTTTAAGAATTCCGAATTATTTTCCTGATACAATCTACTGACACTACTTCAAGCGAATAAATTAATGTATAAATTCCTTATCTTGTTTTTTTTTTTTAATTAACCGTGTGTTTCTTTGTCATTATCATCCTTCATTAATCTTCTTGGTGTGGATAAATCAACTGTACATTTTAATCCCTAAGTCCCACTCCACTAATGCACATCTGAAATTAAGTTTATTGTAGATATAAATAACTTTTGCATGTATACAAACCATATATCCCTTCAGTCAGCAATGAACTATCTTGCCTTTGTCTTAAACATTTTTT
>CAHIKZ030000818.1:3117500-3183182 GCA_903632075.3 Acanthosepion pharaonis
ATAACCTTTAAGGTTCCTCAAATCTGATATTTATCATTCAAATAGTTTCTCTTTTATATTTTTTTCTAGAACTGTGTGGAATGTTATATATACAGCCTTTGATGATATTTTTCTTCTATGGGGAGTTTCACACTGGGGCAGAGGACCTACTCTGATATTATCTGCAGATCTTAAAAAGAGGAAGACTGAAAAGCATATAAACTGAAACATATTTATAAAATATAGTAGTTCAAAAAATACATGCACAGTGGGCTTGTAAATGTGGGTAGTTTAGGAAATATAATCGTTAGCTAAACATAAAGTCAACAGCTCTGAAAGTATGAAGTGTCAATTGGTTTCAGATTAAATGTTGCCAATCTAGAAATGCTAAAAAGAAATTTCAGAGAACGTGAGGAGGAATTCTTTAAATCTATCCAGAGTAGAAACTTGTACTGCTCCAATAACACAATTGGCTCAGCAAGTAGACTTTTGTCATTTTCCCAAGAGATACATGTTATAAAGTCTGAAAGCCAACAGTACCTGGACTTCAGAACAGGTCTAACGTTGTCCTAATTCCAGGTCTAACGTTGTCCTAATTCAAGGTCTAACGTTGTCCTAATTCCAAGTATTTGTCAAGTTATGAACATTTCCCAAGCAATATGTGTTATATCTTGTCTGAAAGCAGATTTAAAAAAAAAATATTACCAGCAATACATTTTTGAAAAAAAAATGTTACCAGAAATACATTTATGAAAAAAAATATTACCAGCAATACATTTTGAAAAAATGTTACCAGAAATACATTTATGAAAAAATATTAACAACAAGACATTTTGAAAAAAAATGTTACCAGAAATACATTTATGAAAAAAATAGTACCAGCAAGACATTTTTTGAAAAAAAAATGTTACCAGAAATACATTTATGAAAAAAATATTACCAGCAAGACATTTTTGAAAAAAAAAAATGTTACCAGAAATACATTTATGAAAAAAATATTACCAGCAAGACATTTTGAAAAAAATGTTACCAGAAATACATTTATGAAAAAAAAATAGTACCAAGCAAGACATTTTTGAAAAAAAAATGTTACCAGAAATACATTTATGAAAAAAAATAGTACCAGCAAGACATTTTTGAAAAAAAAATGTTACCAGAAATACATTTATGAAAAAAAATATTACCAGCAAGACATTTTTGAAAAAAAAATGTTACCAGAAATACATTTATGAAAAAAATAGTACCAGCAAGACATTTTGAAAAAAAATATTACTAGAAATACATTTATGAAAAAAAAATATTACCAGCAAGACATTTTTGAAAAAAATGTTACCAGAAATACATTTATGAAAAAAAAAATATTACCAGCAAGACATTTTTGAAAAAAAAACTAGAAATACATTTATAAAAAAAAATAGTACCAGCAAGACATTTTGAAAAAAATGTTACCAGAAATACATTTATGAAAAAAATATTACAAGCAAGACATTTTTGAAAAAAATGTTACCAGAAATACATTTATGAAAAAAATAGTACCAGCAAGACATTTTGAAAAAAAAATGTTACCAGAAAATACATTTATGAAAAAAATAAGTACCAGCAAGACATTTTGAAAAAAAAATGTTACCAGAAATACATTTATGAAAAAAAATATTACCAGCAAGACATTTTTGAAAAAAAAATGTTACCAGAAATACATTTATGAAAAAAAATAGTACCAGCAAGACATTTTTGAAAAAAAAATGTTACCAGAAATACATTTATGAAAAAATAGGTACCAGCAAGACATTTTGAAAAAAATGTTACCAGAAATACATTTATGAAAAAAAATATTACCAGCAAGACATTTTTGAAAAAAAAAATGTTACCAGAAATACATTTATGAAAAAAAAAATAGTACCAGCAAGACATTTTTGAAAAAAATGTTACCAGAAATACATTTATGAAAAAAATAGTAATTAGCAAGACATTTTTGAAAAAAATGTTACCAGAAATACATTTATGAAAAAAATAATACCAGCAAGACATTTTTGAAAAAAATGTTACCAGAAATACATTTATGAAAAAAAATATTACCAGCAAGACATTTTTGAAAAAAAAATGTTACCAGAAATACATTTATGAAAAAAAATAGTACCAGCAAGACATTTTTGAAAAAAAAATGTTACCAGAAATACATTTATGAAAAAAAATAGTACCAGCAAGACATTTTTGAAAAAATATTACCAGAAATACATTTATGAAAAAAAATATTACCAGCAAGACATTTTTGAAAAAAAAATGTTACCAGAAATACATTTATGAAAAAAAATATTACCAGCAAGACATTTTTGAAAAAAAAATGTTACCAGAAATACATTTATGAAAAAAAATATTACCAGCAAGACATTTTTGAAAAAAAAAATGTTACCAGCAAGACATTTTTGGAAAAGATATCACTAGCAAGATATTTAAAAAAAAAATATTACTAGTAATACATTTTTGAAAAAAAAAATTACCAGCAATATATTTTTGAAAAACAATATTACATTTTTGACAAAAAATACCAGCAATACATTTTTGAAAGAAAAAAGAAATATTACTAGCAATACATTTTTGAAAAATAAAAAATATTACCAGCAATACATTTTTAAAAGTAAAAAATATTTCCTGCAATACATTTTTGAAAGAAGAAATATTGGCAGCAATACATTTTTGAAAAAAGAAAAGAAATTTTATAAGCAGTACATTTTTGAAAACTAAAAAGATATTACCAGCAATACGTTTTTGAAAAATAAAAAATATTACCAGTAATACATTTTTGAAAAAAAAATGTTACCTGCAATACCCTTTTGAAAAAAAAAAGCATTATTACCAGCAATGTATTTTTTAAATAAAAATATTACCAGCAATACATTTTTGAAAAAAGAAATTAAATATTACCAGCAATACATTTTTGAAAAATAAAAAATATTACCAGCAATACATTTTTGAAAAAAAAAATTAAATATTACCAGCAATACATTTTTGAAAAATTAAAAATATTACCAGCAATACATTTTTGAAAAAAGAAATTAAATATTACCAGCAATACATTTTTGAAAAATAAAAAATATTACCAGCAATACATTTTTGAAAAATAAAAAATATTACCAGCAATACATTTTTGAAAAATAAAAAATATTACCAACAATACATTTTTGAAAAATAAAAAATATTACCAGCAATACATTTTTGAAAAAAGAAATTAAATATTACCAGCAATACATTTTTGAAAAATAAAAAATATTACCAGCAATACATTTTTTAAAAAAATATTACCAGCAATATATTTTTTATAAAATACATATTACTTGCAATACATTTGTTATGAAAATAGTTTTTATCTATAAGAACTTACTAATTAATATTCATGTTTTAACGCAAAGGATCCTTTTGACATTTACTGTACATATTGTAATGTAAACACGTCTAAACTCACAGAAAAATAATATTTTGTTATTCTATTCTTTTTAGGATTTCTATTAATATAATGATAAGATTTGAGTCGATCATAGCAGATTACAGTTTCTTTTATTCAGAGCTTCAAATGAAGAAAAAAATCACAATTATTATTTTCAAAATATATGCCAATACATTAAATTCTTAAATGAATTCAATTATATTTTCTCCACAGATCAATTCAAAGCACTTCTGCTGAAACAGAGTCGTCAAAGCCATCTGAAGTTCAACCTGAGCCTTCATAAAGTTACTCCCAGCAGCCTTCAGAAAGTCAACACCCTCCATAAAATTCAAAATAAAGTTACATTTTCTACATTGAAGTCATGGAATTGCCTGAGTAGAAGAAGTTCTTTTGAATGCTAGGCAACAAAAATTAGTCATGAAAATATTTTTATCTATAAGCTTTTCTTTACGATTGGTTTCCATGGCTTAATCTAGAAATTTACCTCCCAAATTTAAATTTCTTTTACAATAGTGAAGCACTAAAGATGTTGCAATTATTAATCTGGGAGAATCGCTGTGTGACATTAAGCTTCAGAGTAGACAATGCCAGTCAAGCATAGAATGGTGTTTTGGGAAAAGTTTTTTCTTTATTTCTAAATTGTATAAGAGGCATGTGGTAGCATCTACTTTTTCTTTCATATTTATAACACAAGGTTACAAGTTGTTTAGAATCTTTTACTTGCAAATTGTGTGAGGCCTTAAAAGGAAATGAAATTGTTAAATTTATTGGTTTGATCTTTGTCTCTGTCTCCCTTTCTACTTTTGATATTAACTAGTGTCTACTTTCCCCATTTCAACTTTAGCAATGAATCTCAGTGGCCACAACTGAGCTGTGACCTCCAGACTTTCATTTCATTTGCTATGTAGAGTTTCTTCTGCTGAAACAGAGTCGTCAAAGCTCTCTGAAGTTCAACCTGAGCCTTCATAAAATTCCTCCCAGCAGCCTTCAGAAAGTCAACACCCTCACAAAATTCAAAATAAAGTTATGTTTTCTACATTGAAATCATGGAATTGCCTGAGCGGAGGAAGTTCTTTTGAATGCTAGTCAACAAAAATTAGTTGTGAAAATATTTTTATTACTAATTGAAATTACTAATTAATATTCATGCGAGAAAGTAAAAGATTGTTTTGACATTATTTACTGTACATATTGTATTGTCTCCACAGATCAACTCAAAGCACTTTCTACATTGAAGTCAAAGAATATGCCTTGGCTGGGTTGGGGTTCAGTGAATATGATATCTTTGTTTTGCACTATTTGTAGAAAGGCACAGAATAAACAAAATCTAAAAGGTGCTTTACCAAAAGTCCTGATGTTTTTATTAAAGGAACTTCCAATGTAAAAAAAGACAAAGCATTGACACATAAACAAATTTTGCTAATTCTAAAACAATTGCCAGTGTCCTCAGTCATTGCCAATCTGCTCTCATTTTTAAGGGGTCCACTAAAGCAATTTTTGCCTGCCCCTACTCATGCCTGACTTTCTATATCTCCACTTCCCTTTCAGCCAATCAGTAATAGAAATTGACACAAGTATACTATGTCAGCCTTCCAGAAACTTTTCCTCTGATTATAACTTGCTATATAAGATTTTAATTTTGTTTAAATAGATTCAAAATATAAAACAAATATAAAAAATGATACTATGCCTCTTTCTAATAAGTGCTAATTTGTTTTTGTTTCAATAGTTATTTTGATGCAAAAAAGCCTTATATTTTTACACAGTAATTACTTCCATCTTGTTCTTTCCACAACATATTCCAAGCTAATAATCTTGTAATGTTTGATTTCATTTTTGAAAATATTCCACTGCAATGAATCATTGCTAATAATTCTAGTCATCATAATCTGTTATTTCTCAATAAAAATATTTGATTTTAAAGCTTTTTGTTTATTTTGGTCAATTTTTAAAATCAACACATACATACATGTGTATGTAAGCAAATATATGGATATAAATCCGATAGTATGAAAGAAAAATACAGAAAAAACAAAATCTGAATATGCAATTATGTAGTATTAATCTTAAAAAACAATTCATGACATTTTCATTTAAACATAATTAACATTAGAACTTATAAAAAATATAACTTATAAATAAACTTATGAATTTTTATAAGTTCTAATGTTAATTATGTTTAAATGATAATGTCCATGAAGATGGTCTTAAATAGACCGAAACACGCATTTTAAATACTAATAATTAAATATTCAGATTTTGTTTTTTCTGTATTTTTCTTTCATACATGTGTATGTATGTGTCTATGTTATGTATGTAAGAGTGTCATCCCAAACAAACACAGAAGAAAATCCTCCCTCCACCACACACAAATAATCAAACACAAATAAGCATAAAAATTATAGTTATTATTTTTCAAAATATTCTTAATTTATTTTAATTATATTTCCTTCACAGATCAACTTGAAACACTTCTGCTAAAACAGAGGGATCAAAGTCCTCTAAGGTTCAACCTGAACCTTCAAGTTCTTCCCATCAGCCTTCAGAAAGTCAACACCCTCAATAAATTCAAAATAAAGTTAAAATTTCTACATTGAAATAATGAAATACATCTTGTCTTCATATTTTTTTCATTATTTCAATGTTGACCTTTAATGAGACTTTTTTTGTTTCAATAGTTATTTTGATTTTATGCTGGAAAAGCTTTATATTTTTATACAGTAATACAACAATCTCATTCTTTCCATAACATATTCTAAGCTAATAATTTTGTAAGGTTTGAATATTTTTTTAAAAAAACATTCCACTGCAATTTATCAATGCAAATAATTCTAATCATCAATAAAAAATATTTGATTTTAAAATTTTTTGTTAATTTGATCAATTTTTTTAAAGATTTTATGTTAATATTACTTTTTACAAATAAAAAACATTAATTTTTCAAATCCTAAAAAAATTGCCACAGTGCCCTCATTTTTAAGGTGTTCATCAAGGCAATTCTTGCCTGCTCCTATCTTAGGATAAACTTATCCCTGTATATATGTATACATATATATATATATATATATATATATATATATATATATACTAGCAGCATGACCCGGTGTTGCCCATGCTTGATTCAAAAATCGTACGACTCATACATCAATTGCTATCACTTGACTTAAAATATTTTTGCCCTTCCTTGCCTTTAAAGGAGTGCCCTTTTCCGTGCTGATGTTGCTACATGCCTTACTTCTTGCCTTGCTCACACTGCAAATTTTTTCTAAGCTCTATACTAAACATTAAATCTGTTACGAAAAAGAACTAAATAAAATGAACACAAAACAATCAGCTTTAAAAAAGCACTCGTAACTGGAAAAACCAAATGAAAAAAGAATGTTAACAACAAATACTTTTTCCCACCCAACCCAGTTCTGCGGAATCAGAATCAACGTTGAGTTTAAACAAGCGAATGAGCAAATTGGAGTAAAGTGCCATGCAGATTTAAATTTTTCCCACTTGTTGACGAATGCAGTTATTGATTTTTTTTGCATGCTAGCATGCTAGTTAACATTTGTGTCACTCACGCTGGCCAATAGAATGTTCCTGCCCATTCATGGCAGCCAGCTATAGGCTCTCACTCTGGCCAGTACAAAATGGTCGCAAACTACATGAAAACTGCCGTAGAAGCATGAAAAAATTGATTATTTCCACTATCGATGGGAGTTGGGAAATGCAAGGTTGGTTTTGGCCTTTCTGCTAACTTGGAGCATGTGCATGTAAATTTTAGTGCAAATCCGTCGAAAATTGCGTCCGTGCATTTGTTACACACACACACACACACACATCCTGCCTTTTATATATATATATATATATATTATATATATATATATATAACATATATATAAAATATATATATATATATATATATATATATATATATATTTATAAAATATATATATATAATATATATATATATATATATATATATACACACACACATAATATAATTAGAAGAAGAAGAAGCTATTCTTTAAAGAAAAGGCATACAAGAAACAACTAATATCCACCAATTCATATAAAACAAGAAAAACTTTCTAAGAAAGCAAGCAGTTGAGGAAAAATTTATTTCCTCAGTGCTAACAGGGAAGACTCACATATATATATATATATATATATATAAGAATGCATGCATATATATTCAATATATATATATATATATATAACACATGCATGTATATATAAGTGGGCATTGAAGTAAAATCCAGAGGTGAGTAGTCTGTTTCATGCGTGAATTCAAGCATCAGGCCATATGCGTTATGTTTTTGCATGATTAATTATATGTACATGTCAATGTTTCAATTTGTTGGTTTCTTTTGTATAAACAGATTATTTTATTTTGGTGGGTGGTAATGGTTATTCTTCAGATTAATCTAGGAGGCACTACTGAAAGTCCTGATGCAGCATTTGGGGCTATTTATAGTGTTTTATTTTTCTGAACTTTATCTCATATACACTGCTTTCTTGTAAAAGATGCATTATTCTTTTTGTACCAATTTCTTCCTTATATACATAAATTTTACTTTGGACTCAAATCGACGTGTTCATATTTAATTTTTCTGCTTGGCATCGATTCTTGCCCCAACGAACTTGTAGGTAGTTCTTCCGGGATCTACAATTTGTTAATTGCTCTCCAAGATCAAAAAAATCACAACGTGACTGGAAAGTGGAATTGAATTGACTTTGTGAACCGGAGACTTTGATTGAACCTTTAATACTGGACCATGACAGGACCAACAGCATGTCTTGTAGAGTACATCGATCCAGTGGGATCAGAATAGGTGTTACATATTACGATGTTAATTGTTAAGAAATTCTTGTATATTGCTTTTTTTTTATGATATAAGTAATATGATTTCAAATCAGATTAATTTAACTTGAAATTTTCTAATTTTACTCAAATTATGTGTCACAAATATATAATTTAATTTTGGAAGATTTAAAAAATCAATAAATTTGACGCATTTTTAAATTTCTTAAAATTAAGAAAATGGGGCTTTTAAGAAAATTTAAAAAATCAATCAATTATTTGACATTCCAATCTATATAATTTCTATCTAAAATACACCGGAATATTTTACTTATTGGAAATAATAAATTCAATCATTTAGCTTTCAATTAAAGCTTGTTAAGGCCCTATAGGGTGCAGTGCTGGTTTATTACGAAGTGGATTTGCCAGACACCACACTAAACTACCGAGTCTACAAGCAATGAATAAAAAAAATAAAAAAAATGCGTGAATGAACAGCGAAGGAATGTGGTTATCCACACGTGCATAAATTAAAAAACATTAATAAGATAGCCTTTACAGAATGACAGAAAACGACTGGATTCGAACATTTTTTTTGTTTTTTTTTTATTAAATGATAAAACAAGAAAAGCTTATCTCGTGGTACGAGATCAAGGAATTGTTTTCGCCAAAATCTGGCAAGATGGCTAAAGGCGGGAAAAGTTCTTGAGGAAGAATTTTTCAGAAAAGTCAATTTACATTTGAATGTTATACATACAACAAAGAAAAATACTCACTGCGAGTTTTTAAAGTGTGAGGTAGTGTGATGTATATTTTTAAGGTACTGGTTCAAAGCAGATTAGAGTTCAACGAATATGAAAAGTTCTGTTCACTTGTTAATGACAAAGGCAATTTAGGGCAAGGCGTTTTAGTCACTTGATGAGAAAATTGAAGTCATCCAAAGTGTATTGCGATGACAAGGACGTACGAAATAAGTTTTTTTGATAGAAAACAGGAGGAAGTTCTTCTATTGATTTTTTGATTTTCGAGAAAAAGGTAGCCGGTAGTTGTAGACTTGATGAAATCGCTGGTGTCGATTGAAAGGAAACAGAATCTTTGTTGTTGGTTGCATCGTCTTGATGAAAATTATTTGCGACGATCCAAAAGGGACGAAGGATTAATTGTTGGTTGCATCGTCTTGAGAAAAGATGTTTATTAATTTCATAGGGACGAAGAATTAATTATTGTTGGTTGCATCGTCTTGAAGAAAGTTAGGTTTACGACGAGCAAAAAGGTTATTCGTTGTTCCTTAAGATATCCCTCGTCTGTCAACCTTAAATATCGACAGGGATAAATGAGTCACTGCTCGGTTCCGTGTTTGGAACAACAAAATTTTTGAACAAACAGTTTGTCCGTGACGTCAAAAAAACTTTCGCAGGAAGATTTCAAATTTAGGTTTGCAAAACAATCAGGATTAAGGCAGGTTGAAGTCAACAGAAAGTGGTTTACTATTCTGTCTGACTGAAAGAGAAAGGAAGGGTGTGAACGCTTACGCACACACGAAAGTGGAAGAAAGGGAGGAAAACGCGCGCGCGTAGAATGTTTTAGATGGGATAATTGCGTTATCCCATATAGCCCTCTCCTGGATTAAATGTCGGCAGACATTTAACTAATAATAATAAAATGTCTTAAATTTCTTCGAAAGGTGATTTTTCGACCAGAGCTGGTAAATAGGCTTGTCGAGAAAAACAGGTGTCTTCAAATTCTCTGAACTTGCGGAGTTGATTGGGAAGTAGTATGGGACGACGGTTTCTATAAAAAGGTTTAGCTGTCAAAAAAACTTTTCACAAATGTCGATTTTCGTGCAAAGAGCGGATCACATCTTCAAAAAAATTTCTGAAAACCTAAACTTCTCATTGGACAATAAATATTAAATTTATCTTTGCTCGTGTATTGTTTTCAATAAGCGAAGTAAAACATATCAGGCTCCAGACTGAGTTTTGTAAGGCGCTTTCTGAGTGGTTAACAGATGTTAAAAACATTTACCTGCTCACCATTACGTCCGAACAACGTCAACCTAGTTTTTGACCTGACGAAAAAACAATGCTTTCGGAGCCTGTCATCGTGGTTAAAAAAAACATATAAATTGAAGGAACGAGCGAACCCAGTCAGTGAGAATTTACGACGACCAAATTTGCTAAACGACTTTATTTTTTTTTGAATCATTACTGCAGCGAATACAAAGTTGGAATTTTATATTCTTTAACATGAAAATTTTCACTGAAAATTTATATTCTTACATTTTTATAGGAAAGATCTCACTCACCAACTTTAAAATTTTATATTCTTATTCAATTACGTTATTGAATCAGACGAATTTAATTACAAACAATTACGAACAATACGAGCAACGAAAACAAACGGAACATTGACTTCTCCAACCTTTAAAGCTAAAAGTTTATTAACATATTTTCAGCTTTATAAGATTCTCTTTCAGTGAACATTTTGAACTACAAGTTAATTCAGTTTTGTGAGCTCGGATAAAAAATGTTTTATTAGTAAAACATTAGCCCAGTCAAAGGAAGTAACTCTTATTATTGTTATTGTAAAACTGTTGTCATTTATAAATATAAATATTGTTCCTGTTAAGAAAAGTTATTTTCTTGTATTTTTCTCTTGTTTGTTGCACATTCGTAAAGTAAAAAATGTGTGGGTTGATTTATTCCGTCAATACCACTACACAGGCTTCAACCGATCTATCGAAACGTTGTCGGTGTGAATACCTTTTTGTATTTGGAAATATTCATCTGCGCGTTTAAGAACGCGGTATGGGCCTACGTAGGCCGGCGTAAGAGGCCGCTTAACAGAGTCGTTACGAACAAACACAAACTCGCAGTCCTGGAGCTGGTGCGGTAAATATATATCACTCGGGTAGTGCCGCGATGGTGTATAACATAAGTTCGCCATTTTAAGGCGCAAGTCTTGAATAAAAGAGGAAGAAACTGGGGGTGTGGTCACAGCTGGTGAAAAATATTGGCCGGATAATGATAACGAAGTACCAAAAACAAGCTCTGCAGGGGAGCATTTCAAATCATCCTTCAGAATGTTTCTTAACGATAGAAGGATGAGGGGTAATTCATCGATCCAATTATTATTCTCATGCTTCGTTGATAGCGAAGCCTTAAGGGTGCGATGGAACCGTTCCACTAGACCATTAGCACAGGGGTGATACGCTGTAGTACATATATGCTTTGCACCAAGGAGTTCAGTGAATTCCCTGAAAAGACACGACTGGAACTGCGCTCCTCTGTCTGTAGTAACCACTTTGGGAGTCCCAAAGATCGAAATCCAATCGCGTAAAATAGCTTTCGTGACAGTCACAGCAGTGGTATCCTTAATAGGGATGGCAGTAGGCCATCGGGAAAAACGATCCACTATAGTTAAGAGGTAAGAATAACCTTGGCAAGTTGGTAGGGGCCCAACTAAGTCCAGGTGTATATTAGTGAAACGAGCATCAGGCTCGCTGAAGGTGCCCACAGGAGGTTTTGTGTGTCTATGCACCTTACACTTCTGACATTGTAAACATGTATTGACCCATTCGCGAATGTGAACGTTCATATTCGGCCAAACAAAACGGTCCGAAATTAATTTAACTGTGGCTCTTTTGCTAGGGTGTGAGAGTCCGTGTAAGTGGTCAAAAACCTGTCTACGAAGAGACGGAGGAACATAAGGTCTTGGGGATTTGGATTTAACATCACAGTATAGGACCTTGTTACTAAAAGGAGCTGGACATTTCTGAAGTTCCAAAGAAGTGTCGGATAACACATGCTTCAGAGTTATGTCCGCTTCCTGTTCGTCGGCGATCAAATCTTAACTTAGTGCATCACTATGCACGACAAACATTTCAGTACGAGATAGGGTATCGGCTACAGTGTTATCCAAACCCTTAATGTACCTAATATCAGTAGTAAATTGAGATATATAGTCCAGATATCTGATTTCCCTCGAAGTGTATTTGTCCGAATTGGTGGACATGATGGACGTTAGAGGTTTATGGTCCGTAAAGATAACGAAAGACCTACCTTCGAGGAGGTGTCTGAAATGCTTAACAGCACGAAAAATAGCTAACAGTTCACGAGAAAAGGTACTGTAGCGTGACTGGGCAGGTGAAAGTTTAGCAGAAAAGAAAGCTATGGGTTTACGTTGAGAAGGACGGACTTGTTCAATGACGGCGCCTATTGCGGTTTCGCTAGCGTCAGTGGTCAGGTAGATATCCGACTGAGGGTCGTCCTCTAAGAAACTGAGCTTAGAAAGGTTGCCTAGAGCGGTTTTAGCTGCTCGAAAGGCATCCAATTCTCTAGTGTAATAGCTTTATTATTCTTCTGTAATAAGTTGGTAAGGGGAGTCAATGTTTGAACAGTTGGGAATAAATCTCCGGTAGAAGATGATCATCCCTATAAAACGTCTCAACTGTTTAATGGAAACAGGGACGGGAAACTCAGTGATAGCTTTAATCTTTTCAGTTATAGGAGCAATTCCATTTGCATCGACATGGTGTCCTAAAAATTCCATATGGTCTGAACCGAAAACACATTTGTCCAGGTTTAGACGGAATCCGTAATGAGACAAACGTTGAAGAACTTCGTGTAGATGTCGCTTATGAGAGGCAGCGTCCTCACTAGCTATCAAAATATCGTCAATGTAATCGAAAACGAAGGGGAGTCCACGCAGAACTTCGTCCATAAGACGCTGAAAGGTCTGTGCTGCGTTGCAAAGGCAGAAAGGCATTTTCAAAAATTCAAATAAACCAAAGGGTGTAGTAACGGCAGTTTTTGGGACATCAGCAGCAGCTACTGGTACCTGATAATATGCTTTTGCGAGATCTATTTTAATAAAAATCTTCGCGCCTTGTAAACCAGAAGCGAAATCGTGGAGATGGGGGATTGGATAACGATCCCGGGCGGTAATGGAATTCAACCTTCTGTAATCCACACAAATTCTATAGTCTTCCTTTCCTGGTTTAGGTACCAAATGAAGAGGGGAAGCGTAGGGGCTGTCGGACGGACGAATAACACCCTCTCGTAGCATGCCGTCGAAAGCTTTCTTGGCGAATTTTAATTTGTTAGGTGCTAAACGACGAGGACGGGCAAAAACAGGTTGACCAGTGGTCTTAATAAAGTGCTGCGTTTGATGTTTATTTGAATCAATAGATCCAGCAGGACGCAGGAGGTCCTGGTACTGATTCAATAAGTCTAAGTACTCCTTATTGTGGCAAGTTGCCACGGTGATGCCAGTTGTGGTAAGTTTAGAGTAAGTACCAAGAACACACAGTCTTGTTAAGTTGTCTGTTAGGGAATGGTTGTTCATACGAACGGCTAGATCATAGTGTGCCAGGAAATCGGCACCTAATATCGGCATCTGGACTTCAGCAACAGTAAAATTCCAGGTAAAGTCTCGTCGCATTCCTATGTTTAGGGTTAGGGACTTCGTACCATAAGTATTAATGCTGGAACCATTTGCTGCTTGTAAGCGGGGCTGAAAAGGTTGTTGACGTGCTTTATCACGAACGGGTAGCACACTAATGGCAGCGCCGGTGTCAACCAAAAAACGTAAATTATTACGTGTATCTGTCACGTAGAAAAGGCGATTAAGCTTCGTTGAAGATGCCTTGCCAGCGAGATTAGTCTCTTTCACTCGCTGGCGGTCTTGTTTTCCGCGACCGCAGTATAGTTGCACGGTTTAGTGCAGTGATGTGCTGCAGACCCAAATCTGCGGTGGTAATAACACACAGTAGAAGGGACATCCTTGTTTCAACTGGACGGGCGTGGTCGACTCCTGAAACGCCGGCGGGAAGGAAACCGGCTTCGCCCATGGCTTTTTAGGGCTAATGTCAAGTCTCTAACTTACCGCTGTAAATCTTCCACTGTTTTTTCTAAGGACCTGTGGTCACTAGTTGCTTCAGCACTGTGTACTGGTGTTGTTCGGTGATCCAGTTGAGAGAAAATACGATCAGCGGCGTCCGCTAACTGACGAACAGGGTGTTCTCAGACATAGGCGCCAAAATTTGGGTAATGGTGGTGGGGAGGCGATCCAGCCACAAGCTTTTCAAAATCGAATCAGCCATAGTATTTTTACCGAGTCGGCTTTTCATAAAACGAAGAAGTTGTGAGGGAGTCCTGCCATCGCAAGTTAAGTTACTAAATAATTCTCGGATTAATGTTTCCTCCGTACGGCCCATTCTTCTTAAGATCGCTTCTTTTAATCGGGCGTACGGTTCTACCTCCGGAACAGCTTCTAGAAAGTCAGATACTTCGTCCACAATGGCGGGTGGCAAAAGCGTCACCACGTGGCCAAACTTTGTTTTTTCGTCTGTAATTCTTCTGACAGTAAAAATAGCTTCCATTTGCAGGAACCAGTTCTTAATGTTCCCTTCGTGAAAGGGGGGAAATGGAGCGACGGCGGCGGTCATGTTCGTCAACTCTTCAGCGTCACTAGACGTCATTCTGGCTATCGAATTTATGCACGTTTATATTTAATTTAAGATTGCTCAGAATTATATTGGCAAGGTTGCCAATCTTATTGCGTGTTCACTCACGTCTCGGGTCACCAAACTTGTTGCAGGCCCGGTAGGGTGCAGTGCTGGTTTATTACGAAGTGGCCTTGTGCCAGACACCACACTAAACTACCGAGTCTACAAGCAATGAATAAAAAAAATAAAAATGCGTGAATGAACAGCGAAGGAATGTGGTTAGTCCACACGTGCATAAATTAAAAACATTAATAAGATAGCCTGCACAGAATGACAGAAAACGACTGGATTCCAACAAGTAAGTGTAATTTTTTATTAAATGATAAAACAAGTAAGCTTATCTCGTGGTACGAGATCAAGGAATTGTTCCGCGCCAAAATCGGAAAGCGAGATGGCTAAGGCGGGAAAAGTTCTTGAGGAAGAAGGTTTCAGAAAAGTCAATTTACACCGAATGTTATACATACAACAAAGAAAAATACTCACTGCGAGTTTTTTGTTAGTGTGAGTGTAGTGTTATGTATATTTTTAAGGTACTGGTTCAAAGCAGATTAGAGTTCAACGAATATGAAAAGTTCTGTTCACTTGTTAATGACAAAGGCAGGCTTGGGCAAGGCGTTTTAGTCACTCGATGAGAAAATTCTAGTCATCCAAAGTGTGTTGCGATGACAAGGACGTACATGCTAAGTTTTTCTGATAGAAAACAGGAGGAAGTTCTTCTAAGGAGTTAACCTTAGGTCGAGAAAAAGGTAGCCGGTAGTTGTATCGACTTGATGAAATCGCTGGTGTCGAGCTGAAAGGAAACGAGGAATCTTTGTTGTTGGTTGCATCGTCTTGATGAAAATTATTTGCGACGATCCAAAAGGGACGAAGGATTAATTATTGTTGGTTGCATCGTCTTGAGAAAAGATATTTGCGACGAGCCAAAAGGGACGAAGAATTAATTATTGTTGGTTGCATCGTCTTGAAGAAAGTTAGGTTTACGACGAGCCAAAAGGTTATTCGTTGTTCAGTAAGATATCCCTCGTCTGTCAACCTTAAATATCGACAGGGATAAATGAGTCACTGCTCGGTTCCGTGTTTGGAACACAACTAACTTTTTGAACAAACAGTTTGTCCGTGACGTCAAAGAAATTTCGCGGGAAGATTTCAAATTCTAGTTTGCAAAAACAATCAGGAGTAGCAGGCAGGTTGAAGTCAAAAAAAGTGGTTTACTGCTATGTCTGACTGAAAGAGAAAGGAAGGGGTGTGAATGAGCGTGTGGACACGCGAGTGTTGAAGAAAGGGAGGAAACTCGCACGCGCGTAGAATGTTGTAGATGGGATAACGAAATTATCCCATAAGCTAAAATGATTTTTAATTTTTGAAAATTAATTTTAAACCTTAGGTATCGAAAATTTAGTGGAGGTACCTATATAAAAGAAATAAAAAAGAAAGAATCTAAAATATATATATATATATATATATATATATATATATATATATAGTGTAAATTATAGTTGAAACTTAATTTTTAACAATAAAAACCATTCTGAGTTGGCTTTCTTCAGGGACTACCAAAATATAACCCCCAATTTGGTTTAAATGTATGGGTCAATTCTATCCCATGCTACAGTCTCTCCATAAGTCCTAATGCAAAATAATTTTCACCAATGATTTTAGAAGTATTTTCCTACACAAAATGCAAATAAAAATGAAGTAATTCTATAGCTAACATGAAAAATGGAGAGAATAATGAACTAATCCCCCACTTTGTGACCAATAAAATCTATCAGAAAAAATCCACCTGTATGGGTCAATTCTATCCCATGCTACAGTCTCTCCATAAGTCCTAATGCAAAATAATTTTAATTTTTCCTACACAAAATAAAAAATGAACCAAATGAAAATGAGAGAATAATGAACTAATATTGTGACCAATAAAATCTATCAGAAAAAACCTGTATGGGTCAAAGTCTCTCCATAAGTCCTAATGCAAAAAAAATTTTATTTTCCTACACAAAATGCAAATAAAAAATGAACTCATATAGCTAACATGAAAAATGGAGAGAATAATGAACTAATCCCCCACTTTGTGACCAATAAAATCTATCAGAAAAAATCCACCTGTATGGGTCAATTCTATCCCATGCTACAGTCTCTCCATAAGTCCTAATGCAAAATAATTTTCACCAATGATTTTAGAAGTATTTTCCTACACAAAATGCAAATAAAAATGAAGTAATTCTATAGCTAACATGAAAAATGGAGAGAATAATGAATTAATCCCCACTTTGTGACCAATAAAATCTATCAGAAAAAATCCACCTGTATGGGTCAATTCTATCCCATGCTACAGTCTCTCCATAAGTCCTAATGCAAAATAATTTTCACCAATGATTTTAGAAGTATTTTCCTACACAAAATGCAAATAAAAATGAAGTAATTCTATAGCTAACATGAAAATGGAGAGAAAATGGAGAAAATAATGAATTCTATCCCAAGTCTCTCCATAAGTCCTAATGCAAAATAATTTTCACCCCCACAAAATTTTGACCAATAAAATCTATCAGAAAAAATCCACCTGTATGGGTCAATTCTATCCCATGCTACAGTCTCTCCATAAGTCCTAATGCAAAATAATTTTCACCAATGATTTTAGAAGTATTTTCCTACACTAAATGCAAATGAAGTAATTCTATAGCTAACATGAAAACTGGAGAGAATAATGAACTAATCACCCACTTTGTGACCAATAAAATCTATCAGAAAAAATCCACCTGTATGGGTCAATTCTATCCCATGCTACAGTCTCTCCATAAGTCCTAATGCAAAATAATTTTCACCAATGATTTTAGAAGTATTTTTCCACACAAAATGCAAATAAAAATGAAGTAATTCTATAGCTAGCATGAAAAATGGTGAGAATAATGAACTATTTCCCACTTTGTGACCAATAAAATCTATCAGAAAAAATCCACCTGTATGGGTCAATTCTATCCCATGCTACAGTCTCTCCATAAGTCCTAATGCAAAATAATTTTCACCAATGATTTTAGAAGTATTTTCCTACACTAAATGCAAATAAAAATGAAGTAATTCTATAGCTAACATGAAAAATGGAGAGAATAATGAACTAATCCCCCACTTTGTGACCAATAAAATCTATCAGAAAAAATCCACCTGTATGGGTCAATTCTATCCCATGCTACAGTCTCTCCATAAGTCCTAATGCAAAATAATTTTCACCAATGATTTAAGAAGTATTTTCCTACACAAAATTCAAAATGCAAAAAATAAAAAAAATGAAGTAATTCTATAGCTAACATGAAAAATGGAGAGAATAATGAACTAATCCCCCACTTTGTGACCAATAAAATCTATCAGAAAAAAAAATCCCTGTATGGGGGTCAATTCTATCCCATGCTACAGTCTCTCCATAAGTCCTAATGCAAAAAATAATTTTCACCAATGATTTTAGAAGTATTTTCCTACACAAAATGCAAATAAAAAAATGAAGTAATTCTATAGCTAACATGAAAAATGGAGAGAATAATGAACTAATCCCCACTTTGTGACAATAAACCAATAAAATCTATCAGTCTCTCCATAAAAAAATCCACCTGTATGGGTCAATTCTATCCCATGCAACAATCTCTCCATAAGTCCTAATGCAAAATAATTTTCACCAATGATTTTAGAAGTATTTTCCTACACAAAATGCAATAAAAAATGAAGTAATTCTATAGCTAACATGAAAAAAAATGGAGAGAATAATGAACTAATCCCCCACTTTGTGACCAATAAAATCTATCAGAAAAAATCCACCTGTATGGGTCAATTCTATCCCATGCTACAGTCTCTCCATAAGTCCTAATGCAAAATAATTTTCACCAATGATTTTAGAAGTATTTTCCTACACAAAATGCAAATAAAAATGAAGTAATTCTATAGCTAACATGAAAAATGGAGAGAATAATGAACTAATCCCCCACTTTGTGACCAATAAAATCTATCAGAAAAAAATCCACCTGTATGGGTCAATTCTATCCCATGCTACAGTCTCTCCATAAGTCCTAATGCAAAATAATTTTCACCAATGATTTTAGAAGTATTTTCCTACACAAAATGCAAATAAAAAAATGAAGTAATTCTATAGCTAACATGAAAATGAAAAATGGAGAGAATAATGAACTAATCCCCCACTTTGTGACCAATAAAATCTATCAGAAAAAATCCACCTGTATGGGTCAATTCTATCCCATGCTACAGTCTCTCCATAAGTCCTAATGCAAAATAATTTTCACCAATGATTTTAGAAGTATTTTCCTACACAAAATGCAAATAAAAATGAAGTAATTCTATAGCTAACATGAAAAATGGAGAGAATAATGAACTAATCCCCCACTTTGTGACCAATAAAATCTATCAAAAAAAATCCACCTGTATGGGTCAATTCTATCCCATGCTACAGTCTCTCCATAAGTCCTAATGCAAAATAATTTTCACCAATGATTTTAGAAGTATTTTCCTACACAAAATGCAAAAAAAATGAAGTAATTCTATAGCTAACATGAAAAATGGAGAGAATAATGAACTAATCCCCCACTTTGTGACCAATAAAATCTATCAGAAAAAATCCACCTGTATGGGTCAATTCTATCCCATGCTACAGTCTCTCCATAAGTCCTAATGCAAAATAATTTTCACCAATGATTTTAGAAGTATTTTCCTACACAAAATGCAATAAAAAATGAAGTAATTCTATAGCTAACATGAAAAATGGAGAGAATAATGAACTAATCCCCCACTTTGTGACCAATAAAAAAAAAAATCAAAAAAATCCCACCTGTCCATAAGGGTCAATGATTTTCTATCCCATGCAAAAAAAAAACAATCAGTCTCTCCATAAGTCCTAAAAATGAAAAAAATAATTTTCACCAATGTTTTAAGAAGTATTTTCCTACACAAAATGCAAATAAAAATGAAGTAATTCTATAGCTAACATGAAAAATGGAGAGAATAATGAACTAATCACCCACTTTGTGACCAATAAAATCTATCAGAAAAAAAAATCCACCTGTATGGGTCAATTCTATCCCATGCTACAGTCTCTCCATAAGTCCTAATGCAAAATAATTTTCACCAATGATTTTAGAAGTATTTTCCTACACAAAATGCAAATAAAAATGAAGTAATTCTATAGCTAACATGAAAAATGGAGAGAATAATGAACTAATCCCCACTTTGTGACCAATAAAATCTATCAGAAAAAATCCACCTGTATGGGTCAATTCTATCCCATGCTACAGTCTCTCCATAAGTCCTAATGCAAAATAATTTTCACCAATGATTTTAGAAGTATTTTCCTACACAAAATGCAAATAAAAATGAAGTAATTCTATAGCTAACATGAAAAATGGAGAGAATAATGAACTAATCCCCACTTTGTGACCAATAAAATCTATCAAAAAAAAAAATCCACCTGTATGGGTCAATTCTATCCCATGCTACAGTCTCTCCATAAGTCCTAATGCAAAATAATTTTCACCAATGATTTTAGAAGTATTTTCCTACACAAAATGCAAATAAAAATGAAGTAATTCTATAGCTAACATGAAAAATGGAGAGAATAATGAACTAATCCCCCACTTTGTGACCAATAAAATCTATCAGAAAAAATCCACCTGTATGGGTCAATTCTATCCCATGCTACAGTCTCTCCATAAGTCCTAATGCAAAAAAAATAATTTTCACCAATGATTTTAGAAAATTTTTACACAAAATGCAAAAAAAAATGCAAATAAAAAAAAGTAATTCTATAGCTAACATGAAAAATGGAGAGAATAATGAACTAATCCCCCTTTTTGTGACCAATAAAATCTATCAGAAAAAAATCCACCTGTATGGGTCAATTCTATCCCATGCTACAGTCTCTCCTTAAGTCCTAATGCAAAATAATTTTCACCAATGATTTTAGAAGTATTTTCCTACACAAAATGCAAAAAAAAAAATGAAGTAATTCTATAGCTAACATGAAAAAAATGGAGAGAATAATGAACTAATCCCCCACTTTGTGACCAATAAAATCTATCAGAAAAAAAAATCCACCTGTATGGGTCAATTCTATCCCATGCTACAGTCTCTCCATAAGTCTAATGCAATGCAAAATAATTTTCACCAATGATTTTAGAAGTATTTTCCTACACAAAATGCAAAAAAAATGAAGTAATTCTATAGCTAACATGAAAAATGGAGAGAATAATGAACTAATCCCCACTTTTGACCAATAAAACCAGAAAAATCCAAAAATCTATCAGAAAAAAAAACCTGTATGGGTCAATTCTTCTATCCCATGCTACAGTCTCTCCATAAGTCCTAATGAAAAAAAATAATTTTCAATGATTTTAGAAGTATTTTCCTAACAAAATAAAAATGAAAATAAAAATGAATAAAAATTCTATAGCTAACATGAAAAATGGAGAGAATAATGAACTAATCCCCCACTTTGTGACCAATAAAATCTATCAGAAAAAATCCACCTGTATGGGTCAATTCTATCCCATGCTACAGTCTCTCCATAAGTCCTAATGCAAAATAATTTTCACCAATGATTTTAGAAGTATTTTCCAACACAAAATGCAAATAAAAATGAAGTAATTCTATAGCTAACATGAAAAATGGAGAGAATAATGAACTAATCCCCCACTTTGTGACCAAAAAAATCTATCAGAAAAAATCCACCTGTATGGGTCAATTCTATCCCATGCTACAGTCTCCATAAGTCCTAATGCAAAAATAATTTTCACCAATGATTTTTAGAAGTATTTTTCCACACAAAATGCAAATAAAAATGAAGTAATTCTATAGCTAACATGAAAAAAATGGAGAGAATAATGAACTAATCCCCCACTTTGTGACCAATAAAATCTATCAAAAAAAATCCACCTGTATGGGTCATTTCTATCCCATGCTACAGTCTCCATAAGTCCTAATGCAAAAAATTTTCACCAAATTTTCACACAAAATGATTTTAAAAGAATTTTTTCCTACACAAAATGCAAATAAAAATGAAGTAATTCTATAGCTAACATGAAAAATGGTGAGAATAATGAACTAATCCCCCACTTTGTGACCAATAAAATCTATCTAACATGAAAAATGGAAAAAAAACCTGTATGGGTCAATTCTATCCCATGCTACAGTCTCTCCATAAGTCCTAATGCAAAATAATTTTCACCAATGATTTTAGAAGTATTTTCCTACACAAAAAAAAAAAAAATGAAGTAATTCTATAGCTAACATGAAAAATGGAGAGAATAATGAACTAATCCCCACTTTGTGACCAATAAAATCTATCAAAAAAAATCCACCTGTATGGGTCAATTCTATCCCATGCTACAGTCTCTCCATAAGTCCTAATGCAAAAAAATAATTTTCACCAATGATTTTAGAATTATTTTTCCACACAAAATGCAAATAAAAATGAAGTAATTCTATAGCTAACATGAAAAATGGAGAGAATAATGAACTAATCCCCCACTTTGTGACCAATAAAATCTATCAGAAAAAATCCACCTGTATGGGTCAATTCTATCCCATGCTACAGTCTCTCCATAAGTCCTAATGCAAAATAATTTTCACCAATGATTTTAGAAGTATTTTCCTACACAAAACAAAAAATGCAAAAAAAATGAAATAATTCTATAGCTAACTATCAGAAAAAAATGGAGAGAATAATGAACTAATCCCCCACTTTGTAACCAATAAAATCTATCAGAAAAAATCCACCTGTATGGGTCAATTCTATCATGCTACAGTCTCTCCATGCTACAGTCTCTCCATAAGTCCTAATGCAAAATAATTTTCACCAATGATTTTAGAAATATTTTTCCTACACAAAATGCAAATAAAAATGAAGTAATTCTATAGCTAACATGAAAAATGAAAAGAGAATAATAAACTATCCCCCCCACTTTGTGACCAATAAAATCTATAAAAAAAAATCCACCTGTATGGGTCAATTCTATCCCATGCTACAGTCTCTCCATAAGTCCTAATGCAAAATAATTTTCACCAATGATTTTAGAAGTATTTTCCTACACAAAATGCAAATAAAAATGAAGTAATTCTATAGCTAACATGAAAAATGGAGAGAATAATGAACTAATCCCCCACTTTGTGACCAATAAAATCTATAAAAAAAAATCCACCTGTATGGGTCAATTCTATCCCATGCTACAGTCTCTCCATAAGTCCTAATGCAAAATAATTTTCACCAATGATTTTAGAAGTATTTTCCTACACAAAATGCAAATGAAAATGAAGTAATTCTATAGCTAACATGAAAAATGGAGAGAATAATTCTATAGCTAACATCAAAAAAATGGAGAGAATAATGAACTAATCCCCCACTTTGTGACCAATAAAATCCCCACTTTATCAAAAAAATCCACCTGTATGGGTCAATTCTATCCCATGCTACAGTCTCTCCATAAGTCCTAATGCAAAATAATTTTCACCAATTTTAGAAGTATTTTCCTACACAAAATGCAAATAAAAATGAAGTAATTCTATAGCTAACATGAAAAATGGAGAGAATAATGAACTAATCCCCCACTTTGTGACCAATAAAATCTATCAGAAAAAATCCACCTGTATGGGTCAATTCTATCCCATGCTACAGTCTCTCCATAAGTCCTAATGCAAAATAATTTTCACCAATGATTTTAGAAGTATTTTCCTACACAAAATGCAAATAAAAATGAAGTAATTCTATAGCTAACATGAAAAATGGAGAGAATAATGAACTAATCCCCCACTTTGTGACCAATAAAATCTATCAGAAAAAATCCACCTGTATGGGTCAATTCTATCCCATGCTACAGTCTCTCCATAAGTCCTAATGCAAAATAATTTTCACCAATGATTTTAGAAGTATTTTCTACACACACAAAATGCAAAAAAAATGAAGTAATTCTATAGCTAACATGAAAAATGGAGAATAATGAACTAATCCCCACTTTGTGACCAATAAAATCTATCAGTAAAAAAATCCACCTGTATGGGTGCAAAAATTTTCTATCCCATGCTACAGTCTCTCCATAAGTCCTAATTTCAAAAATAATTTTCACCAATGATTTTAGAAAATTTTCCTACACAAAATGCAAATAAAAAATGAAGTAATTCTATAGCTAACATGAAAAATGGAGAGAATAATGAACTAATCCCCCACTTTGTGACCAATAAAATCTTTAAAAAAAAATCCACCTGTATGGGTCAATTCTATCCCATGCTACAGTCTCTCCATAAGTCCTAATGCAAAATAATTTTCACCAATGATTTTAGAAGTATTTTCCTACACAAAATGCAAATAAAAATGAAGTAATTCTATAGCTAACATGAAAAATGGAGAGAATAATGAACTAATCCCCCACTTTGTGACCAATAAAATCTATCAGAAAAAATCCACCTGTATGGGTCATTTCTATCCCATGCTACAGTCTCTCCATAAGTCCTAATGCAAAATAATTTTCACCAATGATTTTAGAAGTATTTTCCTACACAAAATGCAAATAAAAATGAAGTAATTCTATAGCTAACATGAAAAATGGAGAGAATAATGAACTAATCCCCCACTTTGTGACCAATAAAATCTATCAGAAAAAATCCACCTGTATGGGTCAATTCTATCCCATGCTACAGTCTCTCCATAAGTCCTAATGCAAAATAATTTTCACCAATGATTTTAGAAGTATTTTCCTACACAAAATGCAAATAAAAATGAAGTAATTCTATAGCTAGCATGAAAAATGGAGAGAATAATGAACTAATCCCCCACTTTGTGACCAATAAAATCTATCAGAAAAAATCCACCTGTATGGGTCAATTCTATCCCATGCTACAGTCTCTCCATAAGTCCCTAAGTCTCTCCATAAGTCCTAATGCAAAATAATTTTCACCAATGATTTTAGAAGTATTTTTTACACAAAATGCAAATAAAAAATGAAGTAATTCTATAGCTAACATGAAAAATGGAGAGAATAATGAACTAATCCCCCACTTTGTGACCAATAAAATCTATCAGAAAAAATCCACCTGTATGGGTCAATTCTATCCCATGCTACAGTCTCTCCATAAGTCCTAATGCAAAATAATTTTCACCAATGATTTTAGAATTATTTTTCCACACAAAATGCAAATAAAAATGAAGTCTAAGCTAACATGAAAAATGGAGAGAATAATTTCCCCACTTTTGACCAATTTTCAAAAAATCCACCTGTATGGGTCAATTTATCCCATGCTACAGTCTCTCCATAAGTCCTAATGCAAAATAAAAATGATTTTAGAAATACAAAAAATGCAAATAAAAAAATGAATAATTCTATAGCTAACATGAAAAATGGAGAGAATAATGAACTAATCCCCCACTTTGTGACCAATAAAATCTATCAGAAAAAAAAAAATCCACCTGTATGGGTCAATTCTATCCCATGCTACAGTCTCTCCATAAGTCCTAATGCAAAATAATTTTCACCAATGATTTTAGAAGTATTTTCCTACACAAAATGCAAATAAAAAAATGAAGTAATTCTATAGCTAAATGAAAATGAAAAATGGAGAGAATAATGAACTAATCCCCACTTTGTGACCAATAAAATCTATCAGAAAAAATCCACATGTATGGGTCAATTCTATCCCATGCTACAGTCTCTCCATAAGTCCTAATGCAAAATAATTTTCACCAATGATTTTAGAAGTATTTTCCTACACAAAATGCAAAAAAAAAAATGAAGTAATTCTATAGCTAACATGAAAAATGGAGAGAATAATGAACTATCCCCCCCACTTTGTGACCAATAAAATCTATATCAAAAAAATCCACCTGTATGGGTCAATTCTATCCCATGCTACAGTCTCTCCATAAGTCCTAATGCAAAATAATTTTCACCAATGATTTTAGAAGTATTTTCCTACACAAAATGCAAATAAAAATGAAGTAATTCTATAGCTAACATGAAAAATGGAGAGAATAATGAACTAATCCCCCACTTTGTGACCAATAAAATCTATCAAAAAAATCCACCTGTATGGGTCAATTCTATCCCATGCTACAGTCTCTCCATAAGTCCTAATGCAAAATAATTTTCACCAATGATTTTAGAAGTATTTTCCTACACAAAATGCAAAAAAAAATGAAGTAATTCTATAGCTAACATGAAAAATGGAGAGAATAATGAACTAATCCCCCACTTTGTGACCAATAAAAACTATCAGAAAAAAAAATCCACCTTTATGGGTCAATTCTATCCCATGCTACAGTCTCTCCATAAGTCCTAATGCAAAATAATTTTCACCAATGAAGAAGTATTTTCCTACACAAAATGCAAAATAAAAATGAAGTAATTCTATAGCTAACATGAAAAATGTAGAGAATAATGAACTAATCCCCCACTTTGTGACCAATAAAATCTATCAGAAAAAATCCACCTGTATGGGTCAATTCTATCCCATGCTACAGTCTCTCCATAAGTCCTAATGCAAAATAATTTTCACCAATGATTTAAGAAGTATTATCCCACACAAAATGCAAATAAAAATGAAGTAATTCTATAGCTAACATGAAAAATGGAGAGAATAATGAACTAATCACCCCCTTTGTGACCAATAAAATCTATCAGAAAAAATCCACCTGTATGGTTCAATTCTATCCCATGCTACAGTCTCTCCATAAGTCCTAATGCAAAATAATTTTCACCAATGATTTAAGAAGTATTATCCCACACAAAATGCAAATAAAAATGAAGTAATTCTATAGCTAACATGAAAATGGAGAGAATAATGAACTAATCACCCACTTTGTGACCAATAAAATCTATCAGAAAAAATCCACCTGTA
The DNA here is from genome assembly GCA_903632075.3 of Acanthosepion pharaonis. NCBI lineage: Eukaryota > Metazoa > Mollusca > Cephalopoda > Sepiida > Sepiidae > Acanthosepion > Acanthosepion pharaonis. The sequence continues at coordinate 3,144,096 of CAHIKZ030000818.1, forward strand.
TGGTTCAATTCTATCCCATGCTACAGTCTCTCCATAAGTCCTAATGCAAAATAATTTTCACCAATGATTTAAGAAGTATTATCCCACACAAAATGCAAATAAAAATGAAGTAATTCTATAGCTAACATGAAAAATGGAGAGAATAATGAACTAATCCCCCACTTTGTGACCAATAAAATCTATCAGAAAAAATCCACCTGTATGGGTCAATTCTATCCCATGCTACAGTCTCTCCATAAGTCCTAATGCAAAATAATTTTCACCAATGATTTTAGAAGTATTTTCCTACACAAAATGCAAATAAAAATGAAGTAATTCTATAGCTAACATGAAAAATGGAGAGAATAATGAACTAATCACCCACTTTGTGACCAATAAAATCTATCAAAAAAAAACCTGTATGGTCAATTCTATCCCATGCTACAGTCTCTCCATAAGTCCTAATGCAAAATAATTTTCACCAATGATTTTTAGAAGTATTTTCCACACAAAATGCAAAAAATGAAAAATAATTCTATAGCTAACATGAAAAATGGAGAGAATAATGAACTAATCCCCCACTTTGTGACCAATAAAATCTATCAGAAAAAATCCACCTGTATGGGTCAATTCTATCCCATGCTACAGTCTCTCCATAAGTCCTAATGCAAAATAATTTTTCACCAATGATTTTAGAAGTATTTTCCTACACAAAAAAAAAAAAAATGAAGTAATTCTATAGCTAACATGAAAAATGGAGAGAATAATGAACTAATCCCCACTTTTGTGACCAATAAAATCTATCAGAAAAAATCCACCTGTATGGGTCAATTCTATCCCATGCTACAGTCTCTCCATAAGTCCTAATAATGCAAAAAATAATTTTCACCAATGATTTTAGAAGTATTTTCCTACACAAAATGCAAAAAAAAAAATGAAGTAATTCTATAGCTAACATGAAAAATGGAGAGAATAATGAACTAATCCCCCACTTTGTGACCAATAAAATCTATCAAAAAAATCCACCTGTATGGGTCAATTCTATCCCATGTCTCTACAGTCTCTCCATAAGTCCTAATAAAAATGAAAAAAATAATTTTCACCAATGATTTTAGAAGTATTTTCCTACACAATGTAAATAAAAATGGAGTAATTCTATAGCTAACATGAAAAATGGAGAGAATAATGAACTAATCCCCCACTTTGTGACCAATAAAATCCACCTGTATGGGTCAATTCTATCCCATGCTACAGTCTCTCCATAAGTCCTAATGCAAAATAATTTTCACCAATGATTTTAGAAGAATTTTCCTACACAAAATGCAAATAAAAATGAAGTAATTCTATAGCTAACATGAAAAATGGAGAGAATAATGAACTAATCCCCCACTTTGTGACCAATAAAATCTATCAGAAAAAATCCACCTGTATGGGTCAATTCTATCCCATGCTACAGTCTCTCCATAAGTCCTAATGCAAAATAATTTTCACCAATGATTTTAGAAGTATTTTCCAAACAAAATGCAAATAAAAATGAAGTAATTCTATAGCTAACATGAAAAATGGAGAGAATAATGAACTAATCCCCTACTTTGTGACCAATAAAATCTATCAGAAAAAATCCACCTGTATGGGTCAATTCTATCCCATGCTACAGTCTCTCCATAAGTCCTAATGCAAAATAATTTTCACCAATGATTTTAGAAGTATTTTCCTACACAAAATGCAAATAAAAATGAAGTAATTCTATAGCTAACATGAAAAATGGTGAGAATAATGAACTAATCCCCCACTTTGTGACCAATAAAATCTATCAGAAAAAATCCACCTGTATGGGTCAATTCTATCCCATGCTACAGTCTCTCCATAAGTCCTAATGCAAAATAATTTTCACCAAAAAGAAATTTTCACCAAAATGATTTTAGAAGTCCCCCTTTTTGACCAATAAAATCTATCAGAAAAAAACCTGTAAAATGCAAATAAAAATGAAATTTTAATTCTATAGCTAACATGAAAAATGGAGAGAATAATGAACTAATCCCCCACTTTGTGACAAATAAAATCTAAAATCAGAAAAAAAAACCTGTATGGGTCATAAAATTCTATCCCATGCTACAGTCTCTCCATAAGTCCTAATGCAAAATAATTTTCACCAATGATTTTAGAAGTATTTTCCTACACAAAATGCAAATAAAAATGAAGTAATTCTATAGCTAACATGAAAAATGGAGAGAATAATGAACTAATCCCCACTTTGTGACCAATAAAATCTATCAAAAAAAATCCACCTGTATGGGTCAATTCTATCCCATCCTACAGCCTCTCCATAAGTCCTAATGCAAAAAATTTCACCAATGATTTTAGAAGTATTTTCCTACACAAAATGCAAATAAAAATGAAGTAATTTCTATGAAAGCTAACATGAAAAATGGAGAGAATAATGAACTAATCCCCCACTTTGTGACCAATAAAATCTATCAGAAAAAATCCACCTGTATGGTTCAATTCTATCCCATGCTACAGTCTCTCCATAAGTCCTAATGCAAAATAATTTTCACCAATGATTTTAGAAGTATTTTCTACACACAAAATGCAAAAAAAAAATGAAGTAATTCTATAGCTAACATGAAAAATGGAGAGAATAATGAACTAATCCCCCACTTTGTGACCAATAAAATCTATCAGAAAAAATCCACCTGTATGGGTCAAAAAAATCCAGTCTCCATAAGTATAATGCAAAATTTTATCCCATGATTTTACATTTTCTCTCAAATAAGTCCTGAAAAAATGCAAAATGAAATTTTCACAGAAAAAATGATTTATGGAATTCTATATTTTCCTCCATAAAATGCAAAAAAAAAAAATTTCCTACACAAAATGCAAATAAAAAAGTAATTCTATAGCAAACATGAAAAATGGAGAGAATAATGAACTAATCCCCCACTTTGTGACCAATAAAATCTATAAAAAAAAATCCACCTGTATGGGTCAATTCTATCCCATGCTACAGTCTCTCTATAAGTCCTAATCCAAAATAATTTTCACCAATGATTTTAGAAGTATTTTCTACACAAAACAAATAAAAATGCAAATAAAAATGAAATAATTCTATAGCTAACATGAAAAATGAGAAAATGAATGAGAATAATGATAATCCCCCACTTTGTGACCAATAAAATCTATCATCAAAAAAAATCCACCTGTATGGGTCAATTCTATCCCATGCTACAGTCTCTCCATAAGTCCTAATGCAAAAAATAATTTTCACCAATGATTTTAGAAGTATTTTCCTACACAAAATGCAAATAAAAATGAACTAATTCTATAGCTAACATGAAAAATGGAGAGAATAATGAACTAATCCCCCACTTTGTGACCAATAAAATCTATCAGAAAAAATCCACCTGTATGGGTCAATTCTATCCCATGCTACAGTCTCTCCATAAGTCCTAATGGAAAATAATTTTCACCAATGATTTTAGAAGTATTTTCCTACACAAAATGCAAATAAAAAAGGAAGTAATTCTATAGCTAACATGAAAAATGGAGAGAATAATGAACTAATCCCCCACTTTGTGACCAATAAAATCTATCAAAAAAATCCACCTGTATGGGTCAATTCTATCCCATGCTACAGTCTCTCCATAAGTCCTAATGCAAAATAATTTTCACCAATGATTTTAGAAGTATTTTCCTACACAAAATGCAAATAAAAATGAAGTAATTCTATAGCTAACATGAAAAATGGAGAGAATAATGAACTAATCCCCCACTTTGTGACCAATAAAATCTATCAGAAAAAATCCACCTGTATGGGTCAATTCTATCCCATATACAAAATCTCCATAAGTCCTAATGCAAAATAATTCCCACCAATGATTGCAAAGTATTTTTTTCACAAAATGCAATTAAAAATGAAGTAATTTTCCCACAAAATGCAAAAAAAAAAAAAACCTAAATTTTATAGTATTTTCCTACACAAAATGCAAAACATGTAAAAATGGAGAAAATGGAGAGAAATGAACTAATCCCCCACTTTGTGACCAATAAAATCTATCAAAAAAAAAATGTATGGGTCAAATCCCATGCTACAGTCTCTCCATAAGTCCTAATGCAAAATAAAAATGATTTTAGAAGTATTTTCCTACACAAAATGAAAATAAAAATGGAGTAATTCTATAGCTAACATGAAAATGGAGAGAATAATGAACTAATCCCCCACTTTGTGACCAATAAAATCTATCAAAAAAATCCACCTGTATGGGTCAATTCTATCCCATGCTACAGTCTCTCCATAAGTCCTAATGCAAAATAATTTTCACCAATGATTTTAGAAGTATTTTCCACAAAATGCAAATAAAAAATAAAAATGAAGTAATTCTATAGCTAACATGAAAAATGGAGAGAATAATGAACTAATCCCCCACTTTGTGACCAATAAAATCTATCAGAAAAAAATCCACCTGTATGGGTCAATTCTATCCCATGCTACAGTCTCTCCATAAGTCCTAATGCAAAATAATTTTCACCAATGATTTTAGAAGTATTTTTTACACAAAATGCAAATAAAAATGAATAATTCTATAGCTAACATGAAAAATGGAGAGAATAATGAACTAATCCCCCACTTTGTGACCAATAAAATCTATCAGAAAAAAATCCACCTGTATGGGTCAATTCTATCCCATGCTACAGTCTCTCCATAAGTCCTAATGCAAAATAATTTTCACCAATGATTTTAGAAGTATTTTTCCACAAACACAAAATGCAAAAAAAAATGAAGTAATTCTATAGCTAACATGAAAATGGAGAGAATAATGAACTAATCCCCCACTTTATGACCAATAAAATCTATCAGAAAAATCCACCTGTATGGGTCAATTCTATCCCATGCTACAGTCTCTCCATAAGTCCTAATGCAAAATAATTTTCACCAATGATTTTAGAAAATTTTCCTGACAATGCATAAAATGCAAAAAAAAAAATGAACTAATTCTATAGCTAACATGAAAAATGGAGAATAATGAACTAATCCCCCACTTTGTGACCAATAAAATCTATCAAAAAAAATCCACCTGTATGGGTCAATTCTATCCCATGCTACAGTCTCTCCATAAGTCCTAATGCAAAATAATTTTCACCAATGATTTTAGAAGTATTTTCCTACACAAAATGCAAAAAAAAAAATGAACTAATTCTATAGCTAACATGAAAAAATGGAGAGAATAATGAACTAATCCCCCACTTTGTGACCAATAAAATCTATCAAAAAATCCACCTGTATGGGTCAATTCTATCCCATGCTACAGTCTCTCCATAAGTCCTAATGCAAAATAATTTTCACCAATGATTTTAGAAGTATTTTCCTACACAAAAAGCAAATAAAAATGAAGTAATTCTTTAGCTAACATGAAAAATGGAGAGAATAATGGAGAGAATAATGAACTAATCCCCCACTTTGTGACCAATAAAATCTATCAGAAAAAATCCACCTGTATGGGTCAATTCTATCCCATGCTAGAGTCTCTCCATAAGTCCTAATGCAAAATAATTTTCACCAATGATTTTAGAAGTATTTTCCTACACAAAATGCAAATAAAAGTGAAGTAATTCTATAGCTAACATGAAAAATGGAGAGAATAATGAACTAATCCCCCACTTTGTGACCAATAAAATCTATCAGAAAAAATCCACCTGTATGGGTCAATTCTATCCCATGCTACAGTCTCTCCATAAGTCCTAATGCAAAAAATAATTTTCACCAATGATTTTAGAAGTTTTTTTCACACAAAATGCAAAAAAAAAAATGAAGTAATTCTATAGCTAACATGAAAAATGGAGAGAATAATGAACTAATCCCCTACTTTGTGACCAATAAAATCTATCAGAAAAAATCCACCTGTATGGGTCAATTCTATCCCATGCTACAGTCTCCATAAGTCCATAAGTCCTAATGCAAAATAATTTTCACCAAAATGCAAATAAAAATGATTTTAGAAGTGAATTTTCCTACACAAAATGCAAATAAAAGAAGTCAATTGAAAATGCTAATCTCCATAAGTCCTAATGCTAAAAATAAAAATGGTATTTTCCACACAAAAGAATAAAAAAAATGAACTAATCCTAACATGAAAAATGGAGAGAATAATGAACTAAAACCAATAAAATCTATCAAAAAATCCACCTGTATGGGTCAATTATCCCATGCTACAGTCTCTCCATAAGTCCTAATGCAAAAATAATTTTCACCAATGATTTTTAGAAGTATTTTCCTACACAAAATGCAAAAAAAAAATGAAGTAATTCTATAGCTAACATGAAAAATGGGAGATAATGAAAAATGAGACCAATAAAATAATGAAAAAATCCCCCAATTCTTTGCTGACCAATAAAATCTATCAATGAAAAAATCCAAAACCTGTAAAAATGAAGTAATTCTATAGCTAACATGAAAATGGAGAGAATAATGAACTAATCCCCCACTTTGTGACCAATAAAATCTATCAGAAAAAAGTCTATCCATAAGTCCATAATCCTAAAATAATTTTCACCAATGATTTTAGAAGTATTTTCCTACACAAAATGCAAATAAAAATGAAGTAATTCTATAGCTAACATGAAAAATGGAGAGAATAATGAACTAATCCCCCACTTTGTGACCAATAAAATCTATCAGAAAAAATCCACCTGTATGGTTCAATTCTATCCCATGCTACAGTCTCTCCATAAGTCCTAATGCAAAATAATTTTCACCAATGATTTTAGAAGTTTTTTCCTACACAAAATGCAAAAAAAAAATGAAGTAATTCTATAGCTAACATGAAAAATGGAGAGAATAATGAACTAATCCCCACTTTGTGACCAATAAAATCTATCAAAAAAAATCCACCTGTATGGGTCAATTCTATCCCATGCTACAGTCTCTCCATAAGTCCTAATGCAAAAAATATTTTTTCACCAATGATTTTAGAAGTATTTTCCTACACAAAATGCAAAAAAAAAATGAAGTAATTCTATAGCTAACATGAAAAAAATGGAGAGAATAATGAACTAATCCCCCACTTTGTGACCAATAAAATCTATCAGAAAAAATCCACCTGTATGGGTCAATTCTATCCCATGCTACAGTCTCTCCATAAGTCCTAATGCAAAATAATTTTCACCAATGATTTTAGAAGTATTTTCCTACACAAAAAAATAAAAAAAAATGAAAAAATGAAGTAATTCTATAGCTAACATGAAAACTGGAGAGAATAATGAACTAATCCCCCACTTTGTGACCAATAAAATCTATCAGAAAAAATCCACCTGTATGGCTCAATTCTATCCCATGCTACAGTCTCTCCATAAGTCCTAATGCAAAATAATTTTCACCAATGATTTTAGAAGTATTTTCCTACACTAAATGCAAATAAAAATGAAGTAATTATATAGCTGGAGAGAATAATGAACTAATCCCCCACTTTGTGACCAATAAAATCTATCAGAAAAAATCCACCTGTATGGGTCAATTCTATCCCATGCTACAGTCTCTCCATAAGTCCTAATGCAAAATAATTTTCACCAATGATTTTAGAAGTATTTTCCTACACAAAATGCAAATAAAAATGAATTCTAATTCTATAGCTAACAAAAAAAATGGAGAGAATAATGAACTAATCCCCCTAACAAAATAATTTTTGTGAGTATTTTCCCACAAAATGCAAATAAAACCAATAAAATCTATCAGAAAAAATCCACCTGTATGGGTCAATTCTATCCCATGCTACAGTCTCTCCATAAGTCCTAATGCAAAATAATTTTCACCAATGATTTTAGAAGTATTTTCCTACACAAAATGCAAATAAAAATGAAGTAATTCTATAGCTAACATGAAAAATGGAGAGAATAATGAACTAATCCCCCACTTTGTGACCAATAAAATCTATCAGAAAAAATCCACCTGTATGGGTCAATTCTATCCCATGCTACAGTCTCTCCATAAGTCCTAATGCAAAATAATTTTCACCAATGATTTTAGAATTATTTTCCGACACTAAATGCAAATAAAAATGAAGTAATTCTATAGCTAACATGAAAAATGGTGAGAATAATGAACTAATCCCCCCTTTTTGTGACCAATAAAATCTATCAAAAAAAAATCCACCTGTATGGGTCATTTCTATCCCATGCTACAGTCTCTCCATAAGTCCTAATGCAAAATAATTTTCACCAATGATTTTAGAAATTTTCCTATATTTTCCAAATAAACAAAATGCAAATAAAAATGAAGTAATTCTATAGCTAACATGAAAAATGGAGAGAATAATGAACTAATCCCCCACTTTGTGACCAATAAAATCTATCAGAAAAAATCCACCTGTATGGGTCAATTCTATCCCATGCTACAGTCTCTCCATAAGTCCTAATGCAAAATAATTTTCACCAATGATTTTAGAAGTATTTTCCTACACAAAATGCAAAAAAAAATGAAGTAATTCTATAGCTAACTAAAAAAAAATGGAGAGAATAATGAACTAATCCCCCACTTTGTGACCAATAAAATCTATCAGAAAAAATCCACCTGTATGGGTCAATTCTATCCCATGCTACAGTCTCTCCATAAGTCCTAATGCAAATAATTTTCACCAATGATTTTAAGTATTTTCCTACAAAAAAATGCAAATAAAAAAAATAATTTTCTAACATGAAAAATGGAGAGAATAATGAACTAATTGACCAATAAAATCTATCAGAAAAAATCCACCTGTATGGGTCAATTTTCCCATGCTACAAAAAGTCCTAATGCAAAATAATTTTCACCAAATTTTGAAGTAATTACAAAATGCAAATAAAAAAATAAAAAAATGCTAATTCTATAGCTAACATGAAAAATGGAGAGAATAATGAACTAATCCCCCACTTTGTGACCAATAAAATCTATCAAAAAAATCCACCTGTATGGGTCAATTCTATCCCATGCTACAGTCTCTCCATAAGTCCTAATGCAAAATAATTTTCACCAATGATTTTAGAAGTATTTTCCTACACAAAAAATGCAAAATAAAAAATGAAGTAATTCTATAGCTAACATGAAAACTGGAGAGAATAATGAACTAATCCCCCACTTTGTGACCAATAAAATCTATAAGAAAAAATCCACCTGTATGGGTCAATTCTATCCCATGCTACAGTCTCTCCATAAGTCCTAATGCAAAATAATTTTCACCAATGATTTAAGAAGTATTTTCTACACACAAAATGCAAATAAAAATGTAATTCTATAGCTAACATGAAAAATAGAGAATAATGAACTAATAACATGACCAAAAAATGGAGAGAATAATGAACTAATCTCCCCACAAAATAATTTTTGATTTTGACCAATAAAATCTATCAGAAAAAATCCACCTGTACCAATAAATTCTATCCCATGTCAATTCTACAGTCTCTCCATAAGTCCTAATGCAAAATAATTTTCACCAATGATTTTAGAAGAATTTATTTTCCAAAACACAAAATGCAAAAAAAATGAAGTAATTCTATAGCTAACATGAAAAATGGAGAGAATAATGAACTAATCCCCACTTTGTGACCAATAAAATCTATCAAAAAAAATCCACCTGTATGGGTCAATTCTATCCCATGCTACAGTCTCTCCATAAGTCCTAATGCAAAAAAATAATTTTCACCAATGATTTTAGAAGTATTTTTCCTACACAAAATGCAAAAAAAAATGAAGTAATTCTATAGCTAACATGAAAAATGGAGAGAATAATGAACTAATCCCCCACTTTGTGACCAATAAAATCTATCAAAAAAATCCACCTGTATGGGTCAATTCTATCCCATGCTACAGTCTCTCCATAAGTCCTAATGCAAAATAATTTTCACCAATGATTTTAGAAGTATTTTCCTACACAAAATGCAAATAAAAATGAAGTAATTCTATAGCTAACATGAAAAATGGAGAGAATAATGAACTAATCCCCCACTTTGTGACCATAAAAAATCTATCAAAAAAAATCCACCTGTATGGGTCAATTCTATCCCATGCTACAGTCTCTCCATAAGTCCTCCAAAATAATTTTAATAAAAAAAAATAATTTTCACCAATGATTTTTTACACAAAATGCAAATAAAAGAAGTATTTTCCTAAATAAAAATGCAAATAAAAAATGAAGTAATTCTATAGCTAACATGAAAAATGGAGAGAATAATGAACTAATCCCCCACTTTGTGACCAATAAAATCTATCAGAAAAAATCCACCTGTATGGGTCAATTCTATCCCATGCTACAGTCTCTCCATAAGTCCTAATGCAAAATAATTTTCACCAATGATTTTAGAAGTATTTTCCTACACAAAATGCAAATAAAAATGGAGTAATTCTATAGCTAACATGAAAAATGGCGAGAATAATGAACTAATCCCCCACTTTGTGACCAATAAAATCCACCTGTATGGGTCAATTCTATCCCATGCTACAGTCTCTCCATAAGTCCTAATGCAAAATAATTTTCACCAATGATTTTAGAAGTATTTTCCACAAAATGCAAAAAAAAAATGAAGTAATTCTATAGCTAACATGAAAAAATGGAGAGAATAATGAACTAATCCCCCACTTTGTGACCAATAAAATCTATCAGAAAAAATCCACCTGTATGGGTCATCTATAAAAAAAAATCCACCTGTATGGATTTCAATTCTACAAAATGCAAATAAAAACAGTCTCTCCATGAAAAATGGAGAGAATAATGAACTAATCCTAATGCAAAAAAATTTTCACCAATGATTTTAGAAGTATTTTTCCAAAATAATTTTCAAATGAAAAATTTTCCTACACAAAAAATAAAAAAATGATTCTAATTCTATAGCTAACATGAAAATGGAGAGAATAATGAACTAATCCCCCACTTTGTGACCAATAAAATCTATCAGAAAAAATCCACCTGTATGGGTCAATTCTATCCCATGCTACAGTCTCTCCATAAGTCCTAATGCAAAAAATAATTTTCACCAATGATTTTAGAAGTATTTTCCTACACAAAATGCAAATAAAAATGAAGTAATTCTATAGCTAACATGAAAAATGGAGAGAATAATGAACTAATCCCCCACTTTGTGACCAATAAAATCTATCAAAAAAAATCCACCTGTATGGGTCAATTCTATCCCATGCTACAGTCTCTCCATAAGTCCTAATGCAAAATAATTTTCACCAATGATTTTAGAAGTATTTTCCTACACAAAATGCAAATAAAAATGAAGTAATTCTATAGCTAACATGAAAAATGGAGAGAATAATGAACTAATCCCCCACTTTGTGACCAATAAAATCTATCAAAAAAAATCCACCTGTATGGGTCAATTCTATCCCATCTACATCCCATGTCCTAACAAAATAAGTTTCTCCATAAGTCCTAAAAATGCAAAAATTTTTTTCAACCAATTTTAGAAGTATTTTCCTACACAAAATGCAAATAAAAAATGAAGTAATTCTATAGCTAACATGAAAAATGGAGAGAATAATGAACTAATCCCCCACTTTGTGACCAATAAAATCTATCAGAAAAAATCCACCTGTATGGGTCAATTCTATCCCATGCTACAGTCTCTCCATAAGTCCTAATGCAAAATAATTTTCACCAATGATTTTAGAAGTATTTTTTTACACAAAATGCAAATAAAAATGAAGTAATTCTATAGCTAACATGAAAAATGGAGAGAATAATGAACTAATCCCCCACTTTGTGACCAATAAAATCTATCAGAAAAAATCCACCTGTATGGGTCAATTCTATCCCATGCTACAGTCTCTCCATAAGTCCTAATCAAAAAATAATTTTCTCCATAAGTCCTAATGCAAAATAATTTTCACCAATGATTTTAGAAGTATTTTCTAAACACAAAAAAATAAAAATGAAGTAATTCTATAGCTAACATGAAAAATGGAGAGAATAATGAACTAATCCCCCACTTTGTGACCAATAAAATCTATCAGAAAAAATCCACCTGTATGGGTCAATTCTATCCCATGCTACAGTCTCTCCATAAGTCCTAATGCAAAATAATTTTCACCAATGATTTTAAATAATTTTCCACACAAAATGCAAAATAAAAATGAAGTAATTCTAGCTAACAAAAAAATGGAGAATAATGAACTAATCACCCACTTTGTGACCAATAAAATCTATCAGAAAAAATCCACCTGTATGGGTCAATTCTATCCCATGCTACAGTCTCTCCATAAGTCCTAATGCAAAATAATTTTCACCAATGATTTTAGAATTATTTTCCTACACAAAATGCAAATAAAAATGAAGTAATTCTATAGCTAACATGAAAAATGGAGAGAATAATGAACTAATCCCCCACTTTGTGACCAATAAAATCTATCAGAAAAAATCCACCTGTATGGGTCAATTCTATCCCATGCTACAGTCTCTCCATAAGTCCTAATGCAAAATAATTTTCACCAATGATTTTTAGAGTATTTTTTTCCAAAATGCAAAAATGCAAATAAAAATGAAGTAATTCTATAGCTAACATGAAAAATGGAGAGAATAATGAACTAATCCCCCACTTTGTGACCAATAAAATCTATCAAAAAATCCACCTGTATGGGTCAATTCTATCCCATGCTACAGTCTCTCCATAAGTCCTAATGCAAAATAATTTTCACCAATGATTTTAGAAGTATTTTCCTACACAAAATGCAAATAAAAATGAAGTAATTCTATAGCTAACATGAAAAATGGAGAGAATAATGAACTAATCCCCCACTTTGTGACCAATAAAATCTATCAAAAAAAATCCACCTGTATGGGTCATTTTATCTATCCCATACAGTCTCTCCATAAGTCCTAATGCAAAATAATTTTCACCAATGATTTTTAGAAGTATTTTCCTACACAAAATGCAAATAAAAAAAATGAAGTAATTCTATAGCTAACATGAAAAAAATGGAGAGAATAATGAACTAATCCCCCACTTTGTGACCAATAAAATCTATCAGAAAAAATCCACCTGTATGGGTCAATTCTATCCCATGCTACAGTCTCTCCATAAGTCCTAATGCAAAATAATTTTCACCAATGATTTTAGAAGTATTTTCCTACACAAAATGCAAATAAAAATGAAGTAATTCTTTAGCTAACATGAAAAATGGAGAGAATAATGGAGAGAATAATGAACTAATCCCCCACTTTGTGACCAATAAAATCTATCAGAAAAAATCCACCTGTATGGGTCAATTCTATCCCCATGCTACAGTCTCCATAAGTCCTAATGCAAAGTCCTAATGCAAAATAATTTTCACCAATTTTGAAAAAGAATTTTCCTACACAAAATGCAAATAAAAATGAAGTAATTCTATAGCTAACATGAAAAATGGAGAGAATAATGAACTAATCCCCCACTTTGTGACCAATAAAATCTATCAGAAAAAATCCACCTGTATGGGTCAATTCTATCCCATGCTACAGTCTCTCCATAAGTCCTAATGCAAAATAATTTTCACCAATGATTTTAGAAGTATTTTCCTACACAAAATGCAAATAAAAAATGAAAAATTCTATAGCTAACATGAAAAATGGAGAGAATAAATTTATAGCTAAAACATGAAAAAATGGAGAGAATAATGAACTAATCCCCTTTTTTGTGACCAATAAAATCTATCAGAAAAAAATCCACCTGTATGGGTCAATTCTATCCCATGCTACAGTCTCTCCATAAGTCCTAATGCAAAAAAATAATTTTCACCAATGATTTTAGAAGTATTTTCTCAAAATCCAATAAAAATGAAGTAATTCTATAGCTAACATGAAAAATGGAGAGAATAATGAACTAATCCCCCACTTTGTGACCAATAAAATCTATCAGAAAAAATCCACCAATGGGTCAATTTATCCCATGCTGAAGTCTCTCCATAAGTCCTAATGCAAAATAATTTTCACCAATGAAAAGTATTTTCCTACACAAAATGCAAAAAAAATGAAGTAATTCTATAGCTAACATGAAAAATGGAGAGAATAATGAACTCCCCCCCACTTTGTGACCAATAAAATCTATCAGAAAAAAATCCACCTGTATGGGTCAATTCTATCCCATGCTACAGTCTCTCCATAAGTCCTAATGCAAAAAATAATTTTCACCAATGATTTTAGAAGTATTTTCCTACACAAAATGCAAATAAAAAATGAAGTAATTCTATAGCTAACATGAAAAATGGAGAGAATAATGAACTAATCCCCCACTTTGTGACCAATAAAATCTATCAAAAAAAATCCACCTGTATGTATGGGTCAATTCTATCCCATGCTACAGTCTCTCCATAAGTCCTAATGCAAAATAATTTTCACCAATGATTTTAGAATTATTTTTCTACACAAAATGCAAAAAAAAAAATGAAGTAATTCTATAGCTAACATGAAAAATGGAGAGAATAATGAACTAATCCCCCACTTTGTGACCAATAAAATCTATCAAAAAAATCCACCTGTATGGGTCAATTCTATCCCATGCTACAGTCTCTCCATAAGTCCTAATGCAAAATAATTTTCACCAATGATTTTAGAAGTATTTTCCTACACAAAATGCAAATAAAAATGAAGTAATTCTATAGCTAACATGAAAAATGGAGAGAATAATGAACTAATCCCCCACTTTTGTGACCATCAAAAAATCAGAAAAAATCCACCTGTATGGGTCAATTCTATCCCATGCTACAGTCTCTCCATAAGTCCTAATGCAAAATAATTTTCACCAATGATTTTAGAAGTATTTTCCTACACAAAATGCAAATAAAAATGAAGTAATTCTATAGCTAACATGAAAAATTGTGAGAATAATGAACTAATCCCCCACTTTGTGACCAATAAAATCTATCAGAAAAAATCCACCTGTATGGGTCAATTCTATCCCATGCTACAGTCTCTCCATAAGTCCTAATGCAAAATAATTTTCACCAATGATTTTAGAAGTATTTTCCTACACAAAATGCAAATAAAAATGAAGTAATTCTATAGCTAACATGAAAAATGGAGAGAATAATGAACTAATCCCCCACTTTGTGACCAATAAAATCTATCAAAAAAAATCCACCTGTATGGGTCAATTCTATCCCATGCTACAGTCTCTCCATAAGTCCTAATGCAAAATAATTTTCACCAATGATTTTAGAAGTATTTTTACACAAAATGCAAATAAAAAAATGAAATAATTCTATAGCTAACATGAAAATGGAGAATAATGAACTAATCCCCCACTTTGTGACCAATAAAAATATCAAAAAAAACCTGTATGGGTCAATTCTATCCCATGCTACAGTCTCTCCAGTCCTAATGCAAAATAATTTTTTCAAATGATTTTAGAAGTATTTTCCTACACAAAATGCAAATAAAAATGAAGTAATTCTATAGCTAACATGAAAAATGGAGAGAATAATGAACTAATCCCCACTTTGTGACCAATAAAATCTATCAGAAAAAAAAATCCACCTGTATGGGTCAATTCTATCCCATGCTACAGTCTCTCCATAAGTCCTAATGCAAAATAATTTTCACCAATGATTTTAGAAAACACAAAATGCAAATAAAAATGAAATAATTTTCTATAGTATTTTCCTACACTAAATGCAAAAAAATGGAGAAAAATGAATAATAATCCCCCACTTTATGACCAATAAAATCTATCAGAAAAAAACCTGTATGGGTCAATTCTATCCCATGCTACAGTCTCTCCATAAGTCCTAATGCAAAATAATTTTCACCAATGATTTTAGAAGTATTTTCCTACACAAAATGCAAATAAAAAAAATGAAGTAATTCTAAGCTAACATGAAAAATGGAGAGAATAATGAACTAATCCCCCACTTTGTGACCAATAAAATCTATCAGAAAAAATCCACCTGTATGGGTCAATTCTATCCCATGCTAAGTCTCTATAAGTCTTAATCAAAATAATTTTCCAATAAGTATTTTCCAAAATGCAAATAAAAAAATAATTTTCACCAATGATTTTAGACCAAAAAAATCTATCAAAAAAATTTTCCTATCCCACAAAATGCAAAAAAAATCAAAAAATGAAGTATTTTCCTACACAAAATTCTATAGCTAACATGAAAAAAAATGGAGAGAATAATGAACTAATCCCCCACTTTGTGACCAATAAAATCTATCAGAAAAAATCCACCTGTATGGGTCAATTCTATCCCATGCTACAGTCTCTCCATAAGTCCTAATGCAAAATAAAAATAATTTTCACCAATGATTTTAGAAGTATTTTCCTACATGCAAATAAAAATGAAGTAATTCTAAATAAAAAAATGAAATAATGAAAATCCCTACTTTGTGACCAATAAAATCTATCATGAAAAAAATGGAGAGAATAATGAACTAATCCATAACTTGCAAAATGACCAATAAAATCTATCACAAAATGCAAAAAAATGAAAAATCTATACCTGGAGAAGAATGAACTAAATTCTGACCAATAATCCTATCAGAAAAAATGCTACAGTCAATTTTTCTCCATAAGTCCTAATCCAAAAAATAATTTTCACCAATGATTTTAGAAGTATTTTCCTACACAAAATGCAAATAAAAATGAAGTAATTCTATAGCTAACATGAAAAAAAATGGAGAGAATAATGAACTAATCCCCCACTTTGTGACCAATAAAATCTATCAAAAAAAAAATCCACCTGTATGTCAATTCTATCCCAATTCTATCCCATCCTAACAGTCTCTCCATAAGTCCTAATGCAAATAAAAAAAATAATTTTCACCAATGATTTTAGAAGTATTTTCCTACACAAAATGCAAAGAAAAAAATGAAGTAATTCTATAGCTAACATGAAAATGGAGAGAATAATGAACTAATCCCCTTTTGACCAATAAAAATATCAGAAAAATCTATCAAAAAAATCCACCTGTATGGGTCAATTCTATCCCATGCTACAGTCTCTCCATAAGTCCTAATGCAAAAATAATTTTCACCAAATTTTAGAAAAATTTTCCAAACAAAATAAAAGAAAAAAATGAGCTAATTCTATAAAAACATGAAAATGGAGAGAATAATGAACTAATCCCCACTTTGTGACCAATAAAATCTATCAGAAAAAAAAATCCACCTGTATGGGGTCAATTCTATCCCATGCTACAGTCTCTCCATAAGTCCTAATGCAAAAAATAATTTTCACCAATGATTTTAGAAATTTTTATTTTTTCCAAAATGCAAATAAAAAATGCAAATAAAAAATGAATAATTCTATAGCTAACATGAAAAATGGAGAGAATAATGAACTAATCCCCACTTTGTGACCAATAAAATCTATCAAAAAAAAATCCACCTGTATGGGTCAATTCTATCCCATGCTACAGTCTCTCCATAAGTCCTAATGCAAAATAATTTTCACCAATGATTTTAGAAGTATTTTCCTACACAAAATGCAAATAAAAATGAAGTAATTCTATAGCTAACATGAAAAATGGAGAGAATAATGAACTAATCCCCCACTTTGTGACCAATAAAATCTATCAGAAAAAAAAAATCCACCTGTATGGGTCAATTCTATCCCATGCTACAGTCTCTCCATAAGTCCTAATGCAAAATAATTTTCACCAATGATTTTAGAAGTATTTTCCTACACAAATGCAAAAAAAAAAAATGAATTAATTCTATAGCTAACATGAAAAATGGAGAGAATAATGAACTAATCCCCCACTTTGTGACCAATAAAATCTATCAGAAAAAAATCCACCTGTATGGGTCAATTCTATCCCATGCTACAGTCTCTCCATAAGTCCCTAATTCAAAATAATTTTTCACCAAATAAAAATGATTTGAAAAAAAGAGAATAATGAACTAATATTTTCCTATCAGAAAAAAATGGGTCATTTTCTAAAAATAAGTCCAAATGCAAAATAAAAATGAAGTAATTCTACAAAAAAAAAATAGCTAACATGAAAAATGGAGAGAATAATGAACTAATCCCCCACTTTGTGACCAATAAAATCTATCAGAAAAAAATCTATCAAAAAAAATCCACCACAAAATGTATGTAAATTCAATTCTATCCCATGACCAATAAAATCTATCAGAAAAAATAAGTCCTAAATAAATTTAATGCAAAATAAAATGATTTTAAAGTATTTTCTCCAAAAAAAAAAAAGTAATTCTATAGCTAAATGAAAAAAAGAATAATTTTTCACCAATAAAATTTTAGAAAATTAATTTTCCTACACAAAATGCAAAAATAAAAAATGAACTAATTCACAAAAATGCAAATAAAATAACATGAAAAATGGAGAGAATAATGAACTAATCCCCCACTTTGTGACCAATAAAATCTATCAGAAAAAATCCACCTGTATGGGTCAATTCTATCCCATGCTACAGTCTCTCCATAAGTCCTAATGCAAAATAATTTTCACCAATGATTTTAGAATTATTTTTCCTACACAAAATGCAAATAAAAATGAAGTAATTCTATAGCTAACATGAAAAATGGAGAGAATAATGAACTAATCCCCACTTTGTGACCAATAAAATCTATCATCAAAAAAAAAATCCACCTGTATGGGTCAATTCTATCCCATGCTACAGTCTCTCCATAAGTCCTAATGCAAAATAATTTTCACCAATGATTTTAGAAGTATTTTTTCCACACACAAAATAAAAAAAAAAATGAAGTAATTCTATAGCTAACATGAAAAATGGAGAGAATAATGAACTAATCCCCCACTTTTGTGACCAAAAAAATCTATCAGAAAAAATCCACCTGTATGGGTCATTTCTATGGGTCAATTCTCCATAAGTCCCCATGCAACAGTCTCTCCAATAAGTCCTACAAAATGCAAAAAATAATTTTCACCAATGATTTTAGAAGTAATTTTCCTACACAAAATGCAAAAAAAAATGAAGTAATTTATATAACATAACAAAAAATGGAGAGAATAATGAACTAATCCCCCCCCACTTTGTGACCAATAAAATCTATCAGAAAAAATCCACCTGTATGGGTCAATTCTATCCCATGCTACAGTCTCTCCATAAGTCCTAATGCAAAATAATTTTCACCAATGATTTTAGAAGTATTTTCCTACAAAAAAAAATGCAAATAAAAATGAAGTAATTCTATAGCTAACATGAAAAATGGAGAGAATAATGAACTAATCCCCACTTTGTGACCAATAAAATCTATCAGAAAAAATCCACCTGTATGGGTCAATTCTATCCCATGCTACAGTCTCTCCATAAGTCCTAATGCAAAATAATTTTCACCAATGATTTTAGAAGTATTTTCCTACACAAAATGCAAATAAATGTGAAGTAATTCTATAGCTAACATGAAAAATGGAGAGAATAATGAACTAATCCCCCACTTTGTGACCAATAAAATCTATCAGAAAAAATCCACCTGTATGGGTCATTTCTATCCCATGCTACAGTCTCTCCATAAGTCCTAATGCAAAATAATTTTTTTCACCAATGATTTTAGAAGTATTTTCCTACACAAAATGCAAATAAAAATGAAGTAATTCTATAGCTAACATGAAAAATGGTGAGAATAATGAACTAATCCCCCACTTTGTGACCAATAAAATCTATCAGAAAAAAAAATCCACCTGTATGGGTCAATTCTATCCCATGCTACAGTCTCTCCATAATGCAAAATAATTTTCACCAATGATTTTAGAAGTATTTTCCCACAAAATGCAAAATAATTTTCACCAATGAAAAATTTTAGAATATTTTCCCTTTTGTGAAAACAAAATGCAAAAAAAAATATCCCAATAAAATCCTAATGCAAAATAAAATGAAAAATGGAGAGAATAATGAACTAATCCCCACTTTGTGACCAATAAAAATCTATCAGAAAAAATCCACCTGTATGGGTCAATTCAATTCTATCCCATGCTACAGTCTCTCCATAAGTCCTAAAAAAAAATAATTTTCACCAATGATTTTAGAAGTATTTTCCCCACACAAAATGCAAAAAAAAAATGAAGTAATTCTATAGCTAACATAAAAAATGGAGAGAATAATGAACTAATCCCCCACTTTGTGACCAATAAAATCTATCAGAAAAAATCCACCTGTATGGGTCAATTCTATCCCATGCTACAGTCTCTCCATAAGTCCTAATGCAAAATAATTTTCACCAATGATTTTAGAAGTATTTTCCTACACAAAATGCAAATAAAAATGAAGTAATTCTATAGCTAACATGAAAACTGGAGAGAATAATGAACTAATCACCCACTTTGTGACCAATAAAATCTATCAGAAAAAATCCACCTGTATGGGTCAATTCTATCCCATGCTACAGTCTCTCCATAAGTCCTAATGCAAAATAATTTTCACCAATGATTTTAGAAGTATTTTCCTACACAAAATGCAAATAAAAATGAAGTAATTTCTGGAGAGAATAAGAACTAACATGACCAATAAAAAATGGAGAGAATAATGAACTAATCCCCCACTTTGTGACCAATAAAATCTATCAAAAAAATCCACCTGTATGGGTCAATTCTATCCCATGCTACAGTCTCTCCATAAGTCCTAATGCAAAATAATTTTCACCAATGATTTTAGAAGTATTTTCCTACACAAAATGCAAATAAAAATGAAGTAATTCTATAGCTAACATGAAAACTGGAGAGAATAATGAACTAATCACCCACTTTGTGACCAATAAAATCTATCAGAAAAAATCCACCTGTATGGGTCAATTCTATCCCATGCTACAGTCTCTCCATAAGTCCTAATGCAAAAAATAATTTTCACCAATGATTTTAGAAGTATTTTCCCACACAAAATGCAAATAAAAATGAAGTAATTCTATAGCTAACATGAAAAATGGAGAGAATAATGAACTAATCCCCCACTTTGTGACCAATAAAATCTATCAGAAAAAATCCACCTGTATGGGTCAATTCTATCCCATGCTACAGTCTCTCCATAAGTCCTAATGCAAAAAAATAATTTTCACCAATGATTTTAGAAGATTTTTTCAACACAAAATGCAAATAAAAATGAAAATTCTATAGCTAACATGAAAATGGGAAAATAATGAACTAATCCCCCACTTTATGACCAATAAAAAAATCTATCAAAAAAAAACCTGTATGGAGAAATTCTATCCCATGCTAAGTCTCTAAGTCCTAATGCAAAATAATTTTCACCAATGATTTTAGAAGTATTTTTTACAAACACAAAATGCAAAAAAAAAAAATTCTATAGCTAACATGAAAAAAAATGGAGAGAATAATGAACTAATCCCCCACTTTGTGACCAATAAAATCTATCAGAAAAAATCCACCTGTATGGGTCAATTCTATCCCATGCTACAGTCTCTCCATAAGTCCTAATGCAAAATAATTTTCACCAATGATTTTAGAAGTATTTTCCTACACAAAATGTAATAAAAATGAAGTAATTCTATAGCTAACATGAAAAATGGAGAGAATAATGAACTAATCCCCCACTTTGTGACCAATAAAATCTATCAGAAAAAATCTATCAGAAAAAATCCACCTGTATGGGTCAATTCTATCCCATGCTACAGTCTCTCCATAAGTCCTAATGCAAAATAATTTTCACCAATGATTTTAGAAGTATTTTCCTACACAAAATGCAAATAAAAATGAAGTAATTCTATAGCTAACATAAAAAATGGAGAGAATAATGAACTAATCCCCCACTTTGTGACCATTAAAATCCATCAGAAAAAATCCACCTGTATGGGTCAATTCTATCCCATGCTACAGTCTCTCCATATGTCCTAATGCAAAATAATTTTCACCAATGATTTTAGAAGTATTTTCCTACACAAAATGCAAAAAAAAAAAATTCTAATTCTATAGCTAACATGAAAAATGGAGAGAATAATGAACTAATCCCCCACTTTGTGACCAATAAAATCTATCAGAAACCTGTAAAATTCTATCCTGTCTCTCCATGGGTCAATTCTATCCCATGCTACAGTCTCTCCATAAGTCCTAATGCAAAATAATTTTCACCAATGATTTTAGAAGTATTTTCCTACACAAAATGCAAAAAAAAAAAAAATGAAGTAATTCTATAGCTAACATGAAAAAATGGAGAGAATAATGAACTAATCCCCCACTTTGTGACCAATAAAATCTATCAGAAAAAATCCACCTGTATGGGTCAATTCTATCCCATGCTACAGTCTCTCCATAAGTCCTAATGCAAAATAATTTTCACCAATGATTTTAGAAGTATTTTCCCACACAAAATGCAAATAAAAATGAAGTAATTCTATAGCTAACATGAAAAATGGAGAGAATAATGAACTAATCCCCCACTTTGTGACCAATAAAATCTATCAGAAAAAATCCACCTGTATGGGTCAATTCTATCCCATGCTACAGTCTCTCCATAAGTCCTAATGCAAAATAATTTTCACCAATGATTTAAGAAGTATTTTCCTACACAAAATGCAAATAAAAATGAAGTAATTCTATAGCTAACATGAAAACTGGAGAGAATAATGAACTAACCCCCCACTTTGTGACCAATAAAATCTATCAGAAAAAATCCACCTGTATGGGTCAATTCTATCCCATGCTACAGTCTCTCCATAAGTCCTAATGCAAAATAATTTTCACCAATGATTTTAGAAGTATTTTCCTACACAAAATGCAAATAAAAATGAAGTAATTCTATAGCTAACATGAAAACTGGAGAGAATAATGAACTAATCCCCCACTTTGTGACCAATAAAATCTATCAGAAAAAATCCACCTGTATGGGTCAATTCTATCCCATGCTACAGTCTCTCCATAAGTCCTAATGCAAAATAATTTTCACCAATGATTTTAGAAGTATTTTCCTACACAAAATGCAAATAAAAATGAAGTAATTCTATAGCTAACATGAAACTGGAGAGAATAATGAACTAATCCCCCTTTGTGACCAATAAAATCTATCAAAAAAAAAAACCTTTTCAATTCTAATGCTACAGTTTCCATAAGTCCTAATGCAAAAAATAATTTTCACCAATGATTTTTTTAGAAGTTTTTTCCACAAAATGCAAAAAAAATGAAGTAATTCTATAGCTAACATGAAAAATGGAGAGAATAATGAACTAATCCCCACTTTTTTGACCAATAAAATCTATCAGAAAAAATCCACCTGTATGGGTCAATTCTATCCCATTCTATTCTATCCCATGCTACAGTCTCTCCATAAGTCCTAATGCAAAATAATTTTCACCAATGATTTTAGAAGTATTTTCCACACACAAAATGCAAAAAAAAAATGAAGTAATTCTATAGCTAACATGAAAAATGGAGAGAATAATGAACTAATCCCCCACTTTGTGACCAATAAAATCTATCAGAAAAAATCCACCTGTATGGGTCAATTCTATCCCATGCTACAGTCTCTCCATAAGTCCTAATGCAAAAATAATTTTCTCCATAAGTCCTAACAAAAAAATGCAAATAAAAATGAAATTTAATTTTCACTAAATGAAAAATTTTAGAAATAATTTTCCACTTTACACCAATAAAATATCAGAAAAAAAAAAAAATGAATTCTAATTCTATAGCTAAGTCCTAATGCAAAAAAAATGGAGAGAATACACAAAATGAAATAAAAATGAAGTAATTCTATTAACATGAAAAATGGAGAGAATAATGAAAAATCCCTACTTTGTGACCAATAAAATCTATCAAAAAATCCACCTGTATGGGTCAATTCTATCCCTGCTACAGTCTCTCCATAAGTCCTAATGCAAAAAAAAATAATTTTCACCAATGATTTTAGAAGTATTTTCCTACACAAAATGCAAATAAAAATGAAGTAATTCTATAGCTAACATGAAAAATGGAGAGAATAATGAACTAATCCCCCACTTTGTGACCAAAAAAATCTATCAGAAAAAATCCACCTGTATGGGTCAATTCTATCCCATGCTACAGTCTCTCCATAAGTCCTAATGCAAAATAATTTTCACCAATGATTTTAGAAGTATTTTCCTACACAAAATGCAAAAAAAAAATGAAGTAATTCTATAGCTAACATGAAAAATGGAGAGAATAATGAACTAATCCCCCACTTTGTGACCAAAAAAATCTATCAGAAAAAATCCACCTGTATGGGTCAATTCTATCCCATGCTACAGTCTCTCCATAAGTCCTAATGCAAAATATTTTTTTCACCAATGATTTTAGATTTATTTTTTACACAAAATGCAAATAAAAATGAAGTAATTCTATAGCTAACATGAAAAATGGAGAGAATAATGAACTAATCCCCCACTTTGTGACCAACCAAAAATCTATCAGAAAAAAAAATCCACCTGTATGGGTCAATTCTATCCCATGCTACAGTCTCTCCATAAGTCCTAATGCAAAATAATTTTCACCAATGATTTTAGAAGAATTATTTTCCCACACAAAATGCAAAAAAATGAAGTAATTCTATAGCTAAACATGAAAAAAATGGAGATAATAATGAACTAATCCCCCACTTTGTGACCAATAAAATCTATCAGAAAAAATCCACCTGTATGGGTCAATTCTATCCCATGCTACAGTCTCTCCATAAGTCCTAATGCAAAATAATTTTCACCAATGATTTTAGAAGTATTTTCCTACAAAAAAATGCAAAAAAAAAATGAAGTAATTCTATAGCTAACATGAAAATGGAGAGAATAATGAACTAATCCCCCACTTTGTGACCAATAAAATCTATCAGAAAAAATCCACCTGTATGGTTCAATTCTATCCCATGCTACAGTCTCTCCATAAGTCCTAATGCAAAATAATTTTCACCAATGATTTAAAAATTATTTTCCTACACAAAATGTAAATAAAAATGAAGTAATTCTATAGCTAACATGAAAACTGGAGAGAATAATGAACTAATCCCCCCTTTGTGACCAATAAAATCTATCAGAAAAAAAACCTGTATGAGAATAATGAAGTCTCTCCATAAGTCCCACCAATGATTTTAGAAGTATTTTCCTACACAAAATGCAAATAAAAAATGAAAATTCTATATCTAACATGAAAATGGAGAGAATAATGAACTAATCCCCCCTTTGTGACCAATAAAATCTATCAGAAAAAAACCACCTGTATGAGTCAGTTCTATCCCATGCTACAGTCTCTCCATAAGTCCTAATGCAAAATAATTTTCACCAATGATTTTAGAAGTATTTTCCTACACAAAATGCAAAAAAAAATGAAGTAATTCTATAGCTAACATGAAAAATGGAGAGAATAATGAACTAATCCCCACTTTGTGACCAATAAAATCTATCAAAAAAAAATCCACCTGTATGGGTCAATTCTATCCCATGCTACAGTCTCTCCATAAGTCCTAATGCAAAATAATTTTCACCAATGATTTTTAGAAGTATTTTCCACACAAAATGCAAATAAAAATGAAGTAATTCTATAGCTAACATGAAAAATGGAGAGATAATAATGAACTAATCACCCACTTTGTGACCAATAAAATCTATCAAAAAAATCCACCTGTATGGGTCAATTCTATCCCATGCTACAGTCTCTCCATAAGTCCTAATGCAAAATAATTTTCACCAATGATTTTAGAAGTATTTTCCTACACAAATGCAAAAAAAAAAAATGAAGTAATTCTATAGCTAACATGAAAAATGGAGAGAATAATGAACTAATCACCCACTTTGTGACCAATAAAATCTATCAGAAAAAATCCACCTGTATGGGTCAATTCTATCCCATGCTACAGTCTCTCCATAAGTCCTAATGCAAAATAATTTTCACCAATGATTTTAGAAGTATTTTCCTACACAAAATGCAAAAAAAAAAATGAACTAATTCTATAGCTAACATGAAAAATGGAGAGAATAATGAACTAATCCCCCACTTTGTGACCAATAAAATCTATCAGAAAAAATCCACCTGTATGGGTCAATTCTATCCCATGCTACAGTCTCTCCATAAGTCCTAATGCAAAATAATTTTCACCAATGATTTTAGAAGTATTTTCCTACACAAAATGCAAATAAAAATGAAAAATGCTAACATGAAAAATGGAAAAAATGAACTAATTCTATAGCAATAAAACATCAAAAAAATGGAGAGAATAATGAACTAATCCCCTAATGCAAAATTTTTGACCAATAAAATCTACACAAAAAATCAAAAAAAAATCCACCTGTATGGGTCAATTCTATCCCATGCAATACAGTCTCTCCATAAGTCCTAATGCAAAATAATTTTCCATAAGTTCTGATGCAAAATAATTTTCACCAATGATTTTAGAAGAATTTTCCTACACAAAATGCAAATAAAAAAGAACTAATTCTATAGCTACCATGAAAAATGGAGAGAATAATGAACTAATCCCCCACTTTGTGACTAATAAAAGCTATCAGAAAAAATCCACCTGTATGGGTCAATTCTATCCCATGCTACAGTCTCTCCATAAGTACTAATGCAAAATAATTTTCACCAATGATTTTAGAAGTATTTTCCTACACAAAATGAATTTAGAATTATTTTCCTACACAAAATGCAAATAAAATTGAACTAATTCAATAGATACAATGAAAAATGGAGAGAATAATGAACTAATCCCCCACTTTGTGCCCAATAAAATCTATCAGAAAAAATCCACCAGTATGTGTCATTTCTATCCCATGCTACAGTCTCCATAAGTCCTAATGCAAAATAATCACCAATGATTTTAGAGAATTTTTTTCTACACAAAATGCAAATAAAAATGGAGAGAACATGAAAAATGAAGAATAATGAACCCCCACTTTGTGACCAATAAAATCTATCAAAAAAAATCCACCTGTATGGGTCAATTCTATCCCATGCTACAGTCTCTCCATAAGTCCTAATGCAAAAAAATAATTTTCACCAATGATTTTAGAAGTATTTTCCTACAAAAAATGCAAATAAAAATGAAATAATTCTATAGCTAACATGAAAAATGGAGAGAATAATGAACTAATCCCCCACTTTGTGACCAATAAAATCTATCAGAAAAAATCCACCTGTATGGGTCAATTCTATCCCATGCTACAGTCTCTCCATAAGTCCTAATGCAAAATAATTTTCACCAATGATTTTAGAAGTATTTTCCTAAACAAAATGCAAATAAAAATGAAGTAATTCTATAGCTAACATGAAAAATGGAGAGAATAATGAACTAATCCCCCACTTTGTGACCAATAAAATCTATCAGAAAAAAACCTGTATGGGTCAATTCTATATCCCATCTCAATTCTATCCCATGCTACAGTCTCTCCATAAGTCCTAATGCAAAATAATTTTCACCAATGATTTTAGAATTATTTTTCCACACAAAATGCAAATAAAAATGAAGTAATTCTATAGCTAACAAAAAAATGGAGAGAATAATGAACTAATCCCCCACTTTGTGACCAATAAAATCTATCAGAAAAAAAATCCACCTGTATGGGTCAATTCTATCCCATGCTACAGTCTCTCCATAAGTCCTAATGCAAAATAATTTTCACCAATGATTTTAGAAGTTTTTCCCACAAAATGCAAAAAAAAAAAAAAAAATAATTCTATAGCTAAAAACATGAAAAAAAATGGAGAGAATAATGAACTAATCCCCCAGTAATTTTGCTAACATGACCAATAAAATCTATCAAAAAAAAATCCACCTGTATGGGTCAATTCTATCCCATGCTACAGTCTCTCCATAAGTCCTAATGCAAAATAATTTCACCAATGATTTTTTAGAAGTATTTTTCCACACAAAATGCAAATAAAAATGAAGTAATTCTATAGCTAACATGAAAAATGGAGAGAATAATGAACTAATCCCCCACTTTGTGACCAATAAAATCTATCAAAAAAAAATCCACCTGTATGGGTCAATTCTATCCCATGCTACAGTCTCTCCATAAGTCCTAATGCTCCATAAGAAGTATTTTCCTACACAAAATGCAAAAAAAAAAATGAAAAAATAAATTTTCACCCCCACCAACCAATTTTCAGAAGAATTCTATTTTCTCTCCATAAGTCCTAATGCAAAAAATAATTTTCACCAATGATTTTAGAAAAAAAAATGCAAATAAAAATGAAATAATTCTATAGCTAACATGAAAAATGGTGAGAATAATGAACTAATCCCCCACTTTGTGACCAATAAAATCTATCAGAAAAAATCCACCTGTATGGTTCAATTCTATCCCATGCTACAGTCTCTCCATAAGTCCTAAAGCAAAATAATTTTTTACCAATGATTTTAGAAGTATTTTCCCACACAAAATGCAAATAAAAATGAAGTAATTCTATAGCTAACATGAAAAATGGAGAGAATAATGAACTAATCCCCCACTTTGTGACCAATAAAATCTATCAGAAAAAATCCACCTGTATGGGTCAATTCTATCCCATGCTACAGTCTCTCCATAAGTCCTAATGCAAAATAATTTTCACCAATGATTTTAGAAGTATTTTCCTACACAAAATGCAAAAAAAAATGAAGTAATTCTATAGCTAACATGAAAAATGGAGAGAATAATGAACTAATCCCACATTTTGTGACCAATAAAATCTATCAGAAAAAATCCACCTGTATGGGTCAATTCTATCCCATGCTACAGTCTCTCCATAAGTCCTAATGCAAAATAATTTTCACCAATGATTTTAGAAGTATTTTCCTACACAAAATGCAAATAAAAATGAAGTAATTCTATAGCTAACATGAAAAATGATGAGAATAATGAACTAATCCCCACTTTGTGACCAATAAAATCTATCATGAAAAAAAAATCCACCTGTATGGGTCAATTCTATCCCATGCTACAGTCTCTCCATAAGTCCTAATGCAAAATAATTTTCACCAATGATTTTAGAAGTATTTTCCTACACAAAATGCAAATAAAAATGAAGTAATTCTATAGCTAGCATGAAAATTGGAGAGAATAATGAACTAATCCCCCACTTTGTGACCAATAAAATCTATCAGAAAAAATCCACCTGTATGGGTCAATTCTATCCCATGCTACAGTCTCTCCATAAGTCCTAATGCAAAATAATTTTCACCAATGATTTTAGAAGTATTTTCCTACACAAAATGCAAATAAAAATGAAGTAATTCTATAGCTAACATGAAAAATAGAGAGAATAATGAAACTAATCCCCACTTTGTGACCAATAAAATCTATCAGGAAAAATCCACCTGTATGGGTCAATTCTATCCCATGCTACAGTCTCTCCATAAGTCCTAATGCAAAATAATTTTCACCAATGATTTTAGAAGTATTTTCCTACACAAAATGCAAATAAAAATGAAGTAATTCTATAGCTAACATGAAAAATGGAGAGAATAATGAACTAATCCCCCACTTTGTGACCAATAAAATCTATCAGAAAAAAAAAAATCCACCTAATGTATGGGTCATTTCTATCCCATGCTAAAAACAGTCTCTCCATAAGTCCTAATGCAAAAAAATTTTTTTCACCAATGATTTTAGAAGTATTTTTTCCAAAATACACAAAATGCAAAAAAAATGAAATAAAAATGAAGTAATTCTATAACTATGAAAAAAAATGGAGAATAATGAACTAATCCCCCACTTTGTGACCAATAAAATCTATCAGAAAAAAATCCACCTGTATGGGTCAATTCTATCCCATGCTACAGTCTCTCCATAAGTCCTAATGCAAAATAATTTTCACCAATGATTTTAGAAGTATTTTCCTACACAAAATGCAAATAAAAATGAAGTAATTCTATAGCTAACATGAAAAATGGAGAGAATAATGAACTAATCCCCCACTTTGTGACCAATAAAATCTATCAGAAAAAATCCACCTGTATGGGTCAATTCTATCCCATGCTACAGTCTCTCCATAAGTCCTAATGCAAAATAATTTTCACCAATGATTTTAGAAGTTTATTTTCCTACACAAAATGCAAAAAAAAAAAATGAAGTAATTCTATAGCTAACATGAAAAATGGAGAGAATAATGAACTAATCCCCCACTTTGTGACCAATAAAATCTATCAGAAAAAAATCCACCTGTATGGGTCAATTCTATCCCATGCTACAGTCTCTCCATAAGTCCTAATGCAAAATAATTTTCACCAATGATTTTAGAAGTATTTTTACACAAAATGCAAATAAAAATGAAGTAATTCTATAGCTAAACAAAAATGGAGAGAATAATGAACTAATCCCCCACTTTGTGACCAATAAAATCTATCAGAAAAAAAACCTGTATGGGTCAATTCTATCCCATGCTAAGTCTCTCCATAAGTCCTAATGCAAAATAATTTTTCACCAATGATTTTAGAAAATGACACAAAATGCAAATAAAAATGAAGTAATTCTATAGCTAACATGAAAATGGAGAGAATAATGAACTAATCCCCCACTTTGTGACCAAAAAATCTATCAGAAAAAATCCACCTGTATGGGTCAATTCTATCCCATGCTACAGTCTCTCCATAAGTCCTAATGCAAAATAATTTTCACCAATGATTTTAGAAGTATTTTCCTACACAAAATGCAAAAAAAAATGAAGTAATTCTATAGCTAACATGAAAAATGGAGAGAATAATGAACTAATCCCCCACTTTGTGACCAATAAAATCTATCAGAAAAAATCCACCTGTATGGGTCAATTCTATCCCATGCTACAGTCTCTCCATAAGTCCTAATGCAAAATAATTTTCACCAATGATTTTAGAAGTATTTTTTCCTACACAAAATGCAAATAAAAAAAATAATTCAAATGAAAAAAATAATTTGACCAATAAAACTATCAGAAAAAATGAAAAGAATGAGAGAATAATGAACTAATCCCCCATTTTGTGACCAATAAAATCTATCAAAAAAAAATGGGTCAATTCTAATTCTACAGTCAATTCATAAGTCCTAATGAAAAAATAATTTTCACCAATGATTTAATGAATTATTTTCCCACACAAAATGCAAAAAAAAAATGAAATTCTATAGCTAACATGAAAAAAAGAATAATGAACTAATCCCCCACTTTTGTGACCAATAAAATCTATCAGAAAAATCCACCTGTATGGGTCAATTCTATCCCATGCTACAGTCTCTCCATAAGTCCTAAAAAAAAATTTTCACCAATGATTTTAGAAGTATTTTCCTACACAAAATGCAAATAAAAATGAAGTAATTCTATAGCTAACATGAAAAATGGAGAGAATAATGAACTAATCCCCCACTTTGTGACCAATAAAATCTATCAGAAAAAATCCACCTGTATGGGTCAATCTATCTATCCCATGCTACAGTCTCTCCATAAGTCCTAATGCAAAATAATTTTCACCAATGATTTTAGAAGTATTTTCCTACACAAAATGCAAATAAAAATGAAGTAATTCTATAGCTAACATGAAAAATGGAGAGAATAATGAACTAAAATCCCCCACTTTGTGACCAATAAAATCTATCATGAAAAAATCCACCTGTATGGGTCAATTCTATCCCATGCTACAGTCTCTCCATAAGTCCTAATGCTACAAAAAATAATTTTCACCAATGATTTTTGAAGTATTTTTTTCCTACATTAAATGCAAATAAAAATGAAGTAATTCTATAGCTAACATGAAAAATGGAGAGAATAATGAACTAATCCCCCACTTTGTGACCTATAAAATCTATATCAAAAAAAATCCACCTGTATGGGTCAATTCTATCCCATGCTACAGTCTCTCCATAAGTCCTAATGCAAAATAATTTTCACCAATGATTTTAGAAGTATTTTCCTAAAAAAAATGCAAATAAAAATGAAGTAATTCTATAGCTAACATGAAAAATGGAGAGAATAATGAACTAATCCCCCACTTTGTGACCAATAAAATCTATCAGAAAAAATCCACCTGTATGGGTCAATTCTATCCCATGCTACAGTCTCTCCATAAGTCCTAATGAAAAAATAATTTTCACCAATGATTTTAGAAGTATTTTCCTACACAAAATGCAAATAAAAATGAAGTAATTCTATAGCTAACATGAAAATGGAGAGAATAATGAACTAATCCCCACTTTTTGTGACCAATAAAATCTATCAGAAAAAAATCCACCTGTATGGGTCAATTCTATCCCATGCTACAGTCTCTCCATAAGTCCTAATGCAAAATAATTTTCACCAATGATTTTAGAAGTATTTTCCTACACAAAATGCAAATAAAAATGAAGTAATTCTATAGCTAACATGAAAAATGGAGAGAATAATGAACTAATCCCCCACTTTGTGACCAATAAAATCTATCAGAAAAAATCCACCTGTATGGGTCAATTCTATCCCATGCAGTACAGTCTCCATAAGTCCTAATGCAAAATAATTTTCACCAATGATTTTAGAAGTATTTTCCTCCACAAAATGCAAATAAAAATGAAGTAATTCTATAGCTAACATGAAAAATGGAGAGAATAATGAACTAATCCCCCACTTTGTGACCAATAAAATCTATCATAAAAAATCCACCTGTATGGGTTAATTCTATTTGCTACAGTCTCTCCATAAGTCCTAATGCAAAATAATTTTTTCACCAATGATTTTAGAATATTTTCCTACACAAAATGCAAATAAAAATGAAGTAATTCTATAGCTAACATGAAAAATGGAGAGAATAATGAACTAATCCCCCACTTTGTGACCAATAAAATCTATCAGAAAAATTCTATCCCATGCTACAGTCTCTCCATAAGTCCTAATGCAAAATAATTTTCACCAATGATTTTAGAAGTATTTTCCTACACAAAATGCAAATAAAAATGAAGTAATTCTATAGCTAACATGAAAAATGGAGAGAATAATGAACTAATCCCCCATGACCAATAAAATCTATCAGAAAAAATCCAAAATCAATTTATCCCATGCTACATCTCTCCATAAGTCCTAATGCAAAATAATTTTCACCAATGATTTTAGAAAGTATTTTCCTACACAAAATGCAAATAAAAATGAAGTAATTCTATAGCTAACATGAAAATGGTGAGAATAATGAACTAATCCCCCACTTTGTGACCAATAAAATCTATCAGAAAAAATCCACCTGTATGGGTCAATTCTATCCCATGCTACAGTCTCTCCATAAGTCCTAATGCAAAATAATTTTCACCAATGATTTTAGAAGTATTTTCCTACACAAAATGCAAATAAAAAAAAAAATGAAAAATGGAGAGAATTCTATAGCTAACATGAAAAAAAATGGAGAGAATAATGAACTAATCCCCCAATTTTTGTGACCAATAAAATCTATCAGAAAAAAGAAAAAATCCACCTGTATCAGAAAAAATCCACCTGTATGGGTCAATTCTATCCCATGCTACAGTCTCTCCATAAGTCCTAATGCAAAATAATTTTCACCAATGATTTTAGAAGTATTTTCCTACACAAAATGCAAATAAAAAAATGAAGTAATTCTATAGCTAACATGAAAAATGGAGAGAATAATGAACTAATCCCCCACTTTTGTGACCAATAAAATCTATATCAAAAAAAAATCCACCTGTATGGGTCAATTCTATCCCATGCTACAGTCTCTCCATAAGTCCTAATGCAAAATAATTTTCACCAATGATTTTAGAAGTATTTTCCTACCAAAAATGCAAATAAAAAAATGCAAATAAAAAAATGAAATAATTCTATAGCTAACATGAAAAATGGAGAGAATAATGAACTAATCCCCCACTTTGTGACCAATAAAATCTATCAAAAAAATCCACCTGTATGGGGTCAATTCTATCCCATGCTACAGTCTCTCCATAAGTCCTAATGCAAAATAATTTTCACCAATGATTTTAGAAGT
This sequence comes from Acanthosepion pharaonis, assembly GCA_903632075.3. Taxonomy (NCBI): domain Eukaryota; kingdom Metazoa; phylum Mollusca; class Cephalopoda; order Sepiida; family Sepiidae; genus Acanthosepion; species Acanthosepion pharaonis. Next base: position 3,177,861 of record CAHIKZ030000818.1, read on the forward strand.
ATTTTCCTACACAAAATGCAAAAATAAAAATGAAGTAATTCTATAGCTAACATGAAAAAATGGAGAGAATAATGAACTAATCCCCCACTTTTGTGACCAATAAAATCTATCAGAAAAAATCCACCTGTATGGGTCAATTCTATCCCATGCTACAGTCTCTCCATAAGTCCTAATGCAAAATAATTTTCACCAATGATTTTAGAAGTATTTTCCTACACAAAATGCAAAATAAAAATGAAGTAATTCTATAGCTAACATGAAAAATGGAGAGAATAATGAACTAATCCCCCACTTTGTGACAAATAAAATCTATCAGAAAAAATCCACCTGTATGGGTCAATTCTATCCCATGCTACAGTCTCTCCATAAGTCCTAATGCAAAATAATTTTCACCAATGATTTTAGAAGTATTTTCCTACACAAAATGCAAATAAAAATGAAGTAATTCTATAGCTAACATGAAAAATGGAGAGAATAATGAACTAATCCCCCACTTTGTGACCAATAAAATCTATCAAAAAAAATCCACCTGTATGGGTCAATTCTATCCCATGCTACAGTCTCTCCATAAGTCCTAATGCAAAATAATTTTCACCAATGATTTTAGAAGTATTTTTCTACACAAAATGCAAATAAAAATGAAATAATTATAGCTAACATGAAAAATGGAGAGAATAATGAACTAATCCCCCACTTTGTGACCAATAAAATCTCAGAAAAAAAAATCCACCTGTATGGGTCAATTCTATCCCATGCTACAGTCTCTCTCCAAGTCCTAATGCAAAAAATAATTTTCACCAAATAGAAGTATTTTCCTACACAAAATGCAAATAAAAATTTTCTACTAACATGAAAAAATGGAGAGAATTGAACTAAGTACTTTTGACCAATAAAATCTATCAGAAAAAAAATCCACCTGTATGGGTCAAAATGCTAAATAAAATGCAAAAATATTTTCAATATTTTAGAAGCTAAAAATGAAAAACATGAAAAATAAGAGAGAATAATGAACTAATCCCCCACTTTGTGACCAATAAAATCTGACCAATAAAATCTAAGAAAAATCCACCTGTATGGGTCAATTCTATCCCATGCTACAGTCTCTCCATAAGTCCTAATGCAAAATAATTTTCACCAATGATTTTAGAAGTATTTTCCTACACAAAATGCAAATAAAAATGAAGTAATTCTATAGCTAACATGAAAAATGGAGAGAATAATGAACTAATCCCCCACTTTGTGACCAATAAAATCTATCAGAAAAAATCCACCTGTATGGGTCAATTCTATCCCATGCTACAGTCTCTCCATAAGTCCTAATGCAAAATAATTTTCACCAATGATTTTAGAAGTATTTTCCTACACAAAATGCAAATAAAAATGAAGTAATTCTATAGCTAACATGAAAAATGGAGAGAATAATGAACTAATCCCCCACTTTGTGACCAATAAAATCTATCAGAAAAAATCCACCTGTATGGGTCAATTCTATCCCATGCTACAGTCTCTCCATCCATAAGTCCTAATGCAAATAAAAAAATAATTTTCACCAATGATTTTAGAAGTATTTTTTCCTACACAAAATGCAAAAAAAAAATGAAGTAATTCTATAGCTAACATGAAAAATGGAGAGAATAATGAACTAATCCCCCACTTTGTGACCAATAAAATCTATCAGAAAAAAATCCACCTGTATGGGTCAATTCTATCCCATGCTACAGTCTCTCCATAAGTCCTAATGCAAAATAATTTTCACCAATGATTTTAGAAGTATTTTCCTACACAAAATGCAAATAAAAATGAAGTAATTCTATAGCTAACATGAAAAATGGAGAGAATAATGAACTAATCCCCCACTTTGTGACCAATAAAATCTATCATAAAAAATCCACCTGTATGGGTCAATTCTATCCCATGCTACAGTCTCTCCATAAGTCCTAATGCAAAATAATTTTCACCAATGATTTTAGAAGTATTTTCCTACACAAAATGCAAATAAAAATGAAGTAATTCTATAGCTAACATGAAAAATGGAGAGAATAATGAACTAATCCCCCACTTTGTGACCAATAAAATCTATCAGAAAAAATCCACCTGTATGGGTCAATTCTATCCCATGCTACAGTCTCTCCATAAGTCCTAATGCAAAATAATTTTCACCAATGATTTTAGAAGTATTTTCCTACACAAAATGCAAAATAAAAAATGAAGTAATTCTATAGCTAACATGAAAAATGGAGAGAATAATGAACTAATCCCCCACTTTGTGACCAATAAAATCTATCAGAAAAAAAATCCACCTGTATGGGTCAATTCTATCCCATGCTACAGTCTCTCCATAAGTCCTAATGCAAAATAATTTTCACCAATGATTTTAGAAGTATTTTTCCTACACAAAATGCAAATAAAAATGAAGTAATTCTATAGCTAACATGAAAAATGGAGAGAATAATGAACTAATCCCCCACTTTGTGACCAATAAAATATATCAGAAAAAATCCACCTGTATGGGTCAATTCTATCCCATGCTACAGTCTCTCCATAAGTCCTAATGCAAAATAATTTTCACCAATGATTTTAGAAGTATTTTCCTACACAAAATGCAATAAAAAAAATGAAGTAATTCTATAGCATAACATGAAAAATGGAGAGAATAATGAACTAATCCCCCACTTTGTGACCAATAAAATCTATCAGAAAAAATCCACCTGTATGGGTCAATTCTATCCCATGCTACAGTCTCTCCATAAGTCCTAATGCAAAATAATTTTCACCAATGATTTTAGAAGAATTTTCCTACACAAAATGCAAATAAAAATGAACTAATTCTATAGCTAACATGAAAAATGGAGAGAATAATGAACTAATCCCCCACTTTGTGACCAATAAAATCTATCAGAAAAAAAAAATCCACCTGTATGGGTCAATTCTATCCCATGCTACAGTCTCTCCATAAGTCCTAATGCAAAAAATAATTTTCACCAATGATTTTAGAAGTATTTTTCCTACACAAAATGCAAATAAAAATGAAGTAATTCTATAGCTAACATGAAAAATGGAGAGAATAATGAACTAATCCCCCACTTTGTGACCAATAAAATCTATCAGAAAAAAATCCACCTGTATGGGTCAATTCTATCCCATGCTACAGTCTCTCCATAAGTCCTAATGCAAAATAATTTTCACCAATGATTTTAGAAGTATTTTCCTACACAAAATGCAAATAAAAATGAAGTAATTCTATAGCTAACATGAAAAATGGAGAGAATAATGAACTAATCCCCCACTTTGTGACCAATAAAATCTATCAGAAAAAATCCACCTGTATGGGTCAATTCTATCCCATGCTACAGTCTCTCCATAAGTCCTAATGCAAAATAATTTTCACCAATGATTTTAGAAGAAGTATTTTCCTACATGAAAAATGCAAATAAAATAAAATGAAAGTAATTCTATAGCTAACATGAAAAATGGAGAGAATAATGAACTAATTCCCCACTTTGTGACCAATAAAATCTATCAGAAAAAATCCACCTGTATGGGTCAATTCTATCCCATGCTACAGTCTCTCCATAAGTCCTAATGCAAAATAATTTTCACCAATGATTTTAGAAGTATTTTCCTACACAAAATGCAAATAAAAATGAAGTAATTCTATAGCTAACATGAAAAATGGAGAGAATAATGAACTAATCACCCACTTTGTGACCAATAAAATCTATCAGGAAAAATCCACCTGTATGGGTCAATTCTATCCCATGCTACAGTCTCTCCATAAGTCCTAATGCAAAATAATTTTCACCAATGATTTTAGAAGTATTTTCCTACACAAAATGCAAATAAAAATGAAGTAATTCTATAGCTAACATGAAAAATGGAGAGAATAATGAACTAATCCCCCACTTTGTGACCAATAAAATCTATCAGAAAAAATCCACCTGTATGGGTCAATTCTATCCCATGCTACAGTCTCTCCATAAGTCCTAATGCAAAATAATTTTCACCAATGATTTTAGAAGTATTTTCCTACACAAAATGCAAATAAAAATGAAGTAATTCTATTAACATGAAAAATGGAGAGAATAATGAACTAATCCCCCACTTTGTGACCAATAAAATCTATCAGAAAAAATCCAAATATCCCATGCTAAGTCTCTCCATAAGTCCTAATGCAAAATAATTTTCACCAATGTTTTAAGAAGTATTTTCCTACACAAAATGCAAATAAAAATGAATAATTCTATAGCTAACATGAAAAATGGAGAGAATAATGAACTAATCCCCCACTTTGTGACCAATAAAATCTATCAGAAAAAATCCACCTGTATGGGTCAATTCTATCCCATGCTACAGTCTCTCCATAAGTCCTAATGCAAAATAATTTTCACCAATGATTTTAGAAGTATTTTCCTACACAAAATGCAAATAAAAATGAAGTAATTCTATAGCTAACATGAAAAATGGAGAGAATAATGAACTAAACCCCCACTTTGTGACCAATAAAATCTATCAGAAAAAATCCACCTGTATGGGTCAATTCTATCCCATGCTACAGTCTCTCCATAAGTCCTAATGCAAAATAATTTTCACCAATGATTTTAGAAGTATTTTCCTACACAAAATGCAAATAAAAATGAAGTAATTCTATAGCTAACATGAAAAATGGTGAGAATAATGAACTAATCCCCCACTTTGTGACCAATAAAATCTATCAGAAAAAAATCCACCTGTATGGTTCAATTCTATCCCATGCTACAGTCTCTCCATAAGTCCTAATGCAAAATAATTTTCACCAATGATTTTAGAAGTATTTTCCTACACAAAATGCAAATAAAAATGAAGTAATTCTATAGCTAACATGAAAAATGGAGAGAATAATGAACTAATCCCCCACTTTGTGACCAATAAAATCTATCAGAAAAAATCCACCTGTATGGGTCAATTCTATCCCATGCTACAGTCTCTCCATAAGTCCTAATGAAAAAATAATTTTCACCAATGATTTTAGAAGTATTTTCCTACACAAAATGCAAATAAAAATGAAGTAATTCTATAGCTAACATGAAAAATGGAGAGAATAATGAACTAATCCCCACTTTGTGACCAATAAAATCTATCAAAAAAAATCCACCTGTATGGGTCAATTCTATCCCATGCTACAGTCTCTCCATAAGTCCTAATGCAAAATAATTTTCACCAATGATTTTAGAAGTATTTTCCTACACCAAAATGCAAATAAAAATGAAGTAATTCTATAGCTAACATGAAAAATGGAGAGAATAATGAACTAATCCCCCACTTTGTGACCAATAAAATCTATCA
>CAHIKZ030000819.1:0-27500 GCA_903632075.3 Acanthosepion pharaonis
TATATACTCACACATACATATATATATACACACACATACGTATATATAATATATATATATATATATATATACACACACACATATTTATATATATATATATATATATACACTCACATTTACATATATTACACTAGTATATATTTATATATACACACACACATACATATTTATATATATATATACTTCACACATACATATTTATATATATATATATATCACACATACACATATAGAAATATATATATACTCACACATACACATATATATATACACATAAAATATATATATATTTTATACATCACACATATATATATATATATATACATTTATATATATATATATATAAACATACATACATATATACACACACACATATATATACGAACACACATATACAAACACACACAAACATATATATATAAACACACAGACATATATATACATACACACAAACACATCTACACACACATATATATATACAAACATACACACACACATATATATGTATATAGACAAACACACACATATATATATACAAACACACACATATATATATACAAACACACATACACGCTCTATATATACAAACACACATATACATATATATATATAAACACACACTTACATATATAAAAACACATATATATCTAGAAAGACACATATATACATATATGCACACATATACATATATGATATACACACGTGTGTATATATAGAAATATACAAAGACACATCGATATATATATATATATTTATATATATATATATAATTATGAAATAATGCAGCTTAATTAATATTGCAAATAGTCGTTCAACGAATAAATCAATACTTAACATGCCTAAAATTTCCCACTTAAATGACCATTTATTAATTTATATATTACATTTATTCCAGAACAAATAACAATGTTCAGCATGATTTTGCATAATTCAGCTCTGGTTTTGTTTTAAGTTCCCTGACCTTCATGGATAAAGATGAATCTTCAATTACTACTATGGCCTTCCTCTATATTTATTCCTCTTTGCTCCTTCATCTTTTTCCTCTTTTCCATTTCCATCTTTCCCTATTACTCTCTCCTTTTCCTTGGGAGGTTTGGCATACTTTGCTTAGATTTCTGACCATTGCATGGTATGGAAAGATGTAGCTGACACTTCTGCTTTGTCTTAAACTTTTAGGGTTAGGCCCTTGTATTAATGCCTCAACATTCCTTCACCACCCAAAGTGCTATCAACAAATAATATTGTCTTGCTCTGTCACCATCTTTCCTTTACTTCTCTTTTTTTCCCCTTTTCTTTACCCCTATCCGTTTCGTTTTAAGGTGTTTCGCCCCATGTTTTATTTTTCCATAAGCGTCTTGAATCGTTTATTAAATAAATGATGCGGCTCATCTCAAAATGCAGACATGGAAACAAATTATTACTATGTTACTTATGAAACAAAAACTGAAAAAAAAATAAAATAAAATAAAATGAATAAATAAATAAACAAAATCACAATAAAACAAGTAAAATAAATTAACCCAAACAAATTACCAAATCACACCCGTTAGAATAGACGAAATAGAATAAATAAATAAAAAATAAGAAACAAAATCAATGAACCCAAATAAAGTAAATAATAAACAAATTAACAAACCAAAATATTAGTTAGAGTATAAAAATCAAACACAAATATGAGTATCCATTAAAATAACAATCAAAGTGATAAAAACTGTTTAATAAATAAAAATAGTGCTTCTATTTCAAATATAAGTATCCACTAAAATAATGTTTCAAGTAATAGAAATGTTGGATTAAATGCATTAATTCTTTAGAAATGTATGTATGTATACTGTTTTATACCTTGTCCATTCAGGATGTAGGTGATCATGGCTCTTCACAGCCTCCTTTTTCTTTACTCTCTGTGAACTGACTTTGTGGGAAGTTTGGTAGAATTGTTTCTTGTTGCTCTCTTCATTGTTTCGAATTCAGAGTTATGCATATCTCCCTATTTCAGCCAGATTAGTAAGTGGTCATGAAAAATAGATATTTTACTGCACAAGGATATGCACAACCTAAAATGAATCGCCATCTAAAGAAAGCTTTGCTAGGTTTTTATTGAGATTGCCTAGGTTTGTTTCTCCAGGCAATGTTATAATTACACTATTGTTTGCAGTTTGAACATTTAAGCACAGACTTGGAGGAATAAAAAAAAAGTGTTCACTTCCATCGAGATATTGCACAGTTCCATACAGCAAATATTACCTCTGAAAAAAAAAAAAAAAAATGGAAAACTCTAGCTGAGCAAAATTCTCCACACTACATTTTCCTCTTGATGAAATTCAGTTAATTCTGGGCACCCAATATATATGAATGAATAAATAAAATCCCTGAAAAATCACTTTTTTTTCCCTAGAGCTAGGGGGAGTGAAGATAAGGGTTTAAAAAGAAAAAAAGGGGTTTATTCCCTCTGAACTGTGTTAGGAAACCCTCCCACTCACAATCATCATTCACCTTATCAGTGAACACCCATTCCTCCCACTATCCCCAAACAAATAATATAAAATGTTAAAAATTTAACATATACAGTTTTATGTCGGGAAAATGCAGCTGAAGTTCCTGGGACACATAATAAGGAAGGAGGGCTTGGAGAATCTGATACTCACGGGTCAAATAGAGGGAAAGATAGACAAAGGGAAACAATACATGACATACCTAGCAGCCTTAAGCAAGTGGATGACAGAACGTGGTCTGGGAGAGGTGGCAGAAGGAAGGAACTTGTTGAGAGCTGGAAGGGATAGAGGGAGGTGGAGAGCCATGATCACCTACATCCTGAAGAAATGGCACATAAAAAGAAAAGATGGTACCTGCACAATTTTTTAGTTACACATAGCTTACTCTAAGGTAGAAATCCTTTAACATACTTAATTCAGCTGAGTATGGCACAAGATCAGTGAAATTGTGATTAAGACTGTATGACAACAATATTCCAAATGAAGAGCCTAGCCTAGCCTTGAAAATCAGCATTCAAAATTCTAGTCTTAACCAAGGAAATATGCTGCTACACAAAAGGCATATTCAGAGACAGCAATATATATGTATGTACACATGCATGTACACGTATAATGTTTGAAAGAGATACTAGTAGAAAGAAAGAATGTGAGGAAGACATTAACTGACAGATGGTAGGATCCTGGAATTATTTATGTTAGTTTTAAGGTCCACTAATCCCTGAAAAATCACTTTTTTTCCCTAGGGATAGGGGTAGTGAAGATAAGGGTTTAAAAAAAAAAAGAAAAAAGGGGGTTTATTCCCTCTGAACTGTGTTAGGAAAGCCTCCCACCCACAATCATCATTCACCTTATCAGTGAACACCCATTCCTCCCACTATCCCCAAACAAATAATTCGGATCATTTAACTGCTTTCCTTCTATCAGACATTGTGATCTGTCAATGTAAAAAGCCAGGACTGCTGGTGCATGAACATTTTTTTTTCCATCCATTGATAAAACGACTGTGTCAGTTTTACCAATAGTAAGAAAGAACCAAAATATATACAAAAAAAAAAAAATGGATTAAATGTTTTCCTGATCATTTTTTTTCTACAGTATTTATTGGGAGGTGCAGGGTGGCATAATGGTTATCCAAATGGTAAAACGGAATCAGCAAACACAGTCCCAGTGTTGCTTGGAAGTGTTTGCATTCTGTTGCAAAAATACAATCTTAACCTTTTCAAGTCATGGGTCAGCTGTTATCTGTCCTACATATCCCCATATTATGCGCTTCTTACTTCCTCCCTTTACACCCTTTCAACAACCTCATTCATTAAACCTCAACCTTGAGTGGCACTTGGGCCTTGTATTGAGTGAACAATAGTATAAAAAAAAATCATGACTCCACTACTATTTCCAATTTATGACAAAAATTAACAGGGATTTTTGAGACCTTTAAGATATGGTCACCTATCGCCCAGTTCACACTCCTCCCCGGTCATTTGAACAGGAGTAAATGTTTATCCCTTGTATCCTGGTTAGGATTGGGTTTGCAGTTCCTTCTAAAATCTACTTCAACTCTATACTTCTAACATCTCTGCCTGAAATCATTTATTTTTTATTACATATTTTTTTCTCCTCAATAGGAGTAGATAGGTTCACCTATTGTCCAGCTCACACTTCTCCTCAATCTTTTGAACAGGACTATACCTTGTTCCCTGTATAGAATTAGGTTTCTGATTCCTTCTGAAGTCTTTTAATTTTCTGTTAGCCCTTTGTGTTTTAGTGGCATTATCACCTTGCTTAGGATGAATTGAATGAGGAGTGCTTTCTAGTTTGTCTTCCCCTCAGTTATAAATTCAAAGTAGTTCTGCTAAAGTGGATGACACCCAAGGATAAAGAGTTATGTCTACCTTGTTATTCAATCCATAGTTGGAGGAAAGAAAAGGCTTCATACTTTTTTCAAGGGCATTAGTGTGAGCAGATCCCAACAGACTAGAACTTGGTTCATCGATTCTACTTTTTGTGCTGATAACCATAATACTATCTGCACATACTGAGAGAAACTCACTTAAACAGAAGAAAAAAAAAAGGTAGGAATCATAAATCCTGGTAAAGAAGGAATGACCATGTTCCCACCACCTGGCAATTCTACAGGTGTGGTTCTATGATTGGCAGTGGAATTAACAGGAATCAATAAGGAGGAATAAAAATAAAATAGTAATTATTATTTTTAAACTAATTTACTCATGCAAACAAAAAAAAAAAATCAGTGACAGTATTATTGTACTGGTGCAAATGGTGCTTATAAATATGGAAAATAAAATAAAAAAATCAACAAAGACACTGCCAACTAGCTTTATCTCATCTTCATCACATACATATATATAGTTCCCGGCAACACTTTTTTTTTGCTCGAGGTCTTTTGGCAGGTAGTCTGCTAATTACAACAACATTTTATATATATATATATATATATATATAATAAACAAGTAAAGAAGTTAATAGTCAGAGTTGAATTAGACCAGGAAACAGTAGTATTAAAAATTGCTCAATACACATATAAAATGGTAAAAATTTAACATATACAGCTTTTAAGTATAGAAAATTAGTAAATCAGCTGATTTTGCTACCTTGGTTTCAACCTTTCAATATCATCAGGCAATTTTGGTCAATTGACCTAAATTACCTAAAGATATGTAAAGGTTGAAACCAAAGTAGTGGAATTGGCTGATTTCATAAATATATATATATATATATATATATATATATATATATATATATATATATACACTCATGTGATAAAAATAGTGTTAAGGTATGCTATATTTATGGGTTAAGGTGCTGAATATCAGGGATAGAGCATATGTCAATATAAAAGTGGACATTGTACTCAACACCCAGCAGTGACAGTTTCATGCTTAAACACAATCTTCAGGCCAAAATTTTTTCATAACTTTCTAAACCATTGAGGGTTAATTAATGCTCAAACATATTTCAGATTGTAGGAAGTAGCTTACAGTACACAGTGTTCTTAGCACCCCCACCTTATCTAAGTACCATCCAGGATCAATGCTGCTTAACTTTGGTGATCAAATGGGAAAAGGGCTTTATACCATAATCTGACCTTAAGCAATTAACTAAAAATATCTGATATTACTTACAGATTTATAAAAAAATCTAGTATTAATTATAGTTTTGTAAAAATCTGGACAAGGGTCATTAAGGGGTTAATACTGTCTGAATAAAATATAGTTTTTATATAGATCCTCCACAGCTTCCAACAGTGTCCAATCTGTGAGATTTTTTTCCACTTCCACTGCCTGAAATCTTATGTTTCTCTCACTTAGTTCTATAATGTGCAATATGTTTGTGCAAAAGAGCCCTACTCTTTCCCTCACTTTCTAACACTATCTCAATGGCATGCCTAGCCAGAGCTATCATGCAAAACAATTTAATTGCTTTCTCTTTATCAGGCTGTCAGTCAATTTTTGGAATAAATAAAAAAAAATATTAGGGGTCCACATCACTTTGTTAGATTAGCTTCACTGCTAAATCCCCTGGGTAGAAGACAAGGTCAGAGTTAGCAAATCCCAAGGAAAATAAATAATAAATTATCCTGATCAGCAACGTGGACATTCAAATATATTTTTTTATTTCCATGTCTATGGAACTTTATAAACGTGCTTAACTAGATTTTTACCCTTTGCATCAAAATATCTAGAAAATGTTTTAACAGAGGATGGAAAATGCAACACCAAAATCCAAAGGCACATTGGAACTGTGAAAGATGCCTTCCTAAAGTTAAGCATATAATTAAGAAACGGGAAAATTTCATTAAAAAGAGAAGAGTAATGGAGTGTTATATATTATTACTCCTCCTATATGACAGTGAATGCTGGATAATCTACTCACAGATTTCTTAAACAACAACAAAAATGTGGTTCTACTGAAGGATGATGAGAAAACCATAGACTGAAAATGTAAGCAACGACAAAATTTTAATGAAAATGGAAACAAAAAGGACAATTATATTTCGAATAAGAAAAAAAAAAGATGAAATTTCTAGAGAATATATTGAGAAAAGGGGGCTTAAAAAATTTAACACTCACAGGACATAATGAATGCAAGAGAAACAGAGGAAAGCAGGGAATAACCTACCTAACTAGCTTGTGTAAATGGTTGGCAAAACAGGGATTAGAAGAGATAGCAAAACAAGAAACTTTCTTGAGCTACAAAGGACTAGAAGTTCTGGAGAGCCATAATAACCCACTTCCTGAATAGTCATAGCACATAGAAGAATACACTTAACTTTTAAAAATCCCACTGACCTTGAATGTAAAAAATAAATCAGGAATTTTTGCTAAGAAAAAGAAAAATCAAACAGCTTTACCCACAATTCCACCTGATAATTAAGCTATTAATATTTATGTATGGTGATAAAAAGGATAATAGGCTAGCTATCTTGACTAGATCCCAAAGAGAGTTAATAAGTATCACCAAAACCCAATGATATTTTACAGGGGATTCGTTTGGTTTAGTTTGTTTAATGGCTTATCCATTCCTTATGGGTGACATTGAAATGCTGAAAGTTTATTTTCCATCTCTGCTTTTTGTTGTGATATTCAGGATTTGTTTTTGCATTCCACAATTGTTCAGTAAACAAGAATGATTGAAAAGAAAGAATAACCTTCAATAAAATCTGAAATCTCATCACACATGTGTTAGGTTTTGGAATTTTCATTAGAAGTTGAGAAGGTGTCATGCATTGACAAATAAAAGTTACAAGTGTTGAATTGTTTGAGAAAATATACAAACAATAGAACAAAACGAGATAGGGTTTTTTGTGGTGAGAAATTTCATGTATAGTTCCTGGGAAAAGGGGCAAATTCAAGGAATGTATCTGTAAACAAATGAAGAAATAGTTGAACGTATACTGTTGGTGAGTTAAAGAGTCAGTGAGGTGTATTGTCTATGCCATGGGTATCTGTCACAGAGCATTAGTTTCCATATTCTACCTCAACCTTGGCACAGCGAGAAAAAGTGCTAGCCTCTTGGGATTTGCACCACACATACTCTAAATGTGGTACAACACCTTTCACTAGATGGCTTCAGCATGGAAAAAAAAGCAAGAAAAAGCTATTAAACTGCACAAGAGATTTTCACATGCAAAGAAAGGCAGGCTTTTAAACGTGCTTAAGGATAATAGATGAAAAGATAAAGGATTCAAACAAATGGTTGAAGCCAGGTGTGATGAGTATGCACTCTGTCGCATATATAGCAAGATGCCACTTAGACCAATTGCCAGCTTGCCTATAACATCAAGGTTAAATGAGTGTGTGTGCATAGACTTGAAGGAAATTCAATATGGAAAAAATGTAGACATTTCACTTAATAGATAAATAGATCAATAGATTTGAACATAGATAAATCGATATATTTGAACGTTGATAAATTGATAGATTTGAATATAGACTGATAGATTTGATAGTCAATAGATTTGAACATAGATAAATCGATATATTTGAACGTTGATAAATTGATAGATTTGAATATAGATTGATAGATTTGATAGTCAATAGATTTGAACATAGATAAATCGATATATTTGAACATTGATAAATTGATAGATTTGAATTAGAATTTGATAGTCAATAGATTTGAACATAGATAAATCTAGATATTTGAACGTTGATAAATTGACAGATTTGAATATAGATTGATAGATTTGATAGTCAATAGATTTGAATATAGATTGATAGATAGACCAATACATTTGAACATAGATAGATCAATACATTTGAACATAGATTAATAGATGAATAGATATTGTATTATAAATTCAAAGTGCAAAGAAGCACTAGTTAGCCAAATCTTTAGAATCTGGATAGACAACTTTGGAGCTTCACAAAATTATTTTGTTTCATGGCACCTTTGCTTATCAACAAAGTTATTTCATTTTTTACTACTTCAACACCCATCAATATTTTTTCTACTCCTATTAACAATAGCAAAGTAATACATTTTAAACTTTTGGCTTCAAAACCATCACCAACTTCCTTTAATTCATCTAGGGACAATGTTTTCAAAAATTCATCAGTCCACACCAGTGGCGTAGCTAGAGTAAACATCACCCGGGGCGGTCCGCTCAAATGTCAACCCAATGACCCCTATTCGCCCTATGCTGAAGGGTTAGCTGTAGCTAAATTTTCATACATGTTCTACCTCTACTTTACTCTACTGAGCGGTACGTTACTGTTTACATGTATGATTCAAGACAAAATCCAATACCACAAAATAATCAGTTCAAATCAAAAGCTGAAAACATTGCTATTTTTCCTACTCACAAATTTCCCGACAATTTATTAAAAAATTTCTGACAGGGGGGACAAAACTGGGGGGGTCATAAATTATTTCTGGGGAGTCATATGCCCGCCTGTGAAACCCTGTGTCTCCACCACTGTTTTCAGACTATTTTTGGTACCTTAGCTTGGTTGAAAAATTTTGTTGGGGGTGACATTGTGCCACCCCTCCTGTGCTGGCACCTGGAGCGGTCCCCCCTCGCCCCCCCCTTATCTATGCCACTGGTCCACACTGTGCCAGCAACTGTTTTTGAGCAACCACTATCTAGTAGTCTTTAACCAAATTCTCAAAAATCAGTTTACATTGAAATGAGTCAAGCTTAAAATGAAAAGCAAAACATGAATGTTCATGTGAACTTCCTCAGACTCTTGTTTGTGGGGGTAAATCTTTTATCAGATGTTTAATTGATTAACAGCAGCAGCATTTCCAGCAGAATAAGTCTTCTAACTTAAATCATCACCATTTTCTTCAGGGTGGAAAATAGTTGGGTTCTTAAAAATAGACATTTTTTACCTCTTTAGAAATACTGTTGTATTAGAATAAGGAAAAATGATCACAATACAAACATATGGTGAGAGTTTCCCCTCTGAACAAAATGAATTATTTCTATGTATAAAAAAACAATATTATCCAGCTGTGAAGCAACCAAAAGATAAAAAATAGAGAAAGCAAACAGCAAACTTCCCTTCAAGTTGGTATATGCTCTGCTAATGGTGTTATTCCTCACTTTAGCTCCTTCTGTTATTGCTTTTGTCCTCCATGATTTCCAGAATAAAAACAAGCAAAGTTAGCCTCCAATTTACACCTTAATATAGGTATTACAATCAAAAGGGAGGTAATCAGGTTATTAACTCCCATGTCTTTACTAATTTGGTCATGGACTTCAGTTGAGCATTTCAATAATAAACAGCAATAAAATAATTGATAAATTAATCATAAATTACTAAAATATCTGACTGACATTTTTTTAATTTTCTTTTTCAAGAAGACTTCATCCTGTATCCTGGGAGTCCATCTGATACAAGATGTAATTTCTAATTTCATTGGTATTTATGTCTTTACTTTCTGGTTCATGCTGCTTACCGAACAGTTCCAGAATGTAAATAAAAAAAAATCATCTTTGTATTGCAATCAAAGCTAACATTAAGATGAATGAAAGATTCAGAAATTAAAAGAGACAATAATGAATAATGCTTCAAGAAATTTAGACAGTTAAAGACAATTATGTTACTTCAGGACATAATAATGACTCATAGCTTCCCTTTTTTATGTATATAAGAATTTCCATGCATTTAAAAAAAAAAAATAATGGATTTGTTTCCCAGTGCCTTCTCTAAAGTTTTTTTGAATTCTGATGTTTTTTTTCTCTTAGACTTGTTGCCACCCAAGGCTAGAAAGCCAAGTTTACCCTGCTATGTAAACCATAGTTGGTGGAAGCGGAAAAGAGAGAAATTCATGTCTTTCACAAAAAAAAAATAGCATGCACAACAGATTAATCTTGAATTTGAAGTCGGTTTGCCAGTTAAACTTTCTGTATTACACTACCCAAATGCAATCATTGCTTTCTTTGAAACTAAACAAACAGAAAGAAAAGCTAGTGGTTGTGACTGCCTACTCCACCATCCAGTTTTCACCCAGAATTACCCCTACCATTGTCATTACAATCCAGACAGAACTAATTTTCTCTTGTTTATCTACATATGTATCACAGCCTCCTGCACTTCAAATTTGCTCCTTCCTTACGACACTCTCATTTTCCAACCAACAACAATAATATCATTAAATAAAGGGGTTTGGTCATTGGAAATATTGAAGGTGAACACATACTGGTCTTTTTAGTGTAGTATCTGATCTCCTTTCTATTGTGTTTCTGTCTTTGGAAAGTTTACAGTTTTATAATGACTTATTCCTTGTTCCAGGGATTCCAACCTTGTGACATTAAAGAGAAAAGGGTTGGAATAGCCATGACAGAAGTTGTGGCAGCTGAGCAGTTTTTGTCCTTGATCCATGTGTATGAGCATGCTACATTAGACCAACTGTCATATTCTCCTTCAATGAGTGGCAGAATATGACACATTGTCATATTAAAGTTGATGAATCAATAATTTTTTTTATCTATTTTACTAATGTTCACCCAATGCAAGGCCCAAGAGACACTCAAGATAGAGGCTTACTGTATGGACATATAAGCATAGGAAAGTTTAAGCGTTATGAGTATAGAGTTGAGGCGGACATTAGAAGGAAGCTGAAACCTAATCCTAAACAGAAAACAAGGAATAAACCTCTACTCCAGTACAAAAGACCAAGGAAGAGTGTGAATTGGATGATAGGCGAACCTATCTACTCCTATTAAATGCACACACAGATATATGGAAAAGATTATGTATCAAATATCACACAGTGAATATAAGAAGGACACTCAGTTGTGGGGCCCTGTGGTGTGAAGGAATACCCCAGACTTGTTGAATGTAACTGACAAAATATTGATGTAAATAAAATACTAAGTAAAGCAGATTCAAATTCATGTTATCATTTAATACATCTTAATAAATAATAAACCAGATATATTTACCTGGCCTTCCCACTAAGGTAGAATATGACATAGTTGTTTTTACATATGCACATAGGCCAAGGACAAAATGATGAAGGAGGTCCTGCCACAGAGTTGGAATCTCTGTGACTGGATGCCTTCTCCTATATAAAATGAGGAGAACTGTTTATTCCACTTCTGGACAAAAGCAAATTCCTTTGTCAGGTAGGTAGTAATCCAGTCCATATGTAGTTTACTCAGATATGCCACCTAGAAAAAAAAAACAAATCACCAAGATTTAAAATGCCATCTTGTCTGTGAGACACAATTACTTTCTTTACCCCTTTGAGACAAGCTGGCAGCTACACATGAAATGATCAACTATTGACACCAACTATTTACATTATTTACATTGCTCAGGCTGTTGCCCTCATCTTTTTCATATTCATGATGTTTTTTGGCCGTTGTACTCTCTACCTTCTCCAGGTGATTGGAATTTTGAACTGAACCATTTATTTTGTACAACAAGGTAGATTATTCTAGTTCCACGTCTCATGCCTCTTCCAGATGTCTCAGTTATCTCCCTTTAACTCAACTCTCCAAGTTTTTGTTCACCACTGCAGTTGCCAGGTACTAAACTCATATCTCTTTGGGTCAAGTCATTGGATCCAACCAATGCTTTTATCCACTGGGCCATGTGTCCTTGAGGACATCTGGAAAAGGTATGGCACATGAAACTACAACAATCTACCCCAGTGGATGAAATAAAGAGTTCAGTTTGAAATTCCAGTCACCTGAAGAAGGCCAGAGTATACAATGGCCGAAACATTGTGAATATGACACTAAAGATGAGGACAACAGTCTGAACAATGTAAATAATTACAATACCTCATGTCAGAAATATAGACGGATATTGACAACAATATCGGTGAAACCTAAAACATTTTGATGTTGAAAAATCAAATAATCTACTGAGGCACCTTGACATAGTGTAATGATCAGCAAGCTTGTCTCAACTGAGTGGGTGCTCAATACTTTCAGCCTTGTGATGCATCTAAGTTACACTTAGAAAATCAGCATCAAATAACATACTGATCACCAACCAGTACATTGTAGGCTATGAAATGGAATATATTGTGTAGACATTTTATCAAGCTTCCCAATGAAGTGTCATTTCACAATGTCTTAAAACGAAAGGAAAGAATTAAATTATGTTTGAAATCTGAAAATGTTTATCTTAATGTACTAGGGCTGCCAATTACCTGAAATAAAAATGTGGGACAGACATGGATGTTAGTATTTCCCAAACAGGAGGACACAGAACATCTGTAAGTTTTAGAACCATGGTGTCCACAGACCAACAATGCTGATTTAATCATTTTTGTATTTTTGAAGGAAGTACCGAAATCAAACAGGTACAATAATTTAGATATCTGGGAAGCGCATTAGTTAAGGACAGAAAGTGCCACATGGAAATCCAAAAGGTGCATGGAGATAGTGAAAGATGTCCTCTAAAAAGATAAAGTAGAAACAAAAAATATCATTAGAAACAAAAAAAGCAAACTGTTTGCAGTATCAGTCATCCTATATGGCAGTGAATACTGGACAATCTCCTCACAGATGAAGATGGTTGGGTTTGATTTTTTTTTTTTTTTTTTTTTTTTTCTCGTTGTCTCGTCATTCGCATGCAAATTATGGTCAGTCCTCGGCTGTATAAAGCAAGCACATTTTTGCATTTTTTTTTCTGGGGCCTTTTTTTTTTTTTTTTTTTTTTGCTCGTGAGAAGGTTGGACGTGTGACACTATTTTGTCGTTTTCTACTTTGTTGGACTTTTACGACGGGCTGTCGTTTGAACTGCAATTTGGCTACAAGTGTTGCGGTCGAGAAATAGAAGAGATCTATTGCAGTTGCTACTATCAGTTGACAGTCTTTTCTTTACTACAACAAGCTATTTCAGCAATGGACAAGTTCGATCTAAAATTGATCCCAGAATTCAACGGCTCCCCCACGGGCACGACTGTCGTCGAATGGTTTGAGAAGGTCGAACGTGTTTGCAGGGTGTCCAAAATAAAAGAACCTGCACTGGTCATCCCACTGAGACTCACGATGGGAGTCTACACCATATATCAACAATTCGGGGATGAGGCTGATCTAGAGGAGATCAAGAGTGCCCTATATACGGCCTTTGGAATAGGTAGAGTGGCCGAGCAGTCTAAGGTGCTGGTTTAAGGCACCAGTCTCTACAGAGGCGTGGGTTTGAATCACACCTCTGCCAATCATGTGCAGTATCGGAGGTGGTTTACTGGTATAATGTCACCCCGAAAGATAACGTTTCACTGTCCACAGCGCCGACTGATGCACTGCACAAGTATCATGTCCGAGTGAAAGGCATTGAAGCCAACCCGCTGCCTGAACTAGAAGTGACCGGAGGGAGATTGTAAAAAGATGTTGTTTGGGTCAAAAACCCATGCGGCAAGTGTACGACAAAATACAGCACTGGACGTGTTACGGAGGTGATTAGCCTGCAATCTGTGGGAGTTGATGGGGTGCTTCATCACATTAAAGATTTGTGACCGGTGATGCAACCGCTACCGTTACTGAGTGATAAAAGCGATTGCGAGTCTGAGAGTAGTGATCGTTAGATATGCTTGGAGTTAGACCTACTGGGCAGTGATTCCAATATCAGCAGCCTCCCGGAAGACACAGTGTTTACCAACACTCAAACCAAAGATGAGAGTACACATGAGGATGAAGCTTGTGTTGTCCCCCTTTGGAGGGGGAATCAACAGCAATGATCGCCCCCTCCCTGCCCTGTTTGTGATCATGAGATCAGGGAGGAGTGTGGGGAAAATTGTGAAAATGGTTTACCTCGGAAACGCCCACGAATCTGTACGTCGTGCAAATTCCAGCTGCTCAACGGTTAAAAGAACCAAAATGGCAGTGCCCATGTTTTATGCCAGGCGGTCTCAGACAGTTAACACGAAATCTCGTTGTCTCATCATTCACATGCACATTATGATCAGTCCTCGGTGGTATAAAGCAAGCACGTTTTTTTTTTCTGGGGACTTCTTTTTTTTTTTTGCTCGTGAGAAGGTTGGACGTGTGACACTATTTTTTCATTTTCTACTTTGTTGGACTTTTATGATAGGCTGTCATTTGAACTGCGATTTGGCTACAAGTGTTGTGGTCAAGAAATAGAAGAGATCTATTGCAGTTGCTACTATCAGTTGACAGTCTTTTCTTTACTACAAACAATGCTTTATAGGTCGCTTAATGCCAAAATTTTATTTTCTTGTGAGCTTTGGTAATTTTTTTTTCCAAAAATGTATTGCTGGAATTTTTTTTTTTAAATAATGTGTTGCTGGTAATTTAATTTTATTTTTACTATGAACATGTATTGCTGATAATTTTTTCTAATGTATTTTCAGATTTTCATGTTTTGACCCCAGTTTGGAGTTCACTATTTTTCATAGCTGGGACCCTAAGTGCTACCACACTGCAAAGATGAAGAAGAGACTTGAAGCAGCAGAAATGTCATTCTACAGAAGGATTCTTAGAATACCATGCACCAAAGATGTGAGGAACAATGAAGTTCTAGAGACAATGGCAACAAAAAGGACACTTATACTTAAAATAGAGAAATTTCTGGGTAACATAATGAGGAAAGAGGACTTAGAAAATTTCATACTCACAGGACAGATTGAAGGTAGGAGGGTCAGAAGAAAGCAATGCACAACCTAAATGGTGAGTTTGAGTAAATGGATAGCAGAGCAGGGTTTGTGAGAGGTGGCAAAAAGACAAAATTTATTAAGAGTTCCAAAGGACAGAAAATTCTGGAGAGACACGATAGCCAATGTCCTGAAGGGACATGGCCTATAGAAGCAATATTTTTGTAAGAGGGAGAAAGAAAAAGAGAGGGTCAGTCAGCCAAGATTTTGCATGTTTTCTAACTGTTTGTATTTATTAAGTAAGTATATCTTAAAAAAGAAAGAAAAAAGAAAGAAAGAAAAAAAAAAAAGAAAGTAAAAAAAAAAAGTTACACATAATTTTAAGGAAATCATTGATTCTCAAAATGCAGAATAAAAATGTGTCCCATATCAGTATCTGTCTATATTTCTGAGATGAAGTATTATGTACACTGTTTACATTATTCAGACTATTGTTCTCATCTTTGTTGATAATATTTATCACAATTTTTCAGGTTTGTTTATGCTTACATTATTTTCAGGTGGCTGCAAAAAAAATTTTTTTTCAGTTCGACATTCCAACCACCTGAAGAAGGCCAGAGCATATATAACAGCCGAAACGTTGTGATAAATGTGGCAACAAAGTCCAGATGAAGTCCAAATAATGTAAATAGGATTCCATATCATAATGTGGAACACGTCCATTAAAATCAAATGAGCTTTTGACATATGAAGAAAAAAAGAAAAAAAGAAAATCTTTTTAAAAAAAATTGACCAAAAATCAGGAAATTATCTGATTTTATTCCAATGAAGTTTTCAGTATGTATTAATGAATTTGGTTTACATTGGATCTTTTGTAATTAAATTTAAGTTTTGTGGAAATATTTTTATTCAGATCAGTTATACACCCCCATATACCAGCATTTTGTGCAACGATGTTTCACCTAATACCTTCAAGCATCAATATGTGGAATATTTCTGCATTTTATAGGCTAGTTGACATTGACAACCTTAAAAATCACTTACACAAACACACACACACGTTTACATACAAAAACATTATTATAAAAAAAAGAACTCAAATTAATTGCACTATTAAATATTCTAATATGTTCAAATTTTCTTGATTTGTAAATTCAACTTTGACAAATCAACAAAACCCCATTCAGCTATATGTTTCTTATTTAATAATTAACCTTTTGTTTTTCAGAGCAGACAAAAGCTTTTCCATTTTTTGGTTTTTACTAATTAAAAATATGGTGAATTTGAAAATGGTATTTCTGCTCATTTTTAAATATATTATTGCGTTACTGTTAATGAATTTAAGTAAGTTAAAAAATGAGAAATATGATTTAGGTAAACTGACAGTAGACATTGTAAATATTTGAAGCTAATCCCAAACAAGGCTAAACCACAGGTTACAAGAATTAAAACTGCACTTCTAAGATGGTGCTAGCTGCTTTCTTTCTAAAATTCTCCAAACAGATAATGTACTGAAGAAATTTACATAAAATCTAACTAGAAAGAAATTTATATTTCTGGAAATGACATCACTTTAGCTGTTGGCTTTTTATCTTAAATTAATTGCACAAAATCTATTTTCTTAAAAATAAAAAAAGTCGCCTGATTTAGTTAGACCATGAATTCATTTCACTCAAAAACCTTAATAAACCCAAGGGCTTGTATTTGATTTGGGATGGCGTCCTTCTTTCTTTAATCAAGTCTTTTCGTGACTAAAATAGAAATTAGAAATTAGCAATAAATTCATATATAGAGAAAAGATTGCAAAACTAATAAAGCAAGAAATACATTCATTAAACACCATTCCTCGTACCGTGCTTGTCAGGAGCCAATTAGAAAAGGAAAACAGGTTTAACGATAAGCATTGTCTGCAAGTGAAAGGCTAAGAATACTGATATATTGATTATATAAACTCAGGAAGAGTGGATGTTGATCATTGGGTTAGAGAGAACAGAATTTGGGAAGAGGGGAAAAGAGGATTTGGGAAAGGTGGGGCAAACATGGCGGAGGGAGTAAAAAGATCGGTAGAAGTTGAATAAGCAGACGCCGAGAAAATCTCAGAGAATTGTGTGCTGCAAAGACAATGGGATTATCGTGAGCAGACTTTATGATCATGAAGAGGGAAAATACTATGTTATATAGGATACAATATTGCTCAACTATTTACATTTCAAATACCTCAATGTATGCATAAGTTATAAACAAATTTAGTATCATAAAAATGGATATAATAAAAAAGCAATGTAAATTATATAAAAGTAAAAAGGGTAAATTAAAAAAAATTGTACATTAGACTAAGTTTGTTAATTACACTTTCTTTGGAAGGAATATTAAAACAATTATTAAAAGAAGAAAGTTATTCACATGTATTTTTTAAATAGAAAAAACAACTGCTAAAATGAAACCATTAAAAAATGGCTGGAATAAAATTTGATGCCTAAAACTTTGTATATGTGAGGCTCAAATTTATATTGTAAAAATACTGCCAAAATGAAACCTGGCGAATTATAAAAAAGATACATGTATAAAATTTGTTTTTCAAAAAATTGTAAAAAAGAGACTCAAAACTTGCCTAAATAAAGTTTTCAAACAGGCATGGATTATAGAAATACATTTTGTGATTTTTAACCAATGGGAAAAGTAAGTTGAGTCTATAGTATTAAATTTTTGAGTGAATTCAAAGCCAGTATGTTGCTATTTGTTATAGTGGAACACACCTATTCTATTGTTAATAGACTCTCCCACCTATAATAAGTAGGAGTAGCAGTCACCAGTCACTCAGTGAGTTGGTCAGTCAGTCGATGTCGGATGACCGTTAATCGGATATTAAAGTATCAGCCACCACAACTAGATTGCTGCGTCATTAACTATTATATCAAGTTCCTAACGCTTTGTACGTCGAATCTATTTTAGGACCGACTTATTGAAATACAAGACTCCGCTGTGAAACTACTCTACAACACTATTTAAGAAGTCTGGTTTGTGGGAAAGCAGCAGAGTTTCAGCATTCACAAAAGAAGATGGCAGTTGGTTTTGGGAGCTGAACTTATAAGACAAAAACAGAATGACCATGTTTATTTTTATTTTATTTTTTTTTAAGCATTTCACCCCCAAGAAAAGTGGGAGTGCCACTACCATGCAAGGAGTTACAGAGTGAGAGCAAGAGTTAAGAGGCGTGTTTGAGGAAAGGTTAGAGAAGGATGGGGAATCTGGGATCTGAATAAAAAAAAAGGTGCCAGCAATTAAAACAAAGTAACTGAAGGAAACAAAAAGAAAGAAGCTAAAAGAAAAATAAAAGGAAGTTAGAAAAAGCAATAAAAGCAAAAAGGAAAAAACAGTAAAAATTTACTAAGTTATTCAATTATCTTTCTATAGATGTTTGTGAAAATTTGTCACAAAATAATATTTAATAAATGTAAATATCTTGCAAATTTCACACCGGTGTAAGAATCTTGTGTTTTTTTGTTCATTTGCCCCATTCATAATATGTTCTAAGAGATTTGACATTCTCTTCTTCTCCATATGGATATCATACATGGTGCCAGACTCATTTAGAAACATATAAACTGTCAGTTATATACAACCACTTTCTCAAAACAATGATTAAAAATGGCTACAAGCAAATGAAGCATGTTCATTTTAGCAAGGACCATCATTCTTTGAATGCCAAGGACTGGCACTGCAGAATCACAAAGATCTGTACCAAATAATAGAAACCCTATCACTTCAGTAATTTCAACAGTAGCAACAATTAAATTGATAGCACATGTAACTTGAAGAGAAAATAAAGATATAATCAAGATGTTGACATTCCATAATATTTCAAACAAAAGGTGAATCCCTTATCAATACTAGAAAGAGCAATAACAGTTAGTGGACTTGTAAAACCTATTTTCATGAAAAATTGTTTTAATAGAATGATTTTAGAAATTTCAACTGAAAGTAGCACTGGCTACTCAGACAATGAATACCAAATGTTTCCTTAGAAGAAAACGGCTAATATTATGATTATAGCATTATGGAATAAAGTTAGAGGCAAATACTACCCATCATCAGCCACTGGGTAAATGTTAGCCTACCGGATGTTTCAACTTAATGTATGAGATGACAGATCATTTTTAATTACATTTATTTAAGAAAGGTGAGGTCTAAAATGACATCAAATATAGTTGTTTGTTTGTGTTGTTTATCTCATGTAATTGGAATCATTATTTTATTTGCAATTTTCTCTTTTAATTGTCTTACATTATAGTTTACCCAATACAAGAGTCACTCAAGGCAGAAGCTCACTGAATTAGGTTTTTGTAAGGGTGTAAAAGGAGAAAGTAAGAAGCGTGTATTATGAGGATATTTTTTTAATCATTTCACCTCAAGCAAGTTGGGAATGCTACTTGTATGCAAGGGGTTACAGGGAGTGAAAGTGAGAGAATAGACTGAGTATAGCAAGGATTGAGGAATGGACAAAAGATGAGTGAAATTCAAGTAGATAGAAGATGGAAGTTGTCATTGCATTTAAATTTTTGAAGATTGTATTTACCAGGCAAGGGTGTTCCACAGGTTGGAAGTGTGAGAAAAGAAACTGTTGACAGTAAACTAGTAGCTCACTTAAATTCATGTAGTTTGGGCACAAGGAAAAAAGGTTTGTCAGAATAGATGCCATGAAAATATTTCTAGAAAAGACTTGAGTGGCAAGTCATATAGAGGATAGGTAATGATTGACTTGAAGCGTTAACATTTTTGTAGTGTTTGGGGAAGCATCCTCACTGAAGTTTGTTCTACAAACTAACTGTTCTAGAGGATATCTACCAACCACACCATGTGGTCAGATGTGGCACAAGGCTGAATTTAATGTGGAATATCCAAGCCTGTAGGCTTGGCCAAAAAGTCCCTGTTTCCCATAGCTGTTTCTCAAGACAAGACTATGCTCTTTGACATAGCCTTATCTGGGGATCCTCTCTGCCTCCAGGCAGAGGGTTTATCCAGCACAGCTGGAAATTAATCTGTTCTGGAGAAGAAGCTGTCTGTTCCTCCTTACCAATGAAATATGAAGGGAATGAAGATGAGTTGACCATTTGTCTGTGACATGGCATATCCTCACTGTGAATGACTGAACTGTTGGAATTAAGTAATATAGCTTGTTTGAAAATTTGCCTTGACAATAGTGATAAAGTAGCGAGAGATTTGAAAGGTTTCATCTGTGGGAAAAGGTTGGAGGATGAAAATTAATTCATCACCCACAAGGCCGTGTAGTTAGGTACATTCTGGAGTGGTTGCTGATAATGATTTTTTTCATATACACATCTTTAACTTTCCTTTATTTATCAGGGTGGGTAAATGGATACACCAGAAAGTTTTTTTCCTAATAATTTATTATGTGTTAAGTCAAATTTTCATGATTTGTAAAGCAGCTTTCTGAATAATTCTGCCTAGTTTTCTGGTTTTAGTTTTTATATTTGTTTGAATTACAGTTTTATTTGTTCACTGGAAATAAGGTAAAACCTTCTCATATTTGAATTTTTGAAAATTACAAATTATT
This sequence comes from Acanthosepion pharaonis, assembly GCA_903632075.3. Classification (NCBI taxonomy): domain Eukaryota; kingdom Metazoa; phylum Mollusca; class Cephalopoda; order Sepiida; family Sepiidae; genus Acanthosepion; species Acanthosepion pharaonis. Next base: position 20,608 of record CAHIKZ030000819.1, read on the forward strand.
TTTTTAATGTTTGCTTTGTAATTCCATTTTCCAAAATAGGACTTTTTCCCCATTTTTATTTATCCTATAAAAACCAGAAAGAACACTAGAGACAATCCATAAGAAAATTAAGAACTAAATATAAGCAATATCTTAAATGAATGGTTTGAAACCCAATGGCATAAATGCTGTGAGAATGCTCCATATTATTAACAGAGGATTAAATCAATCTGAAAATCTATTCAGGTAAAGAACATGAATAACAACAGTGAGTTTTTGCCCTATTTCATATTGTAACTAAGTCCTTTTGGAGAAAACATTACTCTTTTTTTAATATACCTTCTCATATAAGTATATGTAGTGGTCATCATTCCTCCAAAGATCAAAATGTAAGATTAAAGAAAATCGGTTGGTCAAAGCTCTGATTCATCAGAAAAAAAAAAGACCAATCAACAGAAAGAAAAAAAAATGATAGTTTTATTTTAAGTTTGTGATGGTAGGGAATATGTCGTTTGAGATGGGAATTCTGTGTCGAACTAGTCATTGTGTTTGTCCTTTGGTCAGTAGGACTCTGACAGTGAAGAAATTCTATTCCCATCTGTTTTACTTTGTCCTCATGAAAAGATAGGTCTTCTTTTCTTTCCAGTAAGGCACTGACATAATTCAATTTTAGAAAAGACTAAAAGCTGGGTTATCTATACTCAGAAACAATGAGTCAACCCCACCCTTTCACTGTCAAAATGTTTAAATGTAGCCATCTCTTCTACTCCGATAGATTCATGTCTTACACTTCCCATCTGTGGAACTACCTTCCTCTTACTTGCTACTCTAGTAGCTATTCAAATGGGAAATGTGTATTGAAATATTTCTCCACTTCAAACTTTGGCCACATCAATTTCCACACCCATTGATTATTTAATGTTAAATAAGAGATTGTCAGAAGCTGGTTTCATTACATAAACCTTTGCTAAGTAACTGTTACTATCAAATAACAATAGTAAAAATAGGCAGCACTTTTGGAGCAAGTAGCATAGTGGTCATAGGTGAAGAGAGTGGGTTCAACGTGCCAAGTTCAAATTTCAGCAGGGTTGATGTATTCACTTGCAAAAATAGCCTTGGGAAAAGTATGAATCCATCTCTTCACCTCTGCTAAATAACAAGACAGATTGGTTTCTCTAATCTTGGTTGGCAACCAGTCTAGGACAACCTCTAGAACCAGGGAAATAGCTCAGCTGTCCAGACATTGGGGTAGTAAAATTGAATGATTAAATCAGCAAAATGCTGTGACCAGAAGAATTGAATTGGCATTGAACAATGTGACTGATCAAAGGGACTTGAGGGAGTTGTTTAGAATGATGAGTTCAAATTTGAACTTGTGTGCAGTGCTTCTTACTTTTAGCTTTGTAGATTTAGTGAAGAGTCCAGTCATGATATCATGTCAAGAATGTTTTAGATAGTATCATGGTTGAGGATGCATTTTTGGGTACTGGTGTTGATTAACTTAAACAAGGTGATCAATCTCCATATACTAAAGAGTACCAGGAAACTTTGCAAAAGATATTGTTTCTCAGCATTTAAAAGTTATTTCCTAGAAGGAAGTGCAAATCTCTTTTCAACCATACCCTGCTCATATTCCAAAATCAACCAAAAGTGTTTAAAGGACAAGACAAAATAATTATTTACTTGTCAGTTATAGCCCAGATTTAAGTTCCACATATAATGGAGCACCCAATGAGGATCAAACTTGCCCCCCAAAAAAATGTTATTTATTAAGCTTAGCTTCATTTTGGTACAGGTATAGGACATCTACTAAAGTTTTTACACAAGGCTAAAAGTAAGGGGCATCTTGTGAGGATCTAACTCACTAATCAATAGCAATGGTCAAAGCTTGCTAACCATTTCTCCAAACTAAGACACTGCCACAGTAGCATATGTGAAGCTCATGCAATGTTCATCAAGTCATCTTGTTGATAGGGAGATGCATATGCACTCCCAAAATAAGATTTGACAAAATTGTGGGACAAAATGGATACATGAGGAAGGCTGGAGAGTACTCATCCAAAGTGTTGTGGAGAAAAATAATGAACAAATTAGTGCAAAGAAAGCCACATCCAATGATCTTGAATAATTTGTTTTTTTATTCACATATATGAATATATAAATGCAGAAAGCAATTATCTCCATTTTCACAGGGACAAATTTACTAACAACCTGAAAAGCCCTGAAAACCATTTGGCAGCCCATGGATGCTGATAGTCATTTGCTGGTGAGCTCCCAACAGAGACAGATGTGGTAGCCAGCAGTGGATCAGAGAATGAGCAAATGATGTTAGTGCTTTGTAAGAACATTAAAGGTATCCCCTGAACTGGTCATGTCCCTCCTGGAAACATTAAAAGTAAGACCTTTTTTATGTTCATCCTTTCACATCCTGCTTGCTCTTTTCATAGGTCTTTTAACTTTCTCTGTGTAGAATATTGGGATAAATCTATGTATGTTTATATATAACATATTGTATAGCACATTTGTATATTCTAGTGCTGTATATAAAATGTTTTAGGTAAAACTCATTTTTGGATATATTTTTTAATCATTTCACCCAAGCAAGACAATAATGGCAGTAGAACTGAATGGGTTAGTAGGAATGAAAGAGAATGAAAAGACCTTACCTTAGTGAGAAAAAATTCAAACTTTTTTTTTTTTTTAATCGATGTCACTGTAAGCAAGTCAGTACAACCACCATCACACATGGGGTTACAGGATTTGGAGGAATTAGGAACAGAAGCATTAATAAAGAGAAGAAAGAGAAAAGAGCAATCAGGAGGGCAGTAGATAGCGATTGACATTGCATTTAAATTTTTGCAGATTAAAGTTGGTTGGAAAGAATGGAACCGGGAGGGAGTTTCACAAGTAGAAGTGCAGGATAAGAAACTGTTAGCATAGATGTTACGGCTACATCTAGCTACATCAACTCTAAATTGATGAGATCTCGCTGCCAGTCTAGTGTTGCACTTAAATTCATACAGTTTATGTACCATAGTGAAGATCTCATCTGAACAATTACCATGAAAGTATTTATAAAAAAGGCACAGAGAGGCAACCTTATGGTGGTGACAAAGTGACTGCAGCCAAGCCACCAGGTCAGCACCAATAATAATTGCTCATTATTCTTTGGATCTTATGAAGAAGCGCCAGGAAAATAGCAAGGGCAACAGACCATATATGGCAGCAATATTCTAAGCATGGCTGAATAGGATACTTATAGATATGCAAGATATATTCTGTAGAGAAAAACTATCTAGTACAACACTGTGAACTGACTTTCTTAGCAGTTGATCTAGCAAATGATAAAATATAATCTTTCCACCTCATATCAGCTGAGAATGTTAGCCCAAGAAGGCGCAATGAGTCATTGTCTTGGAGGCTAGCATCAGCCATGCTGATGGAGGGCAGAGAGGAGTCTTTCAGATGATTAAGGGAGAGCAGTTTAGCTTTGGAGGTTTTAAAATTAACAAGCCATCTTTTGCCCCAATTAATGATGGTCTTGAGGTCGTTTTGTACATTTGCTGCCATTTTGACTGATCAGCCTTACTATTGAGGCAGGAGCAAATGTTAGTGCCGTCAGTGTAGATACTAAGTTGAGAATTGATGTCATCAGGGAGGTCTTCATTAAGATTAAAAACAGTGTAGGACCAAGGATAGAGCACACTCACATTAGTATGAAAGGACAACTTTCTTTTCAAAATTTGATAGGAATAACTGGATCATCTTAAAAACATGCCCAGAGTTACTATATTTTTTCAGCTTGTGAAAACAACCTGAATGCCAGACTTCATCAAAGGCTTTCAAGATGTCCAATGCTACGGCCCAGGCTTCATCATTTTTATCCATAGCATGACAGACTCTTTCCACAATTATTTTTAGTACATCAGCAGTTGATCTGGAGAAACAAAAGCTGTATTGTTTCTGAGAAATGGCCTTGAGAGCACAGTGTTCATCTGTATTTTGATCTCATCGAACCATCAACAATCTGAAGTAACAGGTAGTAACTACTGTAGTTACATGTGATTAAAAATTAAATAACTCATTTAAAGTTAAATTTAAATATCGAACACTGAAAGGTTTGTAGTGAGAGACAGAAAGTTATCTCCCCTTGATCCAAACAGAAATAGCAATAAAAACTTAATTATACATATTCACGAGAATAGAAAACTGTCATATGACCTGATGAGACTCACAAAAGGCATTGTTAGGCAGGAAAGTCAATCTCTCTCATTTGCCCTGGGAAGTGAAGGTATCAAGATGCATGCATTTCAGGCTTGTGACAAATTAAATATTGTTTTTGGTAATAGTCTTTTAATAGTAGATACATACCAACTTTGTATTAAGAATTTTGAATATAAATATATATATATATATATCTATATATATATATATATATATAAAAAAGTGAACATTGAAGTCATCACTCAGAGGTGGTAAGCTGTTTCATGTTAGACACAATAGTCAGGCAACGATTATATATATATATATATATATATATATATATATATATATATATGCAAATGTTTTTATATGAAGATTTTTGTGCTTTATTTGAACTTTTCATATATTTATGTTTTCTTATGTTTCAGTCACTTTTTAAATGAAGTTGATGCTTCCTATCTGCACACAACAGGTTTAAAAAAAAACTAAAGGTTTAACTTTAATTTTGCTTTTTGCCACAATTGAAATTAATATTTTTTTTTTTAAAGCATTTCACCCCAAGCAAAGCGGGAAGCCACTAGGACACAAGGGGTTACAGAAAATATAGAGCGAGATCAGATAGAAGTGATAGAAGAGGGTATGAGGAGAAGGGTAGTGGATAGATCAAGGCAACTTGAAAAGCTGGAGATTATAGCTCTCAGGGAAACTGGAATAGGGAAGGGAGTTCCACAGGCAAGAGGTGCGAGACATGAAGCTATTAGAGTAGAAGAGACGGCTACATTTAGGAGTTTCAACAGTGAAGGGGTGAGAGTGGGATGCCAGCCTTGTAGGGCGCTTGAACTCATGAAGTCTGGGAACCAGCGAATGCAGCTCCTTGGAGCACTTACCATGAAAGTATTTGTAGAACAGACAGAGAGAGGCGACGGTGCATCTGTGAGAAAGTGACTGTAGACGAGATGCCAGAGCAGGGCCAATTATATTGCATATCCACCTCTGGAGCCTATCAAGAACCCCGAGGCAAACAGAAGGGGCATCAGACCATATATGGCAGCAGTACTCCATGCAAGGGCGAATTGTTGATTTGTAGATCTGGAGGATCGATTCCAGGGAGAAAAATTTCCTGGTTCGGCACAGGGAACTAACTTTCCTTGTGGTGGACGAGGCAATTGACTCAATGTATTTGTTCCATCTCAGGTCAGCAGTCAACGTGAGACTAAGCAGCCGCAGAGAGTTGCTCTCGAGAAGTTAAGAGTCAGACATTCTAATGGAGGGCAAGGAAGGATCTCTGTGGTGATTAATAGAGAGCAGTTTTGTTTTTGATCATCTAATTAAACAATAATAAAACTTAAGTACATGCTCATATGTTTTTTCCTTTTTGTAGCATGCATACTGTGAAATATTTGAAATATCACATAGTTCAGGTTCCCTAATGTCTTTTAAGAGTGACTTTATTATAGGGGATCATACAGAATGGTGATTTTAAAAGAAAATAAAAACTGCACACAAAATAAACATAAACAAACTACAGAGATTGCTTGCTTATACAAAGAAAGATAATGCCAAATTAAGGTGTCGAAAAAAGATAAGATAATTTTACTATTTCTAAATTCTTATAACTTTTATGTACATAGGACGATGAAGGTAAAAGGCCTAAGGCCCAAATACTCTCTGCAGGGCTGGTCTAAAGTTTGAAGACTTAATTTTCAAGCTAATCTTTCCAGTATTGATGGAGGTTTCCTTCCTAATCTTTTATTTGAAGTGGTGTTTAATATCAACATCTTGATCATGTTGTTATTTTCTCTTCCAGTAACATGTGCTATCTATTTTATTTGTTGCTGCTGTTTGTTGAAGGCTTTCATTAAGACAGCCATTCTCCAAATATACACCCAGTGTTCTACTTTTGAAAAGAGATCAGCAAGAAAACTTTCAATTGTAAAATGTGTTTGGTTAGAATATTATTTTAGTTTGACATTATTGTCAGAGATTCAAGAAATAGTTTGAAACCTTTGTAGACCACCCAAATATTTTCCTTTTTTTACCTTTATATTTTTGTTGACATTTTAGCTTGTTTATCCGCCAATCAGATTCATGATTCAGAACTTGGATGAATTCAACTTTGTCCTTCTCCCAAACATTGTCACATCTGCTTATTTCTACACTGAACTGAAAATGTCAGCTCAATAAAAAGCCAGTTCATGTAGCCTTGTTGTATTAGTTCATTGGTCATCTTTGTAGCAAAACAGGTTTTTAAAATAGAACAAATAAGACATTGCTAGTTGTTGTCATCTTTAATCTCTAATACAGACATTTGCTTAGATTTTGTGCATCATTTTTGTAATAAGCACATGTAGGAAGATGAATTGTAAAAAAAGTTTTATTTCTTCTGGTTTAGTATTTTGGAGGTTTATTTTATTTTAGAATTTTGTAAAACAGAAGGAAAAAATAACAGAAAAAATGAAATATTATGGTTTACATGTTAAAAATGTTCCATTTAAAACATCATATTTAACACTCAGCAAAAAATAACCTGAACATGTCTCATTAAATAATTTACACAAGTTTTGTCCATTTATTTTCAATATGATACTTTCATATTCATGGACAAGCTTCTTAATATCCTTATTAAAGGAAGAAAGAATGTTACTATATTGATATATATTCATTTATTCCGAGCACTTTCAACATTAGCAAAATGTTATCTTCAAGGTCTG
>CAHIKZ030000819.1:30000-117500 GCA_903632075.3 Acanthosepion pharaonis
ATATATATGTATTTACGTATATATATATATATATATCTATATATTTATACATATGTATCTATATATGTGTTTATATATAACCTTACATGCTTTACTGTGGCCAAATCGGTAAAGCACGTCAGGTTATATGACAGTTCCTTATAGGATACAAGTTCAATTCCTGTTGGAGGACGCATATTTTCTATGAAAATTTCTTGGACATTCAGGCTGGTAAATGTCGTTAATACTGTTTATTATAAACAAAGCATTTACTTAGATATTTTTATCTATAAAAAAAATCATATAAACATAAAAAATGTCTTAAAATATATATATATATATATATTTATATATGTATATGTATATAAGTTGTAGTTTGAAAGCAATAATTCTTTCAAATATATTTGTTTGAATAATATTGACCAGTTCTGTCTAGCTAATTTTTTATTAAATTTTTCAAATTTCTGAATTTGTTGTTTTATGTTATCAGTAAATTTGCCAAAGTTCATATATTTTATACTTCCACTCCCCAACCCCCAAGTACTGTCAACTCTTACCACTTTCTTTTTTGCAGATTGTGTTTTGTGCATGCTTATGCAGCTCTTTTTTGGTTAATTCTGGCATTTTCATGTTGGCTGGGGGCAATTTCAAGTCACTCAAAGTGAAAGTACTCAGGAAAAACAAATAATAGAAAATAAGTAAGAATTTTTGGCAAATATACTTCAGCAACTCCAAGATCACATTATCTATGTAAGAAGCAGGAGAATCATGCTGGCATACGTATGGTCAGCACATTAATCCAGTCTTTGATTGCCAACTTCTAGCACCTCCATGTCGGCAATTACATTGGACTTGAGGTCATAAAGGTAAAAGTAAATTGTCATGCCATGGCTCTCATTGCTCACAAACCCACGAACTGTCACAGGTGAACCATTTGCCATTCGTTGCTTTCACTTTCAAGAAGTTCACTGTCTCAGAGTTGCAGCAATTGGTGGTTATTGTCAAGAGCAGGACATACTTTTTCATTTTTTGAGTTAGACTTGAAGTTGATATGTTAATGCTCTCAATATGCTTGAAAGAAAAATGACAATATTAAAATTTGACACATTTTCACTAACATTATTTTAGAGCAACTGCCAAGATATATTCTCAAATACATAACACATCCTTTATTTCTCTCTCTCTGTTTATCTCCCTCTCTCATATATATATATATATATATATATATATATATGTGTGTGTGTGTGTGTGTGTGTGTGTGTGTGTGTGTGTGTGTGTGTGTGTGTGTGTGTGTGTGTGTGTGTGTGTCAGGGGGTAGGAATTAATGGATTAATGGACGTCACTTTTAATCGAACATTATTTCTTATTACTCTGAAAATTATTATTTTATATGGATAAATGTATTTTAGTGTATGCTCAGTTTTTCCTTTTATTTATCTTAATCACAATGAATTACATCTACTGGTTGACACATTCGAGTTCCCCAGCAGGGTTCAAACCTGCGTCTCAAATTTGTAGGCTAGTTAATGTAATTCACACAATTTAGAGTAAATAAAAAAAAACAGGGCATCTACTCAAATGCTTATATACACAAAATGATGTCTAGAGTAATTATATATGAGATACTAGCTAGTGTTTAAGAACACTTCATGGCGAATGTCATTTTCATGCTTCAAGTGATCTTCAGGCCATGTGTCACTACTCTTTTAGTGGGCTTTCTATATAAGCCACTGAAACAGAGGAAGGACACAAAGGCACACCAATATCACTATTGTCACAATCAAAAGTCAGCTTTTTGATGAAATTATTTAATGCCTTTCAATTTGGTCTAATCGACTCACACAGAGAAAGTTTTGACCATAGTATGATTGATTGTTTGTTTAATAGTATATCAATTCCTTATCGGTCATTTAATGCTGAAATTTATTTTTCTTGGGAGCATTAAAGTAATAAATTTATGATATATGTTACTGCGCTTTCACAGTTGAATCCATGGTAGGTGATACTCAGCTTTTGTACAGATACATGTTTAGGTGGACATGATTATTAGAGGCAGTGATACAAGTGTTTTATATTGTAATTTTGTTGAAGCTATATTTTGGAATACAGTTTGATTTAAGAAACTGTAGGTTATTATATAGATTAATGTTGTGAAAGAGTTCTTTCATGTTGATTGGTTGGTTGGTTGATTGATTGATTGATTGATTGATTAATTGATTTTGTTTAGTGGCATATCAACTTATATGGATAATGTCAAAATTTAAATATTTTGAATGCAATTGTATGCCTTCAACCACAGATAAAATGTATTGTTGGTCATTTTGCTATAAAATGTATCGTTGGTCATTCTGCTATAAAATGTATTGTTGGTCATTTTGCTATAAAATGTATTGTTGGTCATTTTGCTATAAAATGTATTGTTGGTCATTTTGCTATAAAATGTATTGTTGGTCATTCTACTATAAAATGTATCGTTGGTCATTTTGCTATAAAATGTATTGTTGGTCATTTTGCTATAAAATGTATTGTTGGTCATTCTACTATAAAATGTATCGTTGGTCATTTTGCTATAAAATGTATTGTTGGTCATTTTGCTATAAAATGTATTGTTGGTCATTCTACTATAAAATGTATTGTTGGTCATTTTTCTATAAAATGTATTGTTGGTCATTTTGCTATAAAATGTATTGTTGGTCATTCTACTATAAAATGTATCGTTGGTCATTTTGCTATAAAATGTATTGTTGGTCATTTTGCTATAAAATGTATTGTTGGTCATTCTACTATAAAATGTATTGTTGGTCATTTTGCTATAAAATGTATTGGTGATAATTTTACTATAAATAGTTATTGGTGGTAATTTTTTTTTTGTATAATAAATGTATTGCTGGTATTTTTATTATAAAATGTATCTATACTTTAATAATGGTTTTGTTTGCAGGTTTCAAAATTTAAACATAGCTGGGACCATAATAAATGCTACCACCCAGATTCATGGTGGACCTAGGTACCACAACAATTAAAAGGTGGTTCCACACTCCTCAAAATCTCCAATCTCTCAATCAGAGGTCTTGCTGCCAGATGTAATTTTTTACCAAACCCAGGACTGTCAGCCATAGTAAGCTTTCATGCTTCTTTCTATGTCTGTCATATTTGGTAACCTGCTCAGAGCTTTGAATCGACCCTTTATTTAACCCACAGTGGTAGATTGTTCAAATTCAATTTTCTATGTTTAGAAATTATGTTATGCTTAATATATTTGCCTTGCTTGCTTGAATATATGAGTAGAGACATTAGGTTTAAGATACCAAAATTACACCAATTGATTATCGAACATACATGCTTACTGGATTAAAAAATGTATATCTGGTGTCTGGCTATTTTGGATTTTCAGTTGGTTAATGTGAAAAAATCATACAACCTGGTTCTGTGGAGGAGATAGACAATCAACACAAAGGTAAATCGACTAGAGAAAATCAATTGATATGAGTTATCTCCCCATAGCTTGGAACATGGAATAAGAATATTCTTTCTCCACTGACTGAATAAAGTGTTCAGTTGAAAATTCTGAGAAGCTTCTCTAAAGAAGACATCGAGATGTTCTTTTGTATGCTATATCCCTTCATGAGATGGGAAATCGTGGCTGTCCACAACTTCCTATTCTTTGTAGTTTTTAGCAGTGTTTATCTTCTGACTATCTCTTTCATTCCCTTTTCTGAGTTCTATTTACACAAACTCATTAGGTGGGTTACTTGATTTTCTGTCCGTTTCTCTTCTCTTTAATATGTTATGTCAGTGTCAAATTTGCCAAACCTTCTTTCCTCATTATGTGTCCCAGAAATTTCAACTGTTTCCTTTGGTTTGTAAGTATTGTTTTTGTTTCCATTTTTTTTAGAACTTCCTCACTATTCAAAATATTCAGAGGATCCTTCTATAAAACTACCTATCTGTTGCCTGAAGTCTTCTCTTCATCTGTGAGAAAACTGTCCAACATTCACTCCGATATACAAGGGTTGATATTACATAGCAGTTCTGCACTCCTTTGTTTTTAATTAAAAATATGCTAAGTATAATAACCAAAATGAGCATAGGAAGGAATGATAATCCTTCATCTAAAAAAATTCTGACAAAGATATGAAAATCTAAACACACCTAGTCTAAAGTATAAAGCTTTTGGCTAACCAAATCCAGTAGATGAATATTTTGTATCCTATCATAAAATTATCATCTGTTTTAGGGTAAATAACTTGTTCTCCTCAAAGATGAAGAAATGACTTGATGCAACAGAAATATGGTTCTACAGAAAGATGCTGAGGATATTACAGACTGAACATGTGAGCAACAAAGAGGTTTTAGAGAAAATGAAAGCAAAAAGGAAACTTATACTTAACATTAGGAAGCTGAAATTTCCGGGGCATGTAATGAGGAAGGAGGGCTTGAAAAATCTGATACCCACAGGACAGATTGAGGGAAAGAGGAATAGAGGAAAGCAGTGTAAAACATACTTGATGAGTTTGAATAAAAGGATGATAAAACAGGATTTGGGAGAAATAACAAAAAGACAAAATTTATTAAGCACTACAATGAACAAAAAGATGTCGAGGGTCATGACTGCCTACCTCTTGAAGGGACACGGGACATAAAATAAGAAGAACTTTTAGGCTATGCCACTTGCTTTTGCCAGGCATTCATTAGTTCGTGCTGTCTATAAAAAAAAAAAAAAACATATCCTGTCTTTTCAACTTGCTCCCAGATGTAGTAGCATGTGGGTATGGTGTCCCTGCTGGGGTACATTAGTTTCCTTGTTCTACTGATGACTGAAGACACACACACACATACATAGACATATGTGTATATCACACATACACACACAAACAAGAATATTCTTAATAGCTATATTTTTATGTCTTTTCCTTTCCTTTCAACTGTGTACACATTAGTGTAGTTTCTTTTTCTTAATACATGCACTGTTTGTATAAATTCCATGTTTTGGGTTTTCTCATTTTTATCCGAACTCACAGGAGTCTACCAAATATTGTTTACGGGACATATGTTCCGGGAGCCATTAAACATCTACTGAAAAAAATCCACACTTTGCAACAAACTCTGAATTGTAACTCCTTTTTTTTTCTTTTGTCGAAAAAGGAAATGTTAAACTTGTGTCAGCATTAATCCACATGTTTCTAGATTTCAGTTTTAATTTCTTGCCCGGTAGCTATCACCTTCTCCAACAAAAACATTACTGTATCAGTAAAGACTATATTTTACAACCCAATATTATTCTTTAATGGGTTTTTACACAAAAACAATAGAAGGAAAAAGTGCTAAGCTAAATTTGAATGTTTTTATTCTTGTTTGTAGTTCTTAGTGATCAGACCAATTACTATTGTTTTTTTACTTTTTATATTTTCTCTTTGTTTATCCTTTGGCAGTAATTCTTATCATTAATGCTTTTCTTTTCAAACAGAGAGAAGCAAGTTATTTGTGTAGATCTCTAGATCTAATTTACAGCCTTGCTTCTTTTTTTTTGTTTTAATTACAGCACTCAACAAATATGGCTACCAGCAAAAGGAGTGAATGCTTTTCTACCATTTTTATTATCATGTTATTATTATTGTTATAGATACAGATGTTGTTGCTCATTATCAGCAACATCATTACTAGCATCATTATCATTTCTGATTTTTTTTTAACGATTGGATATTCTTCGTCATTTATTACTGTTCATATTATCACCATGATTGTTTTTATAAAAAATTGCTATTAACATTATTATTATCATTATTTTAATTGCTTTTTACAGTTGCTTCTTAATCACAATCATGAGGGTTAATGGTTTGCAGCCATATCATGTTGAAACACCAGTTCCCCTACAATCACTAGGGTTAAGCAATGCTGAATCTGGTCAGTACCTAGATGGATGACCAGATCCTGTAAGCTTGGATGTGTGGGTGGTGTAATGGATAATGACTTGTAATTGTTAATCGGAGAGCTGAGTTCCAATTCCAGTTGGGTTCGTTATATTCACTTATGCATAAATTCCCTTCTCTTCTCCTCCCATCTATGACGTAATTAGTAAGATTTGTATCACTAAATCAATATTATCTAAAAAAGCTTTTACAATCTAAAAACATTTTCTGGCTTTAAATAACCTGCAATGGGTTGATAAGCCATAGAAAACAATTCAATTAATTATTAGGATTACAATAAAGTAAGTAGAAATTTTTTTTGTTGTTCCAACTTTGAGCAAGGCTAACTTGAGCTTGACCCTGAATACAATATTTATACTTACCTACCCAAACTTCTGAACCAAAAAGAAAACTGACATCCCAAAGAACCATTGAAAACTACAGTCACCATAAAAAGGATAAACCTCCATAGTAGAAACTCAAGTTTTTGTATACTTCTATCCTCTTTGTTTACATATTGAACACACAAACTTCACCTAAAATAAATGCAAACATACAGTCCTTTAAATTCCAAACATTAGTGAAGACCATTGAATCTTGTTGACTGCCATTACAGAATCACCAACAAAAAACTGCACCAAATAATAGAAACCACATCACTTGAAGACTTTCAACAGCAACAACAACTAAAATGGATGTACCCCAAAAAGAAAATAATGACACAATCAAGATGTTGATGTTCCACAAAAAGAAGACCCCATCAATATTGGGGAGAGCAATAACAGCAGACTTGAGAAACTTATTTTGCTAAAAAAAAAATTTTTAATAGAAAAATTTTATAAAATTCATCCAAAAGTAGAACGAGCTGCTTGATCATTTCCTTGTAGGGAGACAGCTAATATTACCATTTTTCACCAAATTGTTCTCAGCATATTTTGTCATAAAATTTCACCATTGACAGATAATTACTGAATAACTACTGTATTAAAAGTTTTCTCCTTTACAGAAAACAAAATATCTATTTAAGACATTTGTTCTGGGTATGAAAATAAACTATATCCAGCTGCAAGTTTTGAGGAGTGTGGAACCACCTCTTAATTGCTGCTGGCAGCACCTGTTAGGGTCCCAGCTATGGGTAAATAGTTAACCCCCAAACTGGGGTCAAAACACTATGAAATTTTGAAATACATTTTCATAGTGAAGGTGCCAGCAACACATTTTCACAGTAAAAAAATTACCAACAATACTTTTTGTAAGGAAAAAAATATTACCAGCAATATATTTTTGTAAAATAGAAATTGCCTGCAATACATTTTTGTAAAAGAAATTATTAAAGCACCCAAGAAAATTAAATTGTGTCATTAAATGACACATGAGGAATTGATATGCTGTTAAAGAAAAAGAAAAAAAATAGAATTTAAGACAACACTTTCCACTCCCAAAAATAGACACAATGAACACTTCAAATAGACATAAACATCCAAGCTGTTTTATAGATTAGAAAATTAAATTCTCTTGCTTATACAGCTTTTAAATTCAAAGCAAAGGAGAAAAACCTATAACCTTTATCAGTTTCAAGGATTAGAAAATACAAAAGGTCAAAATGAATGGCAAAAAAAAAAATGAAATTTTGACATATGACTTTTGCGGGAGGGATAAAGCTAATCTCCAAATATAATTGCTTTCACATAGACACAACCTTCAAAAGTGATGCCCTTCTCATTTGCAGTGGTTCAAGACAGTGAAGAGGCAACGAGAGTAAATGTAGTTGAGGAATAAAATCTATTTCATCAATAAGAAAAATTTTATTCCTCCTCCAAAGACATGCATATACAATAGGTATATATATACACATATATATCTTTCCTAACCTTTTATTTGGAGTAGTGTGTAATTTCAACCTCTTGATTATGTCATTACTTTCTGTTTGAATTTCATGCAAAAGCAATCTTAGCTGTTGCAGAAAGTCCTCAAGTGATGTGGTTTCTCTTTTTTGGTATAGTTTGTGATTGTTCAGCACCAGTTCACAAAGTTTGAAGAAGTGTGATCTTCACCAAGACCCATAATTTTCACTCACTTAAAGCCATTAAAGATCATTAATCATTGATCTGAAAAACGTAGTTGTATACAGATGATAGTTTAGACATTTCTGAATGACTTTGACACCATACATGATATCCATGTGAAAGTCTTAATCTGATGAGCTTATTTCAGAATATGACTTATGTTTTCAGGAGAAGAAAAACTCTGAATTAAAAGCGTAAAGAAAGCAATTGAAAATCAATTATCTTGGCAATGCTCACTTTACAGATATTAAAGAAGAGGAAGTTTTGAAGAAGCCATGATTACCTGAAGAGAGATGATACATTTTTTAATTTTAATGTTGACTATAATCTTTAAAAAGAAAATTTAACCACAAAACTGTGTTCCCATGTCCAAGGCAAATCAAATAAAAGAAAAAAGGAACTGTTATTGAAATTCTATTTTTTTTTTCATGTAATATTAATCCAAAACCGTTGTGTCCAATTTTCCAGCACCTGGGGTAACAAATATCTCCCTCCTCAATATGTAGACATTCCATACAGTAAAATCAATGTTTTATCAGTTCTTTGACTTCTAATTTAACAAGAAAAAAAAAAAATTACCAGAGAAATATTGTCAAGCAATAAAAGCCTTCTATCTTAAATCAACAAATCTTTTATACAAAAAGAATCTGTCCTTAATTAATGATGTCTTGTTATAGAACATCATACTGTTCTGTCTAAAAATGGTTCCCAGCACATAAAATCTAGCAAGAAAAAAAAAATTTCCTTCCAGTCTGTAGGATGATCAAAACAGGTTTTTTTCAGCTTTACTAACTGCACTCTATGTAACTGGCTCATAAAACTGTTGATAGGACAGTGAAGAAAATACAAATCAGACATCATAAAACATAAATTCCATTTACCATGTCATAGCAGAAATGTCAGAATCCATATCTAATAAATAAGTATTAAATCTTGTGGTTAACAAAAAAAAAAGTAAAAAGCCTTCTAAAATGTCCTGTGTTTAAATATTCACATACTAATTTCTAGATACATGAATAGACAAAGGTGCATCAATAAGTATGCAGCCTGACACATAATTATTAGCTGAACTTTGATCAAAAATGTTCACTCTATAATGTTTAGTCTAATATTTCTCTCAGAATGAACTGAATTTAAAAAAAGATTATATTGTAAAATAAATACATTTTTCATCAGTTGCTGTATTTACAAGATATGTAAATTCTTTTTTTCATATATATATATATATATATATATATATATATATGGGATAACAATAAATTTTTATATATCAAGAACAGTTTTGAAAGAAAAGATGTAAATATTGGAAAACAATTTTGTGACGTGTTTCATCCATGAGGAATTCATTGAACACAAATGAGAGATGCTGGTAGTTTTAAAATTTTAAATTCTAATAGATGAGAAGCATCACAAAAACTTTTTTTCAGTTTGTCATAAATATTTATTTATATATATATATATATATATATATATATATATATATATATATATATATATTCTCAGATTGAGTGTATCTGTAGAAAAGACAAAATGAATAAAAAAGGACAAAGCGAAAAGCCATAGTTAACCAACATATTTTATCTTCTGAAGGACTTTATCAAGGCAATGTAGGATTCATTGTGCTACATGTGTTGGATACAAAGTGTCATAATTCAAAGTCTGGTTAAAAGTAAAGTGAACAAGTAATATTCAATGATTTTTTTAAAAATGAATATTGTTTGGACTGTGATTAGATTGTTATAGTATGAGACAGATGTTTATACTCTACATCTTCAAAGGCTGAAGTCATGGATTTACCCATCTTCTTTTGATTTTTCAACATATTTGTTGTGCATGTTGGTTTGGGAAAACAGTTATTCTTTAAGAAAAGACGAGATTGGGCAAAAACTGAGTGTAGATTTATATTTTGATAATATTTTGAGTAAATTACTTTCTCTTTCGATGAGTGTGGCATTTAGATCAATATTGTGGTTGAATTTATTTCTGTGTATGACTAGTGCATTTGTTAAAGTGTTATGCATAAGGTCCTTTTTGTGTTCATAGATATGATTTTTTTAAATTTCTGTTTGTTTCCCCAATGTATTGTGATGAACAGTTTTGGCCATTTATTTTATATATACCTACTTCTGAATTATTATTGTTTCGGTTGTTTTTAGTTCTGGTTATATCCTTTACGGTTTTGGAAGTCAAATAGTCACAACCCCTTCCAAAACCTTTCAACAACCAGATGAACATTCTGAAATTTATAAGCCTTCATAAACCAATGACATCCATCACCTCAATATACAAACACACACAGTATAATAAATTCTACATTGTATTGTAAAGTGTGTCAGAGGACAAAATGCGTTGGTTAAGTATAGTTTTTCTTCTTGTCTCTTTTTATTCATATATATATATATATATATATATATATATATATATATATATATGAGGGTAGGCTGAAATGCTCATCAGTCAGTTATGTGCCATACATGATGCACGCTTAGTCAATCATGTATCTTTCGATACATGACTGACGAGGCAGATTTTTCCCCACAGTAGGTTGCCATTTCTTTCTGCAGTAGACCAGTTGGCTATAGAACCCGGTTTGTCCTGCTATTTACTTATATCTGGGGGGAGAAGAAGAGGATTCATACCTTTCTCAAGGGTATTAGCACTTAAGTGAATGTAATGGATTTGACTGGAATTTAAATTCGGTTCTCCGATTTCCCAATCTGAACTGCTATCCATAACTCCACCATGTCTCCTTATAGGCTCCCTATAAAGATGTGATGCTAGAGCTGTGAAATCTTGCATGCATTAATTTCAACTCTTTTTATTTATGGGCAAAGCATTCAGCTTTATCAGCAGAGGATGATAACACCTCAAATTGGTTGAAAAGGCAGGGAGTAGAGACTTTGCACTTATTTAATACGCTATTACAGTGCCGCCAGTAATCACAAGACCCAAAATTGTTGGAGGCAATGTGGTGCTACATTCTTTCAGCAAATAGGGACTTAGTTCTTTTGAGGACTCACATTTATTACAAGCAGTAATGAATAGGTGTTTGTTGTGATGAGAGCCGTCACATTGGTATAGCCAAAAATAGTGATTTCTGTGTGCTATACTGGCCAAGCAGTGCTGCAGTGAGCCATGGTGAGGATTGAGGTTTCACTTGAAGGTTTTTCTAAGAAGGGATGAAAGTGTCCATGCTGGCTTTGACCCAGGAAGAAACCTCAATGGTGCAATTTTTAATTTTTTTTTTTAAGTCCAAGGGCATCACAAAGAAAATCATGGAATGAGTCCAAATCAGCATGCTGGAAATGGAAAGAGTTTTATGGATAGGGCATTCCTGTTTAATGGATGATTGGAACAAAATATCAATGCATACCACATAGTGGTCCAAGTTACCAATAGGGCAGTGTTGTGAAACTTGGCAAAAACAATGAGAGGAGGTGAGAAATACATCAAGTAGAGATGCCTGTTTTTTGGTTTTGCTAGGGAAACAAGTAGAGAAGGCCACAATTTGAGTAAGTGAATGGGAAATGGAAAAAATTAATCTCTGAATATATCAGTACATTTAGAATGTTTCAGCCATCTGTCATTGCACACATTAAAGTCACCAAAGACAATAATGTTCACAGACGGATGGAGTGAAAGTGTCTTTTCTATACTGACAGATGTTATGTCTAATATACTGCAGTCTTAGGAGGAGGGAAGGGTGATAAAGTAAAAATAGATAGCTAACAGTGTTTAGTAATGAAAGATGGAAGCACATGAAAGAGTAGTCATGGGCCTCGAGAGACAATTCTCTGGCCACTGGAAGATTATCCCAGATATAGACACCAAGGCCATGCATGTGAATGCTGGAATCTTTTTGGCAGAGGGGAAGATATCCTGGAACAAATAACTCATTGGCAGTAATGGAAGAATTTAATTTGGTTTCACATAGGGAAAAGATATCTGGTGTCCATTCTGAGATAAAAGAATCTATGCTACAGAAGTTGGAATGGATTCCCCAAATATTGTAGAAAGAAAGGTTGATGGGGCAAGGGTAGGTGTTTTTTTGTTTACTGGTTTAGTTGTATTTCATTTTTTTTGTATTTTCCATGAGATTCATTTTAAGGACCACTATAACTGTCACTATCTGTCATCAATGGTAATACAAACCGGCCAGGGTAAGGCTGAGAACTGAGAATAATATGACTTCAGGGTTGCCCACCAGACATACATGCAGGGACACTTAGCCATGCGTGACATGGCACTGCTGCAGATACCCCTGCTGCAGATCGACAGTCACATCATATAATGTTGATCAGAGCAGCCTCTCTAAGCACTACCAAAGAGTTTGGCCTCCTATCAGCCAGTTGTAAGCAGCAGCCAGCAAACTGCCAACCCAGTACTCTCCTAAAGGAAAGTTGCAGACATTGGTTAATCTGATCACCAAAGACAGTTAAATCATTCTAGCCCTGATAGGAGAAAAAAAGAGAATTGGTAAAACAAATCCTGAACAGGGAATAAGGGATGAAACTCTACTCCTGTTCAACATGGAAGGAATGTTGGCCAGATGATAGGTAAGGCTATCTACTCCTATTAATCTGTAAAGTATAATTAAAAGAAAAAGAAAAAACAACAAAAAAAAACATAAAATATGAAAGAATTCATATTAAGTAATGACCAAAAAAGTCGGGATGGTAAAACTAAATTCACTCTCAATTTTTCAACACTGATAAGTAACAGGGTGTAAGCATATTATAAATTAAACAAGTTGAGAAGGAAGAGTTGAATTCAAAAGTTTGTTAATTCAATAGCAATGGAGAAAAAAAAATAATGATGGATAAGGGAAAACATAAAGGTTGTTTTTTTTTGTTTAGTGGCATATCAACCCTTATGGGTTATTTAATGCCAAAATCTCAATATTTGGTACACAATTTTTTTGTTGTTGTGATAATATTAATTTAGTGATGCAAGTCTTACCCATAGCAGGAGTGAGAAGAGATGGATTCATACTTTTCCCAAGGGTATTTGCATGTAAATGAATATAATGAACCCAACTGGAATTGGAACTTGACTGTCTAATTAACAAATCTGAGCCATTATCTATTACACCACCCACATATCCAAGCTCACATCACTTGGAATACCCAAGCAGTCACCCATCTAGGTACTGACCAGACTCAACATTGCTTAACTTCAGTGACTGTACAGGAACTAGTGTTTGAACAGGGTGTGGCTGGGAGAAAATATGGTGAAATGAGATGCAATAAAATCAAAAAACTTTTTGTACTTTCTTTTTCCTATCGTTCGTAATTAAAATGTAATTTAATTTTTTTTCCTAATTCATAATGTTGCTGCTGTAATGTAAGCAAAGAGTCTGTTGAGATTGTAAGGAAACAAATTGCTCTCCCAACAATGACGCGGATAATAGGGAGAAAGGGGAGGCAACAAAAAAAAAATACTGTCTTGGAAACCACAGCAAATGGAGGAACAAAATGCCTACTTGGCTGACTTCACACGACACTGTGTCTTGCTGATTACTGCCCCCCGCCACGAGCTTTTATTGGCATGAGGCATCTGACAAAGATCTAGATCTTGACCAATTACAGAGAGGTCCATATTTCACTAGATATACCAATCTGTCCTACTGCTAACAGGGGAAAACCCAGATGCAACTGGTGTTGACAAATATCTCTGAATTTGATCCAAGGTCACTTTTTCATCTGTACTAATGCGCATTCAACACAATTGCAAAATTTGTTCTTATATAAGTGAATTCCCAAGTTGGAGTTTGTCTAATAACAAGTTTGGAACTCTTATAGCAACTTGGAATGAGAAATGAAGAACTGAGTTTGAGTTCCAGGTTCCTTGCATTCAGTTATGTATAAATACTCTTGGAAAAGGTATGAATTTATCTCCTCTCCCCCAGCTATGGACTAAATAGTAGGATGCATCTGAAAAAAATCCCTGTTATTTTCACAAAAATTGTAAATGCAATATTCACTCAAAAAAAAAAAAAAAACACACACACACAAAAAAACAAGAATTATTCTTTTATTCAAAAATATGTTTCAGCTTTAAATAACCCACTAAGTGTTGATAAGTTATAAAAAGCAAATTAATCAGTCAATCTATGCTTTTCAACTCTGCTAAAGTTTAATTTGTTAAAAACATTTTTAGAGACAAAAATAACAAGAAAAAATAATCTATGTTTGCTAATTTAATTTGTACATGCTAATTTGCCTAATTTTATAAATTGATTAACTTCTATATCAATCAATTTGATAAAGTGATTAACTCATAGAATGAAAGAATGTCTCTTTAATTTGGATAATAGTTTCTACAGTTGAATACAGGAGATCAAAAAAATAATAACAAGTGTCATGAGTTTAGGCCCCAAGATGGAAAATGTGACACTGAAATCTGAATAGACATTGTTTTAACAAAAGATGCATTCCAAAAGCTAAACCAAGTACTGAAAAACAATAAAAATTTGTTAGAAACCAAGAAAAGAGTGAGGAAATGCTATGTGATATAAATCATCTTATATGACACTGAATAATGGACAATCTCTGCACAGATGATGAAACTGGAAGCAACAGAAATATGATTCTACAGAAGGATACTGAGAATTTCATGGATGAATCAAGTAAGCAAATCTGAAAAAAAATGATAACAAAAAGAATGCTTATACTTAGAATCAGGGAGAAAGAGCTAATATTTCTTGAACATATAAGAATTTTGTTTAGTTGTTTTTCTTTAGGGGCATATTAACCTCTATGGGTTATTTAACGCCAAAATCTAAATATTTTGTATGCAATTTTATTTTTTAGGGGTGTAGGGAGATAATAATGTTTTTAGTGATACAAGCCTTTCTAATTAAACCCACAGATGGGTGAGAAGTGGTGTATTCATACCTTTTCCAGGGTTATATGCACGTAAGTGAATATAATGAACCAGACAGGAATTGGAGCTCAGCTATCCGATTAACAATTCCAAGCACCTGTTATTCCCAAGCAGTTACCCATCTAGGCACTGAGCAAGCTTGATATTGCTTAACTTCAGTGATCATACAGGAGCTAGTGTCTACTTATGATGTGGACATAAGCCCTCACATAATGAGGAATGAGGGTTTAGAAAACTTAACTCTTGGAGGAGGCTTAGCAAGAGGAGAAATGCCGCCAAGAGCCACATATAATAGGAAGTTGTGAAGAGCTATGATTGCCCATGTCTTGAAGCAACATGGCACATTGAAAAAGAAATACACAGCAGTCTTACAGCAGCACCAGCAACTGACCAATTCCTTTCAAAAACCCAAGGTGTCTAAAGAAACCCCCTCTTCCCTTTTCCTACACCTACCAATGACCAACATCCAGGCTTGTAAGATATAATTTTTTTGTTTTAAAATGTAGACATTTTGGCTCTCTTGTCACTGAAAGGTGTACCTTTACCCAGTCAAGTTTTTTACCATTTTATTTCTATGCAATAAATGTTTGACAAAGTTTAACATACAACAAGGCAAAAAAAAAAAAAAAAAGATACAGTATTACAAAAGGACATTTTTTCTTTAGACAACATAACTGTAGACTCCCTAAGAAATTTTTATTATTTTAAAAAGTTATATTTCTCATTTTAATAAAATCAAAACATATGAAATTGAATATACATTTTTCTTGAGACATGACAACAAAAATGTTAGACACTATTTATTCAATTATATATTTTCAAGATTATAAAAGAAATATGAGAGAACAGTAAGAATGTTTTACAAAAGTACAGAATTTAATTTAGGTACAACAACCATAAATTATTTATTTACAAAATTATGAAAATATTCTTATAGTTCACTATAAAAATTATTTTATATTCACAAGATTATAAAAAATATCTAACTATAGTGAAATATTTATTATTGACCATTTATAAAGAAAATTCTTTTTAAAATTATTTCATCCCAAGCAAGGCAATAATGTAAATAAATCCCAAGGTGTTACTGGAAGTGGAAGAGAATAAGAAAACTTTAGTGAGGTGAAAGGACAATAAAAGAACAGGTTTCAGGAAGACAGAAGATTGTGATTGATGTTGCATTTAAATTTTTGAAGATCATAATTGGCAGGGAAACAAGAAACCAAAAGAGAGTTCTAGAGGCAAGAAGTGCAAGAAAAAAAAAACTATTAGAATAGAAATTACGGCTACATCTGTCTCTATCTATAAAAGGCAGGATGTGTGTGTGGGTGTGTGTGTGTGTGTGTGTGTGTAACGAATGCACAGCCGCAATTTTCGATGGATTTGCACCAAAATTTACATGCACATGCTCCCAGTTAGTGCAAAGGCCAAGACCAACTTTGCATTTCCCAACATCCATCAATCGTGAAAATAATCGACTTTTTCATGCTTCTACGGCAGTTTTCATGTAGTTTGCGGCCATTTTCTACTGGCCAGAGTGAGAGCCTATAGCTGGCTGCCATGAATAGGCAGGAAGATTCTATTGGCCATTGTGAAAGACAACAGCTGACTGACACGAATGTTAACTAGCATGCTAGCATGCAAAAAAATCAGTAGCTGCATCCGTCACAAGTGGGAAAAATTTAAATCTGCATGGCACTTTACTCCAATTGGCTCATTCGCTTGCTCAAACTCAACGTTGATTCTGATTCCGCAGAACTGGGTTGGGTGTGAAAAAGTATTTGTTGTTAACATTCTTTTTTCATTCGGTTTTTCCAGTTACGAGTCCTTTTTTAAAGCTGATCATTTTGTGTTCATTTTGTTTAGTTCTTTTTTCGTAACAGATTTAATGTTTAGTATAGAGCTTAGAAAAAATTTGCATTGTGAGATAGGCAAAAAGTAAGATTACAAGAAGTAACATTTCAGACCCTTAAAATTATAAAAATCCCTGAACTATAAAACAAGAAAAGTTCAATAGACACGTTAAAATGAGTAACTATAATTAAAAATTTTGTAAAACTGAATTTTCTGGATATTTTACATTTGCTCATGCCACAGAAATTTGCTTGAATAGCTTCAGAACATCTCTTCCTTTGGACTAAACATTCTTTTAAAGGAAGGAAAGACAATGGGTGAAAGAAGGAAAGAGAAAGAAAGGGGAAATGAAAGAAAGACAAAGAGAAAAACAAAGAGGGAAGGAGAGAAAGGCAAGGGAGAGAAAGAAAGAGAGAGAGGAAAAAGAAAGAGAGGGGAAAAAGAAGGAAACACAAAGAGGGGAGAAAAGGAGGAAAGACAAGAAGGGAAAAAAGAAGGAAAGACAAGGAGGGAAAAGACAAAGAGGGGGGAAAAAGAATGAATGACAAAGAGCAGGGGGAAAGGAAAGACAAAGGGGGGAGTTAAAACAAAGAGGGAAGGAAAGAAAGACAAAGGCGAGAAGGAAAGAAAGAGAGAGAAGGAAAAGAAAGAGAACAAAAAGAAAGAAAGAGAGGGGAAAAAGAAGAAAAGACAAAGATGGAGAGAAAGAAGGAATGATAAAAGGAGGGAAAAGAAAGAAATCCAAGGAGGAAAAAAAGAAGGAAATCCAAAGAGTGAGGAAATAAAGAAGGAAATCCAAAGAGGGAGGAAAAAGAAGGAAAGACAAAGAGGGAGGAAAAAGAAGGAAAGACAAAGAGGGGAAGAATGAAGGAAAAACAAAGAGGGAAGGAAAGAAAGACAAGGGAGAGAAGGAGGAAAAGAGAGAAAAGAAAAAGAATGACAGAGGGGAAAAAGAAAGAAAGACAAAGAGGGAACAAAAAAAAGGCAAAGAAGGGGGGAAAAAAGGAATAACAA
Organism: Acanthosepion pharaonis; assembly: GCA_903632075.3. Classification (NCBI taxonomy): domain Eukaryota; kingdom Metazoa; phylum Mollusca; class Cephalopoda; order Sepiida; family Sepiidae; genus Acanthosepion; species Acanthosepion pharaonis. The sequence goes on from CAHIKZ030000819.1 coordinate 47,708, forward strand.
AGTGGGGAAAAGAAGGAAAGGTAAAGTGAGGAAAAGAAGGAAAGATAAAGTGAGGAAAAGAAGGAAAGACAAAACGGGGAAAAAGAAGGAAAAACAAAGAGAGAAGAAAAGAAAGAAAAGGGGAGAAGGAAAGTAAGACAAAGGAAGGAAGGATGATCTTATTTTAAATTTTACCAAATGTTTCATAAACTTTAAGGTCTTGTATTTGGCTTTTGTTCTGCCGCCACATGAGATAAACTACCATTTCAAAAGAAATAGAAATTCTTTGCTATCTTATTCCAAATCTTAGAACACTTTTGTATTTATGTCATGCAGGTAAACTGTTAACATTAGCAAATTCAATGAATCAGTAACTGGCCTTTTCTTTCTTGCCTTCCTCTTTAAAAATGTTGTGAAAGAATTGAAATTTGGCATGACTGATAAGTGTTCTGAAATCGTAACCAGACACACCTAGCAAACATTTATGACATGAAATCTTACCAGTGCCCACACCCATCCTCCCTATCCTTTTATCTGACAACACTTTCCAAAAATATTGTTGCACTGCATATCTCATGTTACTTGACTTATCACCTCGTGACACTCACACGCATAGATGCCCCCACATATGCACACCTGACAAAGAACAGTAAAAGCTACAAAAGAGAAACACTGCAAGTTGAACAGTTCCTGGCAAGATGGTGTACCCAAGAAATGATTACCCAAGGAAGAATTGATCGAACAAAATACTGTAAAATACAGTATATTAAATTAAACTCAAATTAATATTGCATGTCACTTGTTGATAACTCTCCACTGTTTTCGTTTTATTATCTGTGAATAGGCATGACTTCTTGGGAATAAGAGTGAAGTAGTTTGCCACAGTTTTAAATTAAGAGTTCTCCTTCTCCTAGACTGGCTAACAACCAAGCCTAAAGAGCCCAGTCCACACTACTATTTAACCCTATAGTTGGATGAGAAGAGAGCAATTTCTTTCTTTCCCAAGTGCATTAGTGTAAAATTATATGCAACAGACTAGGCTGGTATTTTAACACAATTTTACATTCTGTGCCAATAACTGTTAGCCTATTCACACATACCTCATCCACATAAAAAAATGAAATAAAAATAAATAAAAACACATTAACCCAGCACTGCTAGGCAGTGCCTGCAAATTTTGTATTTCACTGGTTTAATATTTTTCCAGTTAATTTCAAAATAAGCTGAGTAAATATAAAGAAAGTTTCAAATTTAGCAGGGCCACACTTTCAAATATAGCCTGGTTCATATTCTTAAACAAAGTTGATAATTTTTACACCAAAGAATTTATACTTAGGGAAAATTTAAATAATGTGAAAGTGTGTGGGTGTATAAAATTTTATTATGGCTTTATAAAACAGATTTTTAAAAAATTAACAGATATACAACTATATTAATATTATGGAGAAGTAAGAGTAAGGATAAAAATAATATATTATTGTAATATTATTATAGTTCTCCACAACTTCCTGTCCTTTTAGCCCATTTGTCTTTTTTCTATCTCTCCTAATCCCTGTTCTTCCCACCATTTACACAAGCTAATCAGGTAAGTTATTAGCTGCTTCACCATGTTCTATGAGTGTTAACTTTTCCAAGCCTTCTTTCCTGCTTATGTGCCTTAGAAATTTCAATTGTCTCTTTCTGATTCTATGTATAAGTGTTCTTTTTGTTTCCATTTTCTCTAAAACTTTGTCATTGCTCACGTATCCAGTCGATGACATTCTCAGCAGCCTTCTGTTGAAATACATTTCTGTTGCCTCAAATTTCTCTCCCCCTAAAGTGGTGAAATAAAAAAAGAAAAGCATAAAGAAGCTAATATACAGAGTGATATTGTCTGCCACAGATGTGGTAGTGCTACTCACTCGGCTAGATATTGTTTTCGTTGATGAACTGGGCAAAGTGGTAGCCAGTGAGGAGAAAGCCATATGGTGCTATCGCTGTGACAACCTGGGCCATATATCATGGAAATGTTTGGGGAAACAGATCAGGGGGACAATGAGCACTAGTCTCATTCCTCACCTATATATATAAATGTGGTGCTGCCTGTAGTCAATGATGGGGAATGTTGTTCAGCTCTCATTGACTGGCTGCTCTTGGTCAATCGTTAGTGCAGAGTGATACCGGTTGTGGACTGGAAAGCACTTTAGATGTAGAGATGATCGGTGACAAAATGCGGGCACGTTGTGGCATCAGGACCATTAACATCTGCACAGTGCCAACTTGGCCAAGGTTGATGTCATTGTGGTGCATGATAAACCTCTAGGCTTTGACTTAATTCTCAGAATAGATGTGATAACTGTATTAGGCGGCATCCATATCATGCAGACTGAAGATATACTGTTCTGCAGCAAAGAAACCCTAACATGTGCGGCGATCCATATTGACCAACCTGATTTTCTGTAGAATTCAACCACCAGCAAAAGATATGGACTGCAAAATAGAAATGTACAGCAGGTGTGAGTTGTCTCAGTTACACAACAAAGTGATGGAGTACCCCATTTCAAAGAACATAAGGGATGCCTATGAATGAGAACTCTAGACATGGATCACCAATGGTTTGGCATACCCCCAAAAGAAAATAGGCCCATCCAAAGGTTTAGTGACATTAATCGCCATTGTGCAGCACATCAAAGGAAAGGTGTACCCAGTAAACACTATCATGAGCTCAACAAACATGTTGATGCATTCACTGCAAATGTGGATGTTTATGCTTGGCCAAACTGTGAGAGTAGCAACTACAAGGGTGAAATGTGGCCATACTTGACTTGTGAAAAGTGTAGCTTCATGTATACATACATGAGTCACTGTGGCTATATCAAACCATAATGATCAAGGGCAAATGGTTTTGCCTAACGCAGTTGGGATCCGGCCTCAAAGTGGCACCTCTAGTCAAGAAGTCCATTATTGGCACTGTGTGGTCACAGGAGAAGTCAGTTGAAGAGCAATATCAGCATATGTTGACAATGTGTATGACATTGAGAGCATCATGTCTGCAGAACATGTCAGTACAAAATTGGCCAAGTACGGGATGGTGTGCAAGGACCCAGAACATTTGAAAGATGGGTCTCACTTGGACTGAAAGTCTGGGAGGAGTGTAACACTCTACAGTGGATGTGGGGAAGTGTGATCCCAAATCTTTCTGATGTTATGACTTGGTGGAATGTTTTCTCACTATGCAGAAAGCTGGTGGAACATTTTGTGTGTGGTTGGCTGTGTATAGTGACCAGGTTCATCAAACAGTGGGCAAATGCAGTCACAAAAGGATGGGATGAACAAGTTGATAACATGCCGCTCAAACAGAAGGTGAAGGAAACCATGGACAGAGTCTGACAGAAAGATCCTGCTCAGGGCGACCTGTGTTTAAACGGATCTGAAGTCAACATTTCAATTAATGCAAGCTTCCTAGTGACAGAAGTGGTGCTGAAAAAAGCAGTGTGCAAGATGCTGGTGCTTAGAAGGTTGAGCACAATCTTGGAACTGGTCCAAGAATATAAGTTGTATGTCGATAAGATGCTGGTTGCATCAAACAAGAACTTGGTAGACAAGATGACCCGTATATTCCAAAGGTGGCTTGATAGGACCAAAAAAGGACTGATCCTGTGCAACAATTAAGTACTGCTTCCCTTGACACCATGAGATCCAGTGAACAGTACTTGGCACCAGCTCGGCATGGATATCACTCACTACTGGGAGTTCCGGGTCTTTGCTCATGAATGGGATGTGTATTTGTGATTCCAGTGTGTGCATGTCCTCACAGGAAATGGAATAACAGTGTGGTGTCACAGAAGTGCCCAGAGGATTGCAACCAAGATGATATGTAGCATTGAAGAGGCTACCTACTGGTAGAATGTAACCCCCAACAGATGACACCTCAACATTGACTGTGCCCACAAATCAAGTCTACAGATATGAGGCTCAGCTTAAAGGGATTGATTCAGTACCTCCAATGATGTATTATGTGGGCCACAATGTCTACAAGGTGGAAGACCATATGTGGGTAAAGGCTCCGCACAACCAGTTTAAAACAACTTTCAGAAAGGAATGAATTACTGGACTTGTTAGTCTGCAATCACTCTTAGTGGATGGAATGCCTCACCATGTCATGGACCTTCATCCTTCTCTGAGTTCATGATCTTCAACAAGTAGTGAAGATATGTCCGACAGTGAGGATGAAATCCTTGTTAGCATGGACAGGCCACATGGTCACATAGAGAAAGAATCAGATAGAGATGAGGTGGAGAAACATGAACCAATCCCAATTCAGAGAAGCACTTAATGAAAGAGACCTGCTCCAAGCTGTCATATCTGTGATCAGGAGATTGGGGGAATTGTGGCAAACGCATATCAGTACAGATACAAAACTACTGTGGCAAAATCTTCTGCATATTCAGTCATGAATCGAAAGAGACATGATCATCCAAGCATATATCACATATGGGATAATATTGATTAACTTTGTTGAAGAAATTTAAGCAACTTGTAAATGCTATAGTTTGGTTTGTTTTGTTTATGGCATATCAACCTCAATGGGTTATTTAATGCCGACAAAATTTTTTATTGCCGGTAATATTTTGTTTTGTCAAAAATCTATTTCTGGTAATATTTTTCCTTCAAAAATGTATTGCTGGTAATAATTTTTTTTTTCAAAAATGTATTGCTAGTAATAGTTAACTATTTGCTTATAGCTGGGACCCTAACAGGTGCTATCACCCCGGGTCAGGGTGAAGATGGGAACACGAGCAATTAAGGGGTGGTTCCACACGCCTCAAACCCCACTGATCAGAGGTCTTGCTGCTAGACGTAGTTTATCAACATACCCAGGACAGATAAATAATAATAATAATAATAATAATAATAATAATTATTATTATTATTATTATTATTACTATTATTATTACTACTACTACTACTAGTATGTGTAAACAAGCAATAAAAATATGACAAAGCATAGTCAAAAATTAATCAATGTTTCACCTTAAAAAGGCTATTAGATTTATTACTGCATATAAAATAAATGTAAATAAGAAAAAAATTAGAGAAAAGTCTGGGTTTTATTTTAGAAATATGGATAGTTTTATACTGTTGGGTCCATGCAGCAATAATAAAATAAAATAAAATTAACCTGAAATTCATAACAAATCTTGCAGATTCTTTTTAAATTTTCTCTATAAAAATAAAAACAAAAACGTGATAATCCAAAAGTTATACAAGTAAAGCCGTCAGATGTTTTAGTCCTATTTTCTAACAACAAACTGATGGCATATCTCAATTATTTTCTTTATTTTTATGAATGTTACACTGAGAGGATCATTGCAAAATATTGAGAAATGTTTTAAAAATACCCATTTTCTATTGGTAACATTGTTCATTCTCCTCAGTTTACAGAAGATATCAAATTGAAGTGAATAATGTAACAAAAATAAAAATAATATTTAAATGAATTTGATTGGCTAACAAAATTATCTTGGCAGTTTTCCCCATATTAAATTTAGCAGTGTATATCGAGAAGAAGAATTTTGTAGAAGTTAGAAATTGGGATTTTTTTAGAACAAGATTAAAGTAGAATTGAAAAAGTATTTTTTGTTTTGGGTGAGGGATGGGGTAGTGAGACTAGTCATAGGTGGTGGCAGCAAGATCACTCTAAGTTTGCAGTGCAAGGGGAAACTTCCTTCCACTCTATCAGGGAGTCAACTTCAGCTTAAATTTAAACCTAGATGGAAAATAATGATACAAACCTGTTTTCTATTTTTAGACTTTTAAATAGATTCAGTTTGGTAAGGAAAAAAGTCTTAAACCCTATTTAAAGAATAATACAAAAAGAAAGAAAAAACCCTATGTCTTATTTAAATAATTATAAGAAATAGCTATAAGTTCTATTTAAATAATTAATTATTGGGAAAAATCCTAAGACCTATTTAAAGAATTGTACTAAAAAGACCTATGTCCTATTTCAAGAATTATACAAAAAATTCCTATGTCCTATTTCAAGTAATATACTAAAAGCCCTTAGTTTTATCTAAAGAATTATAAATAAAGAAAAAATATCCCTAAGTTCTTTCAAGAATTATACAAGTCCTTTCAAGAATTTTAGAAAAAGGCCCTAATTTTTATTTCAAGTATTATATGAAAAGAAAGAAAAAACCCTAAATCCTATTTTAACATAAAGAAGAAAACTCTCACTTCTATTGCAAGAATTATACAAATAAAAAATATTTCTAGGTTTTATTTAAAAAATTATAGGAAAAAAAGCCTTAAGTCCTATGTAAATAATTATACAAACAAACCTAAGTCTTATTTAAAGAATTATTAAGAAAAAAATATAAAAAAAAACATAAACTTTTTATTAAATCCTTCACATATTACCAATAACATTTTCACTTGAGCAGCAAATAATTATATTACTGAGAAGAATTTTTATATTGAGTCAAAAAAAGTTATTTTCATCATCAGTCAAATTTTTACTTGAGAGATTTGTTTATGAAATTCAGTATTTGAATTTGTTCTGTTACTGTTTTGTTTTGTAGTTGAGTTATCATTTTATATGGCAATTCGTAGTGATAGAGAAAGATAATTTAGTGAATGGATTCATCATAATAGTTTATTATAATATTGTGGATGCATGGGAAAGAAATTACAATATTGTACAATTAACAACATTTTTATTACCTTAGACAAAGTAAATACTAAATAGGAAGAATATAAAAATCTCTTATCCTGCCTAATTTATAAATCAAACTTTTTCATAGATAGGTGCATATATTTCAATATTCATCAATAGATACCTATGGATACATTAAGTACATGAATGATTCTCAAATTATTGACATATTCATTCATAAAAGTCTTCAGTTGGAAATATATTGATCTGAGACCTACAGTTAAAGGTTTAATTTTAAATACTTTTAAAGGTAAATTTCTATTTTGTTTCTCGAGCAATAATATCCCTTCAAATTTTTCCAAAATCGTCATAATTCTGTGCAAATGTACATGCTGAACTCGAATTAACAATTGAATTATGAAGAAACCTTAAATCATACTTCTTGTTGGTCATTTGTCCCCCATTACTGCCATCATGAATCCTCCTTCTCTGCCGAAAGATTTTTGACAGTCATAAAATTTGGGCCTATTTACTTCTTTTACAGACTTTCCTTGCAGAAAATCACTAATGCACTACCGTAAAGAAATGTAAAATTTTTTTTTTTTTTTGGGTAAGTTTAGTTTTATTTATAACAAAAACGAATTAAATAATACAAGTTTGTGCATTAATTTTTTTTTATTTTCAATTTTAATATAGAAACTAAGAAAATGCTTTATTTTTATTATTTAATTTGTTCTTTTAATTTGTCATTGCTATTTGAAATGGAAAAAAGGTTCTATTGTATTATTTAATTTGTTTTTGTTTTAAATAAAACTAAACTTACCAAAAAAAAAAATTTACATTTCTTTACGGTAGAGTGTAGTGATTTTCTGCAAGGAAAGTCTGTAAAAGAAGTAAATAGGCCCAAATTTTATGACTCCGCCAAAAATCTTTCGGCAGTGAATTACTTCTTAATAAGCCAGTAATGGCTGATGAAAGACCGAGAAGAAGTCCGATTTTTTTCTGGTCTTTTACATCCCAAAAGTTAGGTTTCTTCATGATCTAATTGTTGATTTGAGTTCAGCATGTACATTTGCATGGAAATAAGACTTTTTTGGAAAAATTTGAAATTAGTGCTTGGGAAACAAAATAGAAATTTACCCTTTTAAATTCCTTTTTGAAGAAGAAAATTCAGTATTCTTTTTTTTTTTTTTAAATTCATTCAGAAGAGAAAAAAGAATTTATAGTTAAGGTGTATATGAGCTAATTATTAATTTGACAAATATATCTGTTCATAAAAAATACTGTATTATTCCAAATTATTTCCACCCTTGCATCCAAAATATTATAATTCTATTATAACACCATCTCATGTGAAGGAAGAAACAGTATATACAGAGTTTGGCACTATCCACAGTTTCAGGCATCAGCTTGGGAGGTTCTTGGAGAATATTCTCACTGGATGATTGGAGTTTTGAAGCATATATATACTCCTGGATGATGCAGAAAGAAAAACAATTGTTCTTTCCATATGGATCATACACCTGAAAAAGTCATAGAGTAGATTGACCAAAGTATTGTGATAACAACAAAATAATGTTTATATATATATATATATATATATATATATATATATATATATATGCAGTATGAAAAAGACAAAAAAGTTTGCACCTAGGATAAGTGAATATAAAAAAGAAAAATCAAGAAGTATAAACAGTGAATTGCTGATACCTCTGACGTATGGATGGACAGGTCCTTCTACAAAACTCTGGGGTCAGGATGCTGAAGGTAAGTTACAAACCTTTTATACACACACACACACGCACACACATATTATATATTTTAAAAATCAGATCTGTTGAATCCATTACCTTGGTTTCAACCTAAGTTCTAATAATAATAATAATAATAATATAGGATTCATTAGCTGTTTTTTTTAAAAATAAAGCATTAAGAGGTCATTTGATAAAAATTGACTGAGGATACTATAAGATTGAAACCAAACTAGCAGTTTCAACTGATCTCCTGATTTTTAAAGTTAAAAGCTCTATATGTTATTTTTACTTTTATTTTATTTTTTTTCACACGCGTATTGAGCACTTTTTAATACCACTTTTCCTGGTCTGATTTAACTCTGACCATTATCCTTTTATATATATATATATATATATATATATATATATATATATATATATATATATATATATATATATATGACATATTGACATATAAGACATTAAAATTCCTTTCCTGCAATGATGGATGGCCTAGATGTAAGATATCTGACTGATGTCAAATCAGTTGTGTTTCGATCCCAGCTTGAAACAGTTTGACATCGAGCCACACTAAGAAGCTGTGATACAGCAAAGCAATCTGTCTGTAGATTACTATATATATATATATATATATATATATATATTTGTAATCTATTTGATTTTTGTATTAAATTCATTTTTACCAATTTATTTTTTTCATATGTAAACAGACTGCTCCACTATTTTAAAAGTATGTTATAAATACTGAAATGTTACAATGGTCACTTTTCATGATGTGCCTGATGATTGCCATGAGAATTGCACCAAATGGTGAGGAACAAATATATATTTATTATTAATATAAATTCCAGGTCTGTTATTGTACATCAAGCACTGATTTATTATTACCAGCACTCACTGTGTGTTGTTATTGTATATATAATAGCTGGTCACTCATATTCTAGGATACCTGTTTACTAGAGCGGCTAGCCAATTCCTATTGCAGACAGTCACTCAGGCACATTTCTGTTTGCTCAACACCCACAGAGCCCACCTGTAGTTCATACTGCAACTATGTTGAGCAGACATTAGTTACAGCTTCTTGGAAAGAGCATGTTATCTAGTGTGATCAACAATTTGAACAAGGCCAGCATGCTCAAGCCCTCAGCCATGATGACTTCTGACTTTGTGCTGGCACAGCTTTCAATGGCCCTCAAGAGTTCCGTTTACCGAATTTCACTCATAAGGCTTGGGTCAACCGGTGGTATGGTTTTTCAGGCATTTTCCAAAGGTGCCACATGCTGGCATTAACCTCAATCCATTCGGATAACATCAGGAAGTCTCCTTCATAGTGAGATTCGAACCTGGGTCTCTTGGTCAGAAAGTGAAAATTTTAACCACTCATCCATTATATATATATATATATATATATATATATATATATATATATATATATATATATATATATATATATATATATATATATGGTAAGTAAGTAAATAAATTACAAAATGGGAAAACTTTTTAGTGATATCTTTCATTTCAAGAAAGGATTTATTTAGACTAACAATGATTTGATAGGTGGAATTTTAATGTAGGGAGATTGCAGCCACTTTTAGCCATTGATCTGAGAAAGCAATTATACACAGTTGACAGTTTATATATTTTTGAAAGAGTTTATAATGCGAAGAGTGGAAGAAACTTGTGCACTTACTGAACAGAAAAAGCAAACATGTGCAGCATGGCAGCAGGCTTGTTACATATATTTTGATATTGAAAAAGTGGTTGGGGTGAACACAGCCAAAAACTGGGGAAAGGGAGAAATGCTGACCTTCCCTAACCTGACTTAGTTTATTGCATTTACTGATATAAACAATAATTATTCTTTCACCACTATATAGCATTTATTCTGAACATTTTGTCCAATAATCACCAAATTTAGTGAATAGTAAAAGTCAGCTCACTGTGGAACAATGGCTTGCAATTTAACTTCACAAACCATTACTACTCTAAATTTGGTTCTTACTGGAAGCCTCAACATTTAAATATTTATGTAATTACATAAAATATGTTCCAAATGTAACTTCCCTGTGTTTTTTTATAAATACTTTCATGGTAATTGTTCTGAAGAACTTTCCTCTAAAAAATATTACTTTCATTTATGGTATCTAAACTTTATGAATTCAAGTGGTGTACTTGATTGACAGCAAGGTCTCATCATTTTACACTTGAAATGGCTGCTAGATGTAACTATAACTTCTATGCTAAAAGTTTCTTCTATTGCTCTTCTTGCTTGAGGAACTCTCTTCCAGATTCTTGCTTCCCAGTTAACTTTGATCTTAAAATATTTATATACAATGTAAGTTGTTATCTACAGTCTTCTTATTCTTGTTCCTTTACCACTTTCTCTTCTTAATATTTTTTCTTTTTCATATTCTCTAATACTCAATCACCCCCTTGCATCTTAGTGGCTTTATTGCCTTGCTTTTGGGTGAAATGACAAAAAAAAGGCAAACAGTCGAGGCTGGACATCATCTGTCCCAACAGTTACCCGAGATAACCAGAATCAGTAACCCAATCATCCAATAACATTCTCTGCACCAAAACATCATATTTTTACTAGAGACACCAGAATACCACAAATGATTTGTTTGGCAGAGGAGGGGCATAATCAACAAAAAAAAAAAAAAAAATGAAAAGTTACTTTTTTCTCAGCAAATTATTCATTATATCATATCCAAGTATTTTACAAAACCTAAAAGCCAATTACATGATATGTCAAGCTCAGTTTAGGTTTATAGTTCGTAACCATGCAATGAGATGAAGTAACATAAACTGTAGATTTGTCTGTGGAATATCATTACATTATTGTCATACAATTATAGTGAAATCATTAAGGATTTTTGTCAAAAGCATTTTACCTTTGGTCGTATATTAATTCAAAATATTTCTTTTAACAGGCTTTATTTTTTAAATGGAATAAGATCATTCTAAATTTCAGAATTTTGCTATTGCCTATCAAAATGACTGAAAGAAAGCAATTTAAAACAACAATGGAAAAGAGAGGTAACAAAACGTAAACAAAATAGTTCCAGTTTGTTCAACTGAGGAAACTTAGCATTGCAGCCAAATTATTCTAAAATACTGCCAATAATAAAGGAGAAAATGAAAAATACCTAACAACAAATCAAATACAGCATCAAAATTTATATTATTTGTATTTATTTGTTGTGTAACTAAATACATAGTTGTCAAAAATGTTTCCGTAAAACTTTATATTTCCTGTAATAAATTCTTAATATTATTATTGTTATTATTTTACTTAAGTGTTAGGTAGTCCTATATTTACAATTCCTTATGACTAACCATGAAATGTTGATCAAAACTGCCTGAAACCTTTGAGTGTATATTGCTGCAAAATTATCAAATGTTGAATATGTCTCTCCTCTGCCAAACACGTCAAATTCTCTATGAAGTCTATATTTCCAATTGTTGAGGGAGGTGGGTAATGATGTTAACAACAAATTTATGCCTCAATGAGTATTTATAATGTTCATAAATATATTCAAAGAAACTAAAGATAAAAAAAAACCAAGTGAGTAATATAAACACCCACCTCACAATCCTAACTGCTACAGAAATATCAGTTAACAAGACAAAAATAGTGTTCGACTAGATAATGATTGAGTCACTCAAGCAAACACTCACACAATCACCACCCTCATCCAAATGCAACAACAAATACAAAAACACACATGAAATGATGAAACATCTCTGTCACCTAAGTGGGGAAGGGAAGTGAAATTAAACAAGAAAACGGAGGTCGGGATAAAAATAAACAGGCTCCTGCGTAGCCATGTACTACACTTAGCTAAGGTTAAGTAAATGCCTAAAGTGCTTGTGTGGTAATGATTCACATGATCATCTCAGGGGACCATTACTACCGTAGTGAGAGCAATCCTCACTGAGTGCCCTGCACTTGTATGCTTGTACTGTGATAAGCTAAGCTGAATGGTTAAGTTAAGATTAGTGAAGGAATATTCCGCCCAACAATTCTTAACTAGCATAAGCTGAGATAGTTGGCTGAATGAACAAAAAATATAATCATGCAAAAAGACAATTGTGCAATAAAATATCTATATACAAATATTACAAGAGTTCATAAAAGTGGACCTGTGCACGCAGGTTAAATTTAACATTAATACTTGTAATGCTTAAATCTTTAAATTTTTGTATTAAAACATACAAAAAAATAATTTAATAATTTTTGTATTAAAAAATACAAAAAACAAATCCACAGAAATATTTCAAATAACAATATTTAATTCTCAACTGTATACCATTGTGAGAAGGGGGAGGCATGTGGAATAACAGATAGCAGCTTGGATTGAGGAATCAGAGAGCCAAGTTTGAATTCCAGTCAAATACATTACGTTCACTTATGTACTAATACCCTTGGGAAAGGTATGAATCCTCTTCTTCTCCCTGCAGCTATGGGTAAATAGCAGGATAAACCAGGTTCTTGGATGGCAACTGGTCTACCATGGAAAGAAATGACAGCCGACTGCAGGAAATAATCTGTTTTGTCAGTCATGTATCAAAAGATACATGATCGCCTTAGCATGTATGGCACATAACTGATACCATTGTGAAACGTGAAGAAAAATGTTTTGAAAACACTGCTCACCTGTCTTTCCTAAGGTTACTAAATAATGATAACTGCTCAGATGAGCTCCATTCTTTAGTTCCACCAGTTCAGACCTTCACATCTAGGAAACTGTTACTTTTTAGAATAGGCTCCTGAGAGAATGATTCTTCAAGTATTACAATCTTAACATCTTCAAGTCTAGTGACAACTGTTACTTATCCTACATATCTTCACAATATGCACCTATTCCACCTCCCTTTTCACTTTTACAACAATCTCATTTAGTAAGCTGCTGTTTTGAGTGACTTTTAGGCCTTGCATTAGGTAAACAATAGTATATAAAAAATATAAAACTTTTACCCTTTTAATTTACAATGAGTACCTTATGAGTATTATAGTGTCTCAGAGTATTGTGTATCAGCTCAGAATGAGAAATCGGAGAGGCGAGTTCGAATTCTGGTCAGGTTCATTATATTCACTTATATGCAAATATTCTTGAAGAGTTATGAATTCACTTTTCCCCTCCCATCTATGGCCACCGAAAGCAATTATAAAAATATAATTTACCCTAATAAATAAAAAACAATAAAGACAGCTCGGGAAAAGATCAAAGAATACAAATGAAGTTTTTATTTTCTAGAAAGAGTATGTGCAAACAAAATATAGAAATATGTTACATGCCTTCTCTATGACCCTGAAAAGGAACACTTGTGGATGTTACAAAAGCTGTCTTTACTCACAAGTCTGGCACATCATCTTGACAGAGGCTGAGTCTATTAGTGTAGGGCCACATCTTATTTTTATCATCTACTAAATGACTTCCTTGTAAAGACCGAGTTTCACTGGCTGGCTATTTATGTGTAACATATTAACTCGGGAGGAAAGTTAACCCAACAATGGTAATAATGAATATTCTGTCCGTGAAAGTACTTAGAAGAGAAATACAAGTCAGTGAAGGTGTTTTGCTTCATACAGCTAAAGTTATGGCCATATAGACTGAATCCTATAACTGAATCCTATAAACTTGGTTGGCAACCAGTCTACTGCTGAAAGAAATGGCAGCCTACTGCAGGAAAATCTTCTACCTAGTCAGTCATGAATCAAAAGAGACATGATCGCCCAGGTATGTATCACATATGGCATTTAACTGACTGACCTTATATAAGTGGTTGATCTTTTTTCTTAAAGAAACTTTACCTGTAATCTTTTCCATTGGTGCTGCTTCATTTGTTCTCTTCCTACTGACCTCTAAGCCGGTTTTCGTCACCATCTTTGGGTAGTAGTCTGTAGCTGGGTTTAAAAAATCTAGTTTTCTTTCCTTGTTAGCTGGAATTCTGTCATCTGTTAATCTGTGAGTAATAGAACAATAAATAAATAATATAAAACTTGAATCCATGCATCTGGAATACAACATTTTAGGAGTCACATGCACCCATACGAAAATATCCTACTTTACTCTTTCAACAGATGGCGATTTTCATCCCAGTATCGCTTTAAAATAGATTTAAAACAACTTTGCAAAATATATTTCAAAGTAGTAAAATATAAATTAAAAAGACATAACATACTTATTTTAATGATAACAGCATTTTGAAAATTTAAAAATAATAAAAATTTAATGTCCATCAAGCCATCAAACATCAGATCCTGAGGGTGAAATCTCAAATTAATAAAATTTTTCATTCATTGAGTAACTATTGTTAAATTCATTTCATTTTTACAGCTGGTTTGCTCCATGTCAGGTAGATATATTTTTAATGGAGGAGTTCCTTCCCCAACACCATTACATGGGCCTATGGGCTCTGTCTATATTTCTGAGATGAGGTATTATGTACATTATTTACATTATTCGGACTATTGTCCTCATCTTTGTCGCCATATTTATCACAACGTTTCGGCCGTTGTACACTCCGGTCTTCTTCAGGTGGTTGGAATTTCGAAATGAACCCTTTATTTCCTCAAGGACACATGGCACAGTGGATAAAGGCGTTGGTTAGATCCAGTGACAAGGACCCAAAGAGCATGAGTTCAATGCCCGGTTAAGGCAGTGGAGAACTTTCAGAGGGAAATTAGCAGGAAATAACTGATAACTGACATCTATCAAACATGGTACGTGGAACGAGAACAGTCTACCCCAGTGAGCGAAATAAAGGGTTCAGTTCGAAATTCCAACCACCTGAAGAAGGCCGGAGCGTACAACGGCTGAAACGTTGTGATAAATATGGCGTATGAGTACAATAGTCCGAATAATGTAAATAATGGGCTTATGGAATAGAGCAAAATAACAGTCAGCCTGAAATATCAGTCACAGGATTGTAGTACTAGTTTTTGCCTTTCAAGATGTCGACATTCCACACTACTTCAAATAAAACATTAGGAAGGGAACCCCCATTAGTACTGTTAAGAGCAATACCAGCCAGTAAACTTTTTAAAACTATTTTCCTGAAAAATCGTTTTAACAGAAAGATTTTATAAATTTCAACCAAAACCAGTACAGGCTGCTTGGTCAAGAAATGCCAAATGTTTCCGTGTAAGGAAACAGTTAATATTGCTATTACCATTAATATAAACTGAACAACGGAGGATATCTTATTACTGATATCAAGGGGAAAAGTTAGAGGTACAGACAATTATGGTAGACCAAAGAGAAGCTGTAAAGTGTTTCCTTTTATCAAAATTTAAAAGTTTGTGGTACAATAATTAAAAAAAAATAAAGCATAAGTAGCCATAAATTATGGTGTTGGATTTATGTGGGCCGTATCTGGCCATTGGAAGCAATTATAAAAAATATAATTTATTCTAATAAATAAGAAATAATAAAGACGGCTTGGGAAAAGATCAAAGAATGCAAATGAAGTTTTATTTTCTAGAAAGTGAACATGCTAACAAAGTATAGAAATGTGTTATGAATGCCTCTCTCCGACCCTGAAATGGAACACTTGTGGATGTTACAAACACTGTCTTTACTCACAAGTTTGGCACATCATCTTAACAAAGGCTTAGTCTATTAGACAGCTTGGGAAAAGATCAAAGAATACAAATGAAGTTTTATTTGCTAGAAAGAGAACATGTTAACAAAGTATAGAAATGTGTTATGAATGCATTCTCTCCAACCCTGAAAAGGAACACTTGTGGATGTTACAAACACTGTCTTTGGCACATCATCTTAACAGAGGCTGAGTCTATTAGTGTAGGGCCACATCTTATTTTTATCATCTACTAAATGACTTCCTTGTAAAGACCGAGTTTCACTGGCTGGCTATTTATGTGTAACATATTAACTCGGGAAGAGGGAGGAAAGTTAACCCAACAATGGTAATAATGAATGTTCAATTTGTGAAAGTATTTAGAAGAGAAATACAGGTCTGTGAAGGTGTTTTGCTTCATACAGCTAAAGTTATGGCGATACAGTACATGGAAAGTGTAAAGGAAAAAATCATTAAACTCGTGGGTGGAAGACATGAACAGAAAACGTGTTACAACTGACAGCAATGTGTTGCATCAATAAGCATTGTACTGATATGAAAGTTTTGGCTGTAAATATCCTACTATACTGACACTAAACCGTTTATCTGTAATATTCAGATTTCGGAATAGTTTTTTTCTTCAATTATTGGAGAAGCTGTGTCTGCTGATAAATAAACTGCTGTTATATGTCAAACAGAGTTGAAGTTAATTGATAAGAAAGGACATGATCCAGAACAAATCTGCAATTGCAATGAAACTTCTATGTACCGTGTCCATTAAAGAACGATCATGGCTCTTCACGATTTCCTCTCCTTTGTAGCTCTTAATGAATAGTCTTTTTATTATCTCTCCTAAACCTTATTCTGTCATCTATTTACTCAAGGTTACTAGGTAGGTTATGTGTTGTTCTTCCTCTGCCCCCCCCTTGCCTTGGATCACTCCTGTATCAGATTTTCCAAGCCCTCTTTCCTCTTTATGTGTCCTAAAAATTTCAACTCTCTCTTTCTGATTCTAAGCATAAGTGTCCTTTTTGTTTTTGTTTTCTTTAAAATTTTGTTGTTGCTCACATTTTCTGTCCATGGTATTTTCAGCATCCTTCTGTAGAACCACAATTCTGTTTCTTCAAGTCTCTTCATCTGTGAGGAGATTGTTTAGCATTCGCTGCTATGTAGGAGGAGTGATAATATGTAACAGTTCAGTCCCCTTTTCTTTGTTTCTAACAAAATTTTTCTGTTTCTTAATGTTGCTCTTAGCTTTTGGAAGTCATCTATCCCAATGTCCCTTCAGATTTCAATGTCACACTTTCCATACTCTTTTAAAACACTTCCCAGATATTTAAATTTTTGACATCTCCAATTTGTAATTTGCATGTTGAGCTGTTCCTTTTGTTAACAACCATGCATTCCATCTTCTACAATGAAACAAACATTTTCTAAAAAGAAAACACCCAACAGAGTCTGCTGAGGAATATTTAGCGATGGGATATGATAGTAATATTTGTTGATATACTCTTTTGCTGATATGACATCTATGGTGCCTTAGAGGGAGACCAGGAGGCTTTCTCCTATTTTGCTGAAACTGTGAATTAAACAAAGAATAGATTCGTCCTCTTCAATTTATGACTATTCTATTGAGCCATTTACCTAAAAATCACAACTGCCATTAATTTTCAAAATAAATCAGAAAACTTCATTTTCCATTCACCCCAACCCTGGAAACAATATTTCTAAAACCTTTATATAATTCTTATATGCAAAATATGTCTATGGATCTCATTAAAAAAAATATGCACTGTAGAAAAGAATAAATGTGCTTTTAAAATTAAAAAAAAAACAAACAAATAAAACATATTAGATTTATAATAATAATATAATTATATATAATACAATCATGTTATTCCTGAGTTAGTTCATTAGCATGTATGTTATGTATTGCCATTACATCAGATAAACAATGGACCATACCTGTTTGATTGCAAGAATTGATGGAAGCAAAGATATACCAAAGGCTCTGTTTTGTTTTAGGAAAAAGAAAGAAGAGGTAAAAATACTCATGTGCTTCACGTCAGCTTCAATGAAATGGAAAATGTTGTCAATTTTTAATCCTTTTCATCTGTACCTTCTTATTTCTTTAAATAATGACCAGCATTTATATTTTTAATAGTTATTGGAATGTTTTGTCAAAATTATTAAGCTCAAATATTTAACGAGGCAATAGGGAAATTTCCATGTGTACAGAATCATGGAAATGGAAAGGAGCTTATGAAATCATTAACATAAGAATTAAGATTCATCAGAAAATGAAAAATAGGAAGACCCTAAAATTTTCATGGATATTTTTAGTATAGATAAATATGTGGCTATTATGTATTATTTTCACACTACTTGTTTTTGTATACATGTGTTAGAATTTCTCTGCGCGAGACAAAAGTAAATATACTTTTGTGCATGACTTAGAGATTTTTATACTACAAAAAATCTCTTTGAAAGCAAAAAACGTTTGTCATTCTTTTTCTTTCATCTATTCTATTCTGTCCGTGTATTAAGGTGTTATATCATGGATATAATAATGCCCATAATGGGGAAAATAAAACGGGGGAATATTCCTTTTTTACATAGCACCCCAGTAACTTGTGTATCCGACGTGAAAAATAGCGAAACAAGGGTATCGAAGGTGTCTAGGGAGAGATGTCGCTTTTCCTACGTATATGTGTGTGAAGTTCCAATGAAAGGTTGGGAGAGACATATTTGAAAAGAATTATTCATTTGTTAGTTTGGCATATTATTTTAAACGTATTATTAAATATGCCTTTGTATAGTCGAGTAAGTTGTTTGCATGCTGTAGTTGGCTGGGCACTGAAAAGTCCCGTAGTGTAAAATGAGAAAAAAAAATATTTTCATAAACACAGAGAAAATGTAGCACAGGGCCACACATGGGAATGGGGACGGCTGGTCTTCACTAGTCCTATCTTTAACCTAGGCGGTGTTTACTCATTCCCCCACGAGAATGAGATGTGACACAAGGTCGGATTAATGTGGGGACCCGAGCGCGTGCACCCGAGCAAGGGTCAAAAATTCCCCTCATCCCCCACAACCATCGGTTGCGCTGGCCTCGGTGCGAGCACCGATCCCTCCCTCTGGTGCAATGGGAGGGTGCGGCCTCGGGCAGCTGTTCCCCAGGACTGGGCACCTCTTCGGTATAATTTTCCTCAGTTGCCCCTCTGTCCTTTGACAGGGAAGCCCCTGAGCGCACTCTGTCCAAGGACAGAGACGCAACAGAGAGATGATAAATAATGCGAAATCCCTCCAAGCAGTCACAATCACTGACACGTTCGAACATATATACTTCAGCTCTAGAAAAAAATTATTTACACTTACCAATCACTAAACACCATAATACCTCATTTGCTCTAGCAATCCATGCTTAATTTAATATATACACTTTTGTAGTGGAATAAAAATAACAAAAAAAGAAAAACAAAAGTGAGACTTTTGCGCCATTATATATATATATATATATATATATATATATATATATATATATATATATATATATACTGCTTTTGACAACAAGTCCATCTAGCGGTCGTTAACCGAAGTTCTTTGACAGACAGGAGCGGTAATTCCACAAATCTGCTTTTATAGACGCAAAAAGAAGGTATCAGAATATAAATCATAGAAAGAGTGGAATTAACAGTAACATAATTTAATAATATTAAGTTTAGTCTATGGAGAGAAAACATCATGTGGTCTGAAAAAACCCACATTTTTCCGCTCTTGCTTTGTCAACATATTCAGAAATCATTGGTGAAGTCAGTTTTGTTTACTGAATGGTTCCAACAATGTTTCGGCCAAGAAAAAAAAATCACTTGGAAGACGAAAGACTGGAATTTAAATAAGAGACAATACACCAGATATCCTGGATCTGTTATGTAATGTAAGTGACCTTTAGATTAATATTTTAGATAATAAATGATAGCGAGTTCAAAGATAATAAGAGAATATCTAACAGAATCTGAAACAAAAGTTTTAGGCTCCAACAATACCAAGAATAAATTAGAAAAACTAGTTGTATATAAGGTAAATTTTTATATATTAACTTCTTCTGTGTGCCTTTTCTCTTCAACATAAGTGCGACCATCACTCTCCAAAACTTCTTATCCCTTGTTAACAGTGTTTCTCCTTTTGCGAAGCTCACTGCACTCTGGTTTACCATCCATTCGTGCAAGATTGTCAGTTAGATGGTTTACTATTGTAGAATTAGATTTCTACATTCTCTGTTTTAAACCTGTTGAAAAAGTATCACAGCTAAGTATTCTCAGTTTCTGCTGAACCCTTTAAAATCAGCTCCAGACTTCAGTACGAAACAATGCATTCTGATTGGTCCATAAATAATGATGTTGTTGCGGGGTGTACACGGAGTGAAATGTATCAGAAGGTAAATTTATGTAAGACGAAGATTATGTGTGTTTATAATGTCAGTATCCCACAATATATAGATTCCACAAACAATTTAAGAACAATTTGAATGGCAAGAAATTACTAAACACAGTTGTTAGACATCTAACAATAAATAATTTTTTATATCAACGATAAAATACACATGTAATGACAATCAAAATGTTTGTTGTAATAACTAAGATAATATTATAAAGAATGTTTATGCAGAAATGTGGTTAAGAAATTTTGATGCTTTTTGATTGTTAGAAAAATTAAAATAATTTGGTTTCTGCAAAGAAAGATATCAAATGTGTTCGTTCATTTATCAGTGTGTGTTCGTGTGTAATTTAGAAGTAAGAATAAATGTTGTCAAGAGTTGCTTGCCTTTAACTGATAGGCTAAATTGGTGAAATTACTTTTTTAATAGTGAAAACGTTCACTTTTTAAGTCAATTGTAGATGTTGATTAAACACGCGGACAATGGTTGATGAATGCTTTGTTGAGTTTGTTGAGATTTCAATGTGTGTGAGTCAGTGAAGTTTGGTATCATCTCATGAAATTCGATGACTGACTGTCTGAATTGAGTAATGCGGTTATTTTTATAGAATTTTGTGTAGCAGATCGGCTCCAGAGAGCTCGGCACGAAAAGGGGTTCGTTTGGTGCTTATTAACCAATAAAAGATTGAATTTGCAGAAACGAGACTATGATTGGTTAAGGGCTTTTTAGAGAAGAATACATCTTTCTGAAGGGGGTTAAAGGCTAATGTGGAAGATTCCACAATGTCATGTTTCTGCCTACGCCCGCACGGTTGACCTCGAGTTGATCTGCTCAGAGTTCAACACACTAAAAATTGGTAAATATTCTCTCGAGCCTTCTACGCGATCAAGAAAACTCATAAATATGAAAACTTCGATGCGACTTAGTCAGTGAGTCCTTAAAATAATCAACTCGTCACACGGATCCATGAAACCCAACTTCCTTGCTAAAAGTTAATTTTTATTAACATCAACCCGGCTTGTGGAATTCAATTTCTTTTCAACATCAAATCATCTAGTGACCAATTCAACCAGGACGAGATTCTTAAACCAATTCACTCGATAGCTTAACAACATAAAGGAAATCGTAACTATATCAGTCGAAGCGAGACAACTCTACAGTAAGTCAAGCAATCTATTTCATTCAATTTCACCATCAACATAAACTATTTAATTCCTTACCAGATCTATAGCATAACACCTTTTATATCACCCTTGATCACACAACGAAGAACTCTAAAGTGTTAAACAACTTTATTATATATTGTGTACTTGTAGTTATATAAAATATTTTCTGTAAAAACAAATATTTGTCTATTTGATTATTTCTCTTGTTGTTATTGTCTTTGTTGCATTTGATTTAGTAAAATTAGTAGAGGGTCAGTTTAATTTGTATTTTGTCACTGATACAGATTGGCTAACGCACTACATTATCTTCGATATGTCCAGTCCAAGCCTTTCTTCATTATTATGTGTCAACGAAATTACAGCTGATTTTGAATATGTATTCTTTCTGTTGCCGTTTTCTTTAAGACTTCCTTACTCGCTTCGAATTCTCACTATCCTTCTTCAATACCACGTTTCTGATGCCTCCATTTTTCTCTTTATCTGCACTCACTGCCATATGAGATGATGGATATCACATAGAAATCCAGCAATCTTTGTTTCTAACAATGTTTTCCTGTGTTTTTTTTAGTACTTTGCTTAGCTGTTAGAATGCATCATTCACTAATCCAATTCGAGTTCGGATCTCAGTGCCACATTTTCCATTTAGCAAAATAAATTCCGTCTTTCGATTATCTGGACGCGAAATTATGAGAAAAAATGAAATCCTCCGAATACTTTTCAATTCGATATTGCACATTTTATATCATTCGTCCGTGCATTGAATATTGTTGCCATATCTGTTCTGGGGCTCCTATAAAAATTCTTGACGAAATCCAAAGAATTTTTTGAAATGTTATCAGTCCGGACATCTCGACGTGACTTCCTTCTGTCTTTTCTGTAAATATTTTCATGAAAATTGTTCCAATGATCTCTCCTCTTTAGTACCTAAACTGCATAAATTTAAGGAAGCGTACTATTAGATTAGCTATTGAGTTGTGGCCAAAAGAAAATAGTGAATCTGTTGTGGGGCGAAATTTCAGATTCAGCCTTTCTTCTCTCTACACCGGTTTCTTGGTCTTTATCGCTGTTCTCTGCCTTGTAACCGCTTCGTTCGTTCTATCACAACTGCACGTATCGTCCGATGTATCCCGACAGAACTCACTCTCTTCTCCAAGATAGTCTACTTATATTTTCGAGTCGCCCATCACTTGCCCGGATGATAAACATACTAGACATCCGGGGACCAACACACCCGGATGTCCCTCCTCGATTCCGTCCAACTACGCTAATATTATGTAAAGTTGTTAATGGCCCATTTTCTTGTGGGACAACAAAGTAGGGTCTCGTTTGACGGAATGACACACTCGCTTTCTCTCAAATTGAAGTCCCACATGCCAGAAAAAGACGAACTCTCTTCCGTCGAGAATGAGGCAAGTCTCGTTCACCATCTCTGCCATTTGACTTTGGTTCTGGTTCACAATGACTGTTATATGAGTATCACCGTTTTACTGTTAAAAGAACTAGATTTAACTATAAGTTTTATTTTAATAGTTTCTTTTCTCACCTGTGGAACTCTCTTTCGGTTTCCTGCTTTCCTGGCACCTACGATCTTTAAAAATTTAAATGCAACGTCATTCGCCATCTTCTGTCTTCTTGAATCCTGTTTATTTATTGTCCTTTCTCCTCATTCTTTTCTCGTTCACTTTCATTAACCCTGGCGTTTTCGTGGCATTATCGCCTTGGTTGGGCTGAACTAATTAAAAAAAATAAGTTATCCAAACTAAACTCTCAATTTAAACTATCTCATTTAAAACATGAGTTTTTAGAATTGAGAAAAAAAACCATAGTCAGTGTTTCATAAAAGTAAAAAGGCTGGAATAATCCGTTCAATTAATTTTTTGCTGTATTCATACAAAGAACATACATTTGAATTATCACAGCTTAGTCAGGCCAGAGATTATGGCTAACGTAACTCTCAAATGCTATCCTGACAATCTACTTTAATCCAGTCTCGGTGTTCATGGCAGCAGAACAATAAGCCAGTCGGAAACAGACAAAAATGATTCATTTTTCCTTTAAAAAAACAAAACAAAAAAACAAAAAAAAAAACGCAAAACTTTGAACAAAACATTTGAAAATCTTATTTGATTATATAAATGTTAAATATAAATTTCTATCAGAAACTGACATATTTTTTTCTTCTTTCTTTTTTCGTTAATTTAGGTATTCAATTATCCGAAATTAAGATATTTTTTTTTTAAATCGAGTTCACCCCAAGCAAGGCAGTAAATTCACTAAGACCCTGTAACGAGAGACAAAAAGTTATCTCCCCTTGACCCAAACAAAAACAACAATGAAAATTAATTATAAATATTCACGAGAATAATAATAATAATGCTAAAAGTCATATGACCTAACGTGACATCGTTAGGCGTGAAAGTCAATCTTTCTTTTTTCGCTCCGTGAAGTTATAGAAACAGGACGCACGAATTTCAGGCTCGTGACAATCCAAACTGATAAGTACATAAATTCAGATTGTTTTCGGTACATAGTCTTTTGCAAGAAGAAACATGCTAACTTTGTATGAAGAATTTCAAAGATATATATATATATATATATATATATATGGAAGTGTTTTTATACAATGACATCTGTGTTTTATTTTAACTTTTCATATATTTATGTTGTCGTATGTTTCATTCACTTTAAATAATAAGTTCGATGTTTCATATCCCACACAATAACACAAGTGGGTTACTGGGTATGGAAGAATTAAAAATGATAGACTTTACTAAAGAGCAAGAACAAAAGAAGGGTAATTAGGAGGACAGTATAAAGCGAATGGCGTTGCATTTAAATTAAAGATGGCTGGTAGGCATGGAGCCGGAAGAGAGTTCCAAAATCTAGAAGTGCGATAAAAGAAACTGTTAGCATAGCATTTACGGTTAGATCTCGCCAACTCAACTGTTTTATCCAAACATATTTTTTTCAGTCCCTGCTCAAAGTTGTCTGGATAATCGTTGAAATACTGGATTTATGTGTGAAATTGTTATTATTTTTTTTTTTTTTAAGCATTTCACCCCAAGCAAGGCGGGAAGCCACTAGGACGCAAGGGGTTACAGAAAATAGGAAGATCAGATAGGAGTGATAGATGAAAGGATGAGAGTAGTGGATAGATTAAGGCAATTGGAGATGTCGATTGACATTACACTTGAATAGCTGGAGATTATAACTCACAGGGAAACAGGAGAAGGGAAGAAAGTTCCACAGGCGAGAGGTGCGAGACATGAAGCTATTAGAGTAGAAGAGACGGCTACATTTAGGAGTTTCGACAGTGAAGGGGTGAGAACGGGATGCCAGCGTCGTAGGGCGCTTGAACTCATGAAGTCTGGGAACCAGCGAATGCAGCTCCTCGGAGCAATTTCCATGAAAGTATTTGTAGAACAGACAGAGGGAGGCGACGGTGCGTCTGTGAGAAAGTGACTGTAGACGAGACGCCAGGGCAGGGCCAACCATATTGCATATCCGCTTCTGGAGCCTATCAAGAAGCCCGAGGCAAACAGAAGGGGCGCCAGACCATATATGGCAGCAATACTCCATGCAAGGGCGAATTGTGGATTTGTATATCTGGAGGATCGACTCAGGGGAGAAAAACTTCCTAGCGCGGCTCAGGGAGCCAACTTTCCTCGCAGTTGACGAGGCAATTGACTAAAATGTTTTGCATTCACAGTTTTAAGTTTGAATTTAGGCCAATTAAACGTATTCAGTAAGAAGCCTTTATGCGCGTTAAATAGAGTATATATTGACAAGAGGCGGTTTGTTCGTGTGCAGGAGAAAAGGAAAAGAACAGCTGACCGTTCTGGGAGTAGCAGTCAGACATGTTTCTTTTTAAGTCGCTGTAGTATTATTGTGTGATCATATTTCCTCCTACTAACTTTTTTAAGATTTTCGAAGAAAAAAAAAAGGGCAAAAAGAGACCAATGATCATTTACTTTTTACTTGCTTTCTGATTAAATACCGGGTCCCAGACTTGGGGATTTCATTGGTTAATAAACAAACATCTGATGTTTGCTCTATTACGTCAGCCAAAATAGCTCAAGTTATTTTTATTTTTATTCTCGAAACCAGACATAAGGGCTATATACATTTTTTTTTTTAATTCTCGAGTTTATTACTAATATTTTTTTTCTGATGTCACTTCTCATTGACCATTTATTGTGTGGGAATAAGTAAAAAGTCGCGGTTGGAAATTCCTGACATTTTTAAGATGAACAGTCCAGTGATTCAAGGTCACGTGCACCAGTCTGGTATTTTAATCCATTCAGGCAGCACTTGATGCAAACCATAATCTTACCATTATGCAGTCTTGGTTTGGTTGATCAGCCTCTATGGGTTAATGCCGAAATCTAAATATTTTGGACACAATTTTATGGCTACAACTAAATTCTTTCTTTTTATGTACCGTGTCCTTTCAGGACGTAGGTGATCATGGCCCTCCACTTCCTTCTATCCCTATTTTTTTAATGTAAAATTTATTTTTATACTTTCATAATGTTTTGTTTTTGTTTGAGGGTTCACTATTTGCCTAGAGCGGGGATCCTAACAGGTGCTACTACTCCGGGTCAGGATAGAGCTGGGGACAACCACCATTAAAAGGTGAGTCAAAACGCCCCTCAAAACTTTTAATATCCGGATCAGAGGTTTTACTGTAGACTAGCAGCATGGCCCGGCGTTGCCCGTGCTTATTCAAAAATCGTATGACTCATACAGCAATCGCTATCACTTGACTTAAAATATTTTTACACTTCCTTGCCTTTAAAGGAGTGACCTTTACCGCGCTGATGTTGCTACATGACTTACTTCTTGCCTATTTCACACTGAGAATTTTTTCTAAGCTCTATACTAAACATTAAATCTGTTACGAAAAAAGAACTAAACAAAATGAACACAAAACGATCAGCTTTAAAAAAGCACTTGTAACTGGAAAAACTGAATGAAAAAAGAATGTGAAAAACAAATACTTTTTCACACCCAACCCAGTTCTGCAGAATCAGAATAAACGTTGAGTTTAAGCAAGCGAATGAGCCAATTGGAGTAAAGTGCCATGCAGATTTAAATTTTTCCCACTTGTGACGAATGCAGCTATAGATTTTTTTTTTGCATGCTAGTTAACAATCGTGTCAGTCAGCTGTTGGCTTTCACGCTGGCCAATAGAATCTTCCTGCCTATTCGTAGCAGCCAGCTATTGGCTCTCACTCTGGCCAGTAGAAAATGGCCGCAAACTACATGAAAACTGCCGTAGAAGCATGGAAAAGTCGATTATTTCCACTATCGATGGGAGTTGGGAAATGCAAAGTTGGTCTTGGCCTTCGCACTAACTTGGAGCATGTGCATGTAAATTTTGGTGCAAATCCGTTGGTGCATTCGTTACACACACACACACACACACACACACACACACACTGTCTTTTATAGATAAAGATTTAGTTTGTCGTCATACCAAGGACTAACCTAGTCTTGAAAATATTTACGACATTCTTGAAAGCTGCAATGGATAAATTAAAACCAGAAACTGAAAATACCGACTGGAAGAACGGTTGAAATGATGTGGTTAATGATTTTAAATATTGATCTAAGATCGATGTAATTGGTGGAGAAGGATACTTCGATATGATTGAGGAATAAGTGAAAGCACAAACTGAAGTCTACCGGGATGTATTAACAGACGAAGAATTCGAAAAACTCGTTAACTTATTATTGGACGAATATGAAGAAACTGAAACAGACTTAGGAATGTGGCCATAACAAAATATTGCCGAGGTTCTTTGCGCCATGATTTAGAATATGAAGCAATTTTTCCTGAATGTGCTTCTCGGACAGAACTTAATTTGATAACCGAAGCATAAAAAATCTGCAGAAATCTCATGAGAAATTGAAAAGGAAAAAAGATACTTCCAGTCACAATACTTGTTTCTAAATGGTAAATAGTAATATTAGCCGTTTCCTTATAAGGAAATATTCAGCATTCTTTGTTCGAGTAGATGGTACGAAATCTTTAATTACGCAGTGTGGAGTAATTGGCCGCGGTTAAGTATAATTGGCAAAATGCTCAACAAATGGAATTGACAAACTTCTCAATAAACAATAAGCAAAAGAAGAAAAAGAACTCCGCAAAATAATACATAAGCAAACAATATATGGTGGTTTTCTGAACGTAGCTTAGAAGCGGTACAAGACCGAAAATATGCGGAACTCAGAGAGGATCCAACTCACTATTCAAACGTAGTTAATCTAACGGGACAAGTTTGCTAACTATTAAACAATGCTGAAGTGCCCTAAGCTAACAGTAATTTTGCCGGTCGAAACTAGACAAAACAACAGTAATAAAGCAAAAAATTCACGAAGTAAGAATTGTGTTCACACGCAAAAGGGATACAATCAAGTGATTGTAACGTTCTGACATCAAGACAAGAAAGAACAAAAATATGGCGGATGAGATCTAGAAGAGGTCCATTTTTATTTGTGATATTAGCCGTTTTCTTCGACATTCTTCTGTAGAGGACAGTGCGGGTTTAAGTGTTGTTGAATTAGAATCACGTGCTGTTTATTCCTGCGAGAAGAAGGTCCAACTATAAGAACATGGCAGACTCAAGTTGAGTCTAACCGAAGAGGTAAAGAAAACAAACAAGACCGATATATATCAACAAATATATGTATTTAACAATAAATTTACAAGTGACAAAGACATCAACATTTGTGTTTGTGTGTGAACGTAAAGAGTTTATATATTGGTGAAAGTTCGTACGTACGTGTATGTGTGTTTCACGGCGTTTTCCCACAAGTGGGCGAAAACGCGGACCTCTGCGAGAGATCACATTTTTAAATGTGTCCGCTGAAATGCAAAGTGAAAAAGAGAACGAGGCAATAAATTGCCCAGTATTTATAGTGTAAGGAGAGCGACCCCTAGTGACAATTAGGAAATTAAGGAGGAGTCAACTCCGACACTTTGACCGAACAGCCGGCATGTTTCACAAAAATCTTCAATTACGAAGTATCACCCATGATCAGTATTTTTTTTTTATGATTTCACTCCAAGCAAGGTGATAATGCCGCTATAACACAAGAGCTTACAGGAATGAGAGAGAAGACGACTTTAGTGAGGAGAAGTGAGGAAAAAGACATTAAATGAACAGAGTTCAGAAAGACAGGAGATGGCGATTGACGTTGCATTTAAAGTTTTGAAGATTATAGGTCACAGGGAGGTTAGAAATCTCAAAGAAGTTTCAACGGCGAAAAATGCAAGAAAAGAAACTATTAGAATGAAACAGACGGGTGTACCTTGCTAGTTCAACAGTAAAATGGTGAGAACTAGTTGCCAATCTTGTAGCACACTTAAATGCATGAAGTCGATGCACAAGGGATAAAAGCCCATCAGAACAATTCCCATTAAAATATTTTTTTTAAAATAGAGAGTTAAAGCCACGTGACATCGGTGAGAAAGTGACTGAAGTCGAGATGCCAGGTCAAGATCGATTTCATTTACAGACTCTTCATTGCATTTTGTCAAGAATCTCGAGTTGGAGTAGTTGGAACACCAGATCAAATATGGTAGCAATATTCAATGTACAGGACAAATGGTATTTATAAATGTGCAACAAGGATTATGACGAGAAGTGAATCAATATCCCCAGCAGTTGACCTAGATTCAATATAATCACTCAACTTCATGTCAGTAGAAAACTTGAGTTCAAGAAGGCGCAAAGTGTTGTTCTCCTGGAGGTTAGCATCAACCATGCTGATATTCTTTCTTTCGTTCATACTTGGTCTATAATATCACTTTTATGCTCTTTGCCTAAACCCATAAGAAATAAATAAATAAGAGGCCACTACTGAAGAGTTATCGGCTCAACCCATTTCCCAAATTTTGACCAAGTCTCTATACATCGTCTTTTTGAAGGCCTTCAAAGCCAGGCTGCGACCTTCTCAATATATATATATATATATATATATATATATATATATATATATATATATATATATATATATATATATTAATTAGTTTTAAGTTTAATTAATTCTCGTTTTATATCGACTAGACTATTTATTGTTAAATAAACACTGACTTAATAGCAATTCAATTCTATATAAATATTAAAGAAATTTTATTATTTTTTTTTAGACTAAGATTTTTGGCTTTTTTATGGAAAAAAATAGAAATAAAATACTCAAATTGCTTTTATAATTATCTAAACTATTTACATTGTTCGGAACGTTGTCCTCATCTTTATTGCCATATTCACGGTGTTTCAGCTATTGTACGCTCCGGCTGTCTTCTGGAATTAGAATTTCAAACTGAACCCTTTATTTCAGTCCACCGGAGCAGATTGTTCTAGTTCCACGCATCTTCCGACTGTCTTAGTATTAGTTATCTCAAATCTTCAAGTTTTTTAGTTCAACTCAACTGTAGCCAGGTATTGAACTCAGAACTCTTTGGGTCAAGTCACGGGATTCAACCAACACTTTTATCCACTGGGCCAGACTACTTTAAAATAGGGTGTTGCGTTTTCGATGAGACTATTTGAACATATTTTTTACTCGCGGATTACATCATTCACGTGTGAGAACTTGTTACTTATCAGCGAACATATGGTTCCTTTACCTGTATATATATGGTCCCTTTATTGCCCTCTCGTCAGGGTTAAGTAACATCACACGCAACTTTACAGGTGCACATCCATATAAAGACAATCCAAACGTAACATTACTTTAATGCTTTTTCTTTTTGACATGGTTTTCTGTTGCTTTTGTTTTGTTTATCATTCATTCTTTTTCCTTTGAAGTCTCTTCCCTTCCCAGTTCTCTGTATTTCTCTCTTCTTGGTCCTTGTCTTACTTCTCTCTGTTTTTTTTTTTTTTTTTTTTTTTTTTTCAATATACCATCTTTATTGATTCCTTTCTCCTTTTATTCTTTCTTAGTTTCCATTATTATTTACCCTCTTCTTTTTTACTTTTCGATTTTATCGCTTCTGTTTTTCCTCTGTTGGCCGGCCTGCCCCCCTCTCTCTCTCTCATTGTTTATTACTGGCTTTTTTTGTATTCTTCTTTCATTTGCTACTCAACGCCAAATTCAACTACTGCCTTTTCCATCAGGGCCTCTTTCTTTACAATTTTTTTTTAACTCGCGAAAGAAACTTGAGATACATTTAAAATGGTACCCAAAGAAAGAATATAGATCGGAGATACAATTGCACCCCAACTTTCGTTTTTTTTTTTCTCTCTTTCTCTTTCTTTCTCTCTCTTTCGAGCATCTGAATTGTTTCCTGTCTCATGCGCATGCGCTATCCTTATTTACAAAGCCAGTTCCGCATCATGCTCTTTTCTATTGTTATTTGTTCGCCTTTTATTCATTTATTTCTTCCTTTTTGACTTCTTCAGCTTTAACTTCTCGATTTTAAAAACAATTACGCACTTTTATTTATCCAGTTTTGCTTCTTTTTTCTTTTTCTTTTTTATTTCTTTTTTTATTTCTTCGACCGTTACCATTGATTTAACTCGGAACATGGATGTTACCTGAAACTGAAGAAGATTACTACAGCCATCTAGATGTTGTTCTTCAGCGCAAAGTAATTATTAACTAGCTAGTCTGGTCAGCCATTATAACTGTGTTGTGAGTTTGATGCTCACTGTGTGTCCTATACTTGGGTCCTTGCACTAAACTCAGCTAAACGATAATAAGGTATCATACAAGAAATCTCTTGGTTCTGGATTCACAGACGGAAAAGGCGGCAGTGAAAACAACAATAGCTCTGATGAATTCAAGGTTTACTGGTGTTATAAAAAAACGTATGGTTGCAAGAAAGAAATACTACAACAGCAGAAATAGATTTACGTGATTTATTTCAACAGGAACGTGTGGGTTTGGGACAGCTACCTTGTGGTATAGTTCATAAGCCGGCTTCGGAGCTAGGTCGATCTCTCATAGTAGTTCACATAAGTTGACGCTGGCGCTCCGCGTGCTGGCTGCTGCTGACCGCTCAGCCTGACCGTGACAGGTATTTTCCCTGGCCACCTATTGACTGCCTGTTGTACTTCCCTGTGACCCCGTTTATGGCGTTTTTTATGGCTTAACAGGCTCGAAAAACGAAGCGAGTATAATTAGGAGGGAAGCATTTTTATTGGACGAAAAATAGAACACTTTAAATATTATTTTATTTTTCGACCGTATCTCGTGCATCGGGAACATTTGTAAACGAAGATAATGGTCATTTTGTGACGGGGCTTTGTCCCGTTCACATCCGGCTCTCGCTCTTGAGTATGTTAGTTTATTTGCCTGTAAATCAGCCGAGATATGTCTTATTTTATTTTATAACACTGGGTTGCCCAAACTTAGGGCCTTGTGCCAAAAGCAGTGCTTAGTAAATATATAGTTATCCACCAATTTCTCCATGACAACCGATGCCTGGGATTCAAGAAGCATTGTCAATTTATTAAAGCTCAACCAACAGCAGAGTCGATCTGACCGCGCACCAGGCATGTTACTTTTTTTTTTGGGGGGGGGGGTGCCCTTTAAGTAAGTAAAACCGTTTTTATGTTAGCACGTTTCTTTAAATTCTAACCCTCAGTTTGGGGTAACAGTGACTGGTCCTGAAACTGGAAATATTCATAAAAAATACCAATTTAGTTTTGTTTTTTTTGATTTCCAATAAAATATTTGTTTTTCTTGACCGATATAAACTATGGAAACAAAATGGAAACTTATACTTAATATTAGGAAGAGACAGTTGAAATTTCAGGGGCACACAATGAGGAAAGAGGGCTTGGAAAATCTGATAGACACAGGACATATTAAGGGTAAGAGGGACAGAGGAAAACAATACATAACATTTCTTTGTGAGCGTTAGTAAATGGATGGAGGAACAAGGTTTAGAAAAAATAGCAAAAAGACAAAATTTATTAAGAACTACAAAGAAGAGGAAATTGTGGAGAGCCACGATCGCTTAGGTCCTGAAGTGACAGGGTACATAGAAGAAGAAGCTGTACTATAGAAAGTAAGATAGTATCCAGTGTTGGAAATGACGTTCGATGAATGGTTTATTTTATAAGAATTAGCATAATAAAATTAGTTTACGTTATTTTCAAAGCTGGGGGGATGATTTTGTGGTGGGGTTACATGCCCCCAGTTACGCCCCTTGGCAACGTATCTGCCGCGCTCACACGTCTAGAATACTCAAACTCATAGCGATTCTTTACTTCTCCCAGGTTACGTGATTCTTGCCTTTCATTTAATTCCTTCAATTATGATGTTATGACTGCATGCTTTAAAACTTATTTACTTACCTGCATTCTCCTTCCTGTTCCCCGTTTTAAAGTAGGAAATATCACGCAACCGCGTCCGCCTTCTGGTTATTTGGCTCTCAACCCTAGATTAACTCCCTTGGTGAGTGACAGTGCTGGATGCCACAGACTGATGGCTTTCACGGCTTTCTCGCCAGCCTTAAGTAGAAAATTCCTCGTTCTTTCTGTTCCATTCCAGTATTATTGGCTCAAATGTGCAATCCGTTTTAACAACGTCGTTTCCTTGCCTTCGCTTTCATTTCAGTTGTTATTCCCTGTCGTATTTTCCCGTTCCAAGCAATGCGACGCCTGGTGTTGCATAGACTAATCTTGCCTTTAGAACCAGCGTTGGAATTTACCCTTCTCTCTTTTGCTTCTCCGTCTCTCACGTATACACATTATCTAGTCTCCTATCCTGGCCACGCTGCACCTCCTTCATCATATATATATATATATATATATATATATATATATATATATATATATATATATATAAGGATTACGGGCCTGTCTAGCAGTAACCAATTAGGGAGGAACGGCTCTGCTCCAAATTCTGGTCGACAGCCATAAAATTTTCAGCCTATAGAGAGACAGGTATCAATCTTGTCTTTTTCTTAACTCGCTGCCCGGGCCTGGTCTGAAAGTGAGTGACTACAAGTGCCAAATGTAAATCAAACAACAGTGAACAGAACGTGACAAACCTGAAGAAGGGCTGAGAAATAATTGTTTGAAACAACAATCACATTTTTTCCTAGTGATAGGATTAGTGATAGGAATTCGAACATTGCGATTGTTGGCACATGGCCACACATATACAGTAAGAGCTCAGTAAGAAATAAAGTTATTATATAACTGGCTTTAAGAGACTCTCTAAACACCGTTCCATGACCTGGTACAAATCTGTGGACTTTGAAAGGATTCGTAGTGATTGTACCACCGAACAAGACTTTGGGGATTTCCGGGTAGCGTAACAATTACCAGTACCCAAAATGTAATCGGCGAGTCGAGTTCAAATATCAAGCTAATCAGCTCAGTTTACTTTCGCACAAAGCTCTTGGGGAAGGCACGATTCCATATCTTCACCTCGACCGCAGCTATGTATTAAATAGCAGAGTAGACAGTGCTCTCTAGCCTTAACTGGAACGCAGTCTAAGAGAAGGAAAATCCTGAAATCAAAACCATGGAGAAAATCACTTCACTAGCTTTCCCAAGAATGCATGGTGATCTACAATTTAATAAGAAAAAGAAAATATGGAGAGTCATGATCGCCTACGTCATGAAGGGACTTGGCATTTTGGATAGGAATTTGCGAGTCGTGTAATGGATATTAGCGCGGAAAGTGATCACGGTAAGCCGAGTTCAAATTCCAGTCTTTTCTGTTATGCTCACTTTCACACTAACGCTTTTGGTAAAGGCATGAACCCGACTCTTCCCTCAGTTATGCGTTAAATAGCACTACACTTACGCGACAACTAGTCTAAGAAAAGTAAAATTATGAATTCAGTCCACTTTATTATCTTTGCCAAGAATGCATGGCAATTCACAAACAATAAAGAAAAAGGAACGCATAGAGAGTCATGATCGCCTACGCCCTGAAGGAACATGATATTAAAATAAAAAGAATTTACTATGCAATTCAATAATAGCAGATTAAAATTCGTATCAACCAACCGATGTCGGTAAAATTTCCATGATACATTTATTTTATATTCATACTAGCAACAGTTTGTACGAGTTTCATTCTATAATATCCTTATAAAAATAAGAGGTCCGCTGTGAATAAAGTTGTTGTCGTGCGAGACAGTTTTTATCTCCAGAACTTATCCTACATATTTATAAGTCTACTATTCGTCCATGCTTAGAATATTAATGCCACATATGGTCCGGTGCTCCTGTTATCTATCTAGAGCTCCCTGATAAAATCCAAAGAACAAGCAATATTATAGGTCCTGATCTGTCATCTCGGTTTTAGTCCCTTTCCCGCTGCCGTAAGTGTGCCTTTTCTATAAACACTTTCATGGTAATTGTTCGGATGAACTCTTGAGTTTTTTATATTATTAAAGTCCTGCATTGATATCGTCCAGTTAACTGATGTTTCTGCCACAATTAAGGATTGTGTTTTTTTTTTTTTTTTTTTATTATTAACACTATCTTATTAGATTTCTTGTAAATAGTCTTGTTCCTATTTGTAAATAAATATCGGGGTTTAGATTTTAAAATTAAAAAAAAAAAAAATTACACATCAAATTTATTAATTATGTTTTTACTCACCATCTGACTTTCTTTTAATTGTTTTTTTAAAGACTTCGCTTACAAGCAAGTGTAATAAACAAACCTGGACTATAGTAATATTTTTTTATATTCACCTTTTTATTTAATTTACATTTTTTATATAAATTTTGTATTCTCCCCTCAAGAGAAAGCGTAATAAACAAACTGAGTTTATTGTATTATTTTTTATTATTATTTTAAATTCACATTTTAATTACCTGACGTCACATTTTTATAAATTTATTTTTTTTAAACTGTTTCTAAATATTTAATTGTCTTTAAATCATTCCACCTCACCTATCGTCTTTCGTCTCACCTACGAGACGCGCTTTGTTTACGTTTCAGGCTCGAAAATAAAGTCTACATATATAGGCTTCGAAATGCTCCAACCGAAGATGTGCATTTCTTAAAATGGGTAACTGAACCTTTCCTTGTTGTGAGGTCTTTTGTGGCTGAGCAGGTCTAGCTTTAAGGAGTTTTTTTTCCAGGATAAAATGAACCCGGATCGACTCCTGCTAAGAGGCACATTTTCTTTAATAAAACATTCGATTGCCATGCCAACAGATGTTATTTTCACTATTAAATAAACAGGAATGTCGACTCAAATATACCCAAGATATATAATGTCTACAGTCATAAAAAGAACGTCAAACATTTTAAAAATTCATGTATTAATAAATATAGGCTCTCTCGTCGATTTCAACATATGAGGGACCAACAGTTTTCGTGTAATCAATTCATCCAAATCCAGGCGATAATGTCACTAAGACAGAAGGGACTACGGTGCGGTGGAAGAGAATGAGAAGATTTAGAAGGAACCGGAAACCCAATTCTAAACAGGAAACAAGCGATAAACCTCTGTTTCTGTTCAAAAGACCGGGGTTGGGTAATTCAGTTTAGAACTTAACCACCAGACTACTCACACATATGATTTAATTATTGGTAAAGACTTGTACAGAACCAGCTTCATTTTTAGGAAGAACTGAGAAATGGTGCATAATGCGCGACGAAGCATCTTCAGGTTTCGATTCAAAGATGTCCTTTTCCTCAAGTAATTGTTAATTAAGGTTTAGGTGCTCAGATTGTCTTGCTTTTTAACCCATAACTGGAGATTTAAGATTTATATATTTCCAAAAATATTTGTACGAAAGTGGACGCAACGACCATGGCCACATTTTGAACTCAGCATGCCGATTCCAAAATCTGTACCGATTCACACTACGCTCGTGCACGCATGTATTTATCCCTTTCTAATACACGTTTAAAGTCAAATAACCGACAAGGTACTTCCGTTTAGATTTTCTTCTGGTATGTAAGCAAGAGATTTCTTTTTTGGACATAATGTCCAAATGATTTTCCATTTCGAGCGCCTTCGTCTAATTTATTATTTACCATTTTCTAGGATTTTGGTTGTACTATAGAAAATAGTGTATATAGTTTTTAATTCCCAAACCAACTACAAATACGGTCATATCTGTACTGTTAAAAATATGTCTACATATCACCAACCGACACACCATTTGCAATAGTATTATCAAAATACTCGAAAATGACGAAGTTAGCCGAAAGCATTCGAACGAATAATCATATGTAAAATTTTTACATACACTTTGCCCTATTTCCACACACACAAAAAAAGATATCTCTTGTTCGTATTAAAAAAAACAAACTTGTTAGTCATTTTCAATGAAACGTATATAAGAGAAGGACTGATAATCAAATATATATTTGGTATGCGTGTGTTACCTTGCTTAAAGTTTCCAGAATCAGTCTGTTGTTAATTGGAGCAAAGGATGGCTTGTTAATTTTAACGCTTCCAAAACTAAACTGTTAATCGCTATTTATTATCTGAGAGAAACCTTTCTTCCTTCAATCAGCCTGGCTGATGCCGACCTCCAGAGGAGTGACTCACTGCGCCTTCTTAGGATAACGTTCTCGACTGACATGAAGTAGAAAGAGTATTTTGAATCTATTGCTAGGTCAGCTGCCAGGAAAGTTGGTTCACTCGTTCATGCTGGACGTTTTTTTTTTCTCTCCAGAGTTTATTTTACATATCTATAATTCTAACATTCGTCCAGTCTTAGAATATTGCTGTCACATATAGTCCGGTGCTCCAGCTGTCTATATAAAGCTTCGTGATAAAATCCAAAAAAGAATCAGCAATATTATTGGCCCCGATCTGACATCTCAGCTTCAGTCACTTTCCCACCGCCGTAAAGTTGCCTCTCTTTGCCTTTTCTATGAATACTTCCATGGTAATTGTTCGGATGAGCTCTTCGGTATGGTACCTAGACTCTTCTAGATTTAATTGTAGTACTATAATGGCGACCAGGTCTCACCAATTTACTGTTGAGCCCTGTTAGATGTAACCGTAAATTCTATTCTAACAGTTTCTTTTCCCGCACTTCTCGCTTATGGTACTCCTTTTCGCTCCATGCTTTCCAACTAACTTTAATTTGGAAAAATTTAAATGCAATATCAATCGCTATCTGCTGTCCCCTAATTAACCTTCCTTGCGTCTCAGTGGCTTTACTACCTTGCTTGGGGTGAACACGATTAAAAAAACAAAGACAGATTGTTTAGAAGTCAATACTGATATGATAATACTTTTTGACTGTCTTATTGACAGTAGTACACCATTGATAAAGTCCAAGCCACCCTGACAACTTCGAGCTGCCTCTCATTCCTAACAGGCACGCCCAAATCATACCATCACTTAGTCACTTATATATATATATATATATATATATATATATATATATATATATATATATATATGAATGTGTGCGTGTGTTTGTGTTCATTTTAGGTATCATAATGGTAATATTAACAGTTTCTTTAAGAAACATTTGGCATTTAAAAACAATAAAGAATATTGTAATTCATTTATTCCTACCTTGCCTGGGTGTCAGCTGTCAGCGATTGAGTCGGAAATCCTTCTGAATTGTCGGTTTTTATTTCAGTCGGGACAGTGTCAGCACAGGTAACGTAATCCTTCTTAGAAGCGAGTACATTAAGTTGTTTCAACGCGGGAGTTTTATTGTCTGAACACCGGATATAACACGTTGTCACGATAAGGACAGTTGATATAGCCAGAGTTACCGACACTATCACAATAACAATGGCCAAATTAAGATGAATCATCATATCTGTTTTATTTTCATTGCCCGTTTCAATAAATCCGTTGCTTACGGACAAAAACAAATGCAAACGGGTCTTAGCTGAAAGAACGGGCATACCGCTGTCCTTAACAACAATCTCGAGTTCATAGAAGCTGGCATCGTGTTTGTTGACCATACGATTAAATGATAACAAGCCTGAATAATGGCCGATTGCAAACAGTTCATTGACGTTGCCTTTCATGATTCGATATCTGAGGAGCGCGTTCTCTTGAATGTCATCGTCTGTTGCTTTTATACGTGTTATGTTTTTAGAGTAAACTGGATGGTAGGTAACATTCATTATATGAGGACTTACTCTGGGAAAGGTGAAATACGGGGCGTTATCGTTCCTGTCTTTAACCTCGACGATAACATCGGCCATATTGCTGAACGAAGGAATCCCATGATCTTTTACGAAGACTTGAAATTTATAGACATTTTGAAATTCGCGATCTAGTAATGCTTTGGATGTTATTAAACCGTCTTGGGAAATTTTAAAAGGAAGAAATTCTTCGTTGCTAGTCAACAAAGAGAAGCTCATTTGACCTCCGTATCCAAGATCCGGATCGGAGACATTGATGAAACCGACGTCGAAGCAGGACTTTTCGTTTTCGGCAACGGAAAATTCAAACGTTTTGGTAGAAAACTGCGGACATTCGTCGTTGACATCCAACACATGGACAGGAAATATTTTCTCACTCCGTAGGGAGGGAATCCCCTGATCCTTACAGACGATAATTAAATCGTGAACAGCATCTTCCTCTCTATCAAGAGGATTCTTTAAAACTATATTATACTTTTTGTTTGCAATCTGCTCGAGTCGGAACTTGCTGTGATGCAAATAACACACAACCTCTCCATCCTGGCCCTCATCAAAATCTGTCACTTTCAAATACGCTACAAAACTGCCTACGTCAGTGTCCTCAGGTAACCCAACCCCTTGATGCTCGTTTTCTGATATTACATTTACATCGATAATTGGGGGGTGATTATCCCCGCTCGTCACATCTATCAAAATCATTGCTATAGAACTTAAAGGAGGCTTTCCTCTATCTTCTGCCTCAATGAATAACTTAAACTGTCCGTTTGAAATCGGGAGTAAAGCTTGATTTAAAAAAATCTCCCCTGTTTCTTTATTTAATTCGAAATGGCGTCTGGCTCCGTTCGATGTATCGGAACTAAATCGATACATAACCTCACCGTTTTTGCCTAAATCAAAATCCGTTGCCGTTAAAACGATAACTGGTTTCGATATGTTATGTAATTCCCCAATAGAAACATTATAAACATTTTGACTAAATATCGGCAGGTTATCATTCTCATCACCAACGTTTATCTTGACGTTTAAAACGCTTTCTCTTCTCGGCGATCCCATATCTCGTGCAAAAACTTGAACCAAGTAGGAATCAGTGACTTCTCTGTCTAGACCTCCTTCCAGGCGAATTGAAAGCTTAGCTTTTCCATTAACCCTTTCCAAGACCGTCAACATAAACGGATCGTCTTTGACCTTCTTTAATTCGTAACTGATCATGGAATTCTTGATGCTGACGTCCTTGTCGACGGCGCTCGGAATTAACAACTGCGTACCTTTCATGTCCCGCTCCGAAAACTCAATTACCACTTCACTGATAGGAAATTCAGGTGAATTGTCATTGACGTCTTGTAT
The DNA here is from genome assembly GCA_903632075.3 of Acanthosepion pharaonis. Taxonomy (NCBI): domain Eukaryota; kingdom Metazoa; phylum Mollusca; class Cephalopoda; order Sepiida; family Sepiidae; genus Acanthosepion; species Acanthosepion pharaonis. The sequence goes on from CAHIKZ030000819.1 coordinate 87,688, forward strand.
AATTATCTTTACTTCTAGCATCTTTATGAAGGACGTCTGACGGTGCAGTGCAACGTCAATTACCCTATAGCACTCAAGGTGAAACCTACAGACTGTTTCCGCATCGATTTCCTGAGAAGTATACAGTTTACCGGTATTCTTCGACACTTGGAACAATCGTGAGCTGTTGGCGAAATCGGGCATCAGTTGAATGAACTTGAACAGACTGTCGTCTTTAGGTGGTAAACTGGTCATTACAAACGCATCAGTTGCAATGTCACCCAAATAAGTGCCAGAGATGGTCCCTTCAGATACTGTATACGTGAGGTCCACACCAAAGCAGGGAATGAGTAGAAACAAAAGAATGGTAACATCTAACAACATGCTTATTTTGAAAACATGTGTTTTTAAAGCCCAACACCTGAAATAAAAAAGAAAATATTTCATTTAAGACGGAAATATGCAGTAGTATAAATCTGGATTATGTTTTGTAAATGTTACAATCTATTTTAGTGAAGAAAATAGGGTAAATGAATTTGATTTGTTTATAAATTTCAGAAACCTGTACATAAGCTATTTCTCATTTGAAGTTAGGGAAACCAGACATCTGGCTTTAGGGTGGACAGTCCAGCTTCAGAGTACTATCTCCACTACCCGGCGCTACATCGAGCCAAGCATTTCTTTTTCTTTTAGGCAATCTGACTAGATAAAAAAAAAAACTTTCAGATATTATTTTCACGTCATGAGTCGCGTAACACATTAAGACTGTTGGAGTATCACATGTACTGCACTCATAGCAGCAGTGGTGCGTCTAGGGAAAAATAGCCTGACGGAGACAATCCCTCTTCAGGCTGGTTTTGAATTTAGTCATCTTCCTCTTGAACTGATTGCACCCTCAAGTTAAGAGAGTCCAGTCTGCCCTGCTATGTGATTCACAGCTGGAGGAAGATGGAGTCGCGCTCTTTTCAGGAGCATTAATAATAATCAGTCAAGATCGAGATGAAAACTAAAAGAAAATTGTGCCTCCCAAAATGACTCTTTTCGTACTAGACTGGTTGTTATTAACTTCACTGTTTAAGAACGTTTATAGCAATAAGAAATAATGTCGGATTAAAACAATCCAGTATATATAAGGAAAATCTATGACAAAGTGGAAAAAATGTTTCGGGCTACACGTTTCGTCCTTCTTGAGTTCATCTGACTAAATTGGTGTTCATGTTGATGCAATTACACATACGCATGAATGAGAGGAGATGCTGAAATTTTAAATTTAAATTAATTTTATTTTAAATATGTTTTGTTTATATATTGGGTAAATTTTCCTAAATTTTTTCTTGGTATATAAAAATTTATATATCGTTTCCCATAATTATATATATATATATATATATATATATATATGGTAATCAGTGATGCATTAGGGGTAGGTCTATTGTATTATTCTAACGGTTATTAGGTGGGCGGAACGGTTATGTTTTGAATTATTCTTGGTGGAAATAATTGTGGATCCGAATACATTTTTGTAGCTACTTCATAGTGTTATTTGCTAAATTTATTATTGATTTTTTTGTGATCTGTTGCTGATTGTTATTATTACAACATGTGTGTGTGTGTGTGTGTAAAAATTTCAAATATAGTATATCTGTAAAAGGACATATGAATAAAGACAAGAAAAACTTACCTAAACGAATGCGTCGGCTAAGGTTTTTTTTTTTTTCATTTTCTCACATGTTATATATATATATATATATATATATATATATATATATATATATATATATATATATATATATTGAATTGAACTCAGCATGTCTGCCAAAGACAATTATACTATCCTCTCATCCTGAAATTAGCTTTACATATATATTTTTGAAATGGTGGGAAGTGAAAGCAATAATAATAAAAAAAATAACAACAAAAATTAACGTTTTTATAATTGACTTCATATGCAGTAGCTTAACAGTTATCAGTGTGGATAGTCAAATCATTTTCAAATTCCAGCCAAGACTATTGCTTGCACTTTCGCACTAATGCCATAGGAACCCATCTCTCTCCCTCAACTGTGGGTTAAATAGAAGAGGAGGTTGAGCAATTGGTTGGCAATCAGTCTAAGAATTCCAAACAGTGGAGGACAGGAAGCTATTCCATTCTCTTTCCCAAAAAGGTGTGGCAGTTCGAAGACATAAAAAAGGGGAAAAAATGAAGAAAAAAAAAACTGCCATTGTCAACATTAGTTATGGGCGTTGTATGGGAGTTACGTTGTCAATACGTCTGAAGAGTCAGTTTACCCAGAGTTTCTTTTTTATTTGGAGCCCTGAAGATTAAACAGATACGGAGGGTCTCTTCGCAACAAAAGATTCTAGGATCCAACTGCTAAAATGTAAGCTCTGAATAAATCCTAACGAGCTCATCGTGTCCATACAACTGGGAGTTCAGACACTACAAGCCCACAAGAAAATTTTGAAATTTGACGAATTACAGGGGAATTTTGAGGCCATATGAAATAGGTATTAGAGCATATTCTAAGGCCAATGTGAGCTACTTGAACCCATTGTCTTATGATTCTATCACTAACATGGATTGATTTTAATAACAAACACTTTAAAAAAACCATTGAATTTGTTGAAAAATTAACTGATAAAAAAACTGGCTTCAAGGGCTTATCTGTGATTAGCGGTCCTAAGCTTAAGCTTCATTAGTTTCATGGACTGAGCGTATGAACAACGATAAGATCTTAAAGAGGTTGCAAACAAAGAGGAGGCTTATACTTAATATCAGGAAGAGGCAGCTGAAGTTTCTGGGACACATAATGAGGGCCTGGAGAATCTGATACTCACGGACCGAATAGAGGGAAAGAGAAACAAGGGACAACAACGCGTGACATACCTGGCAAGTGGATGACAGAATGTGATCTGGGGGAGGAAGCAGACAGAAGGAACTTGTTGAGAGCTGCAAGGAATCGAGGGAGGTGAACAGCCATGATCGCCTACGTCCTGAAAGGACATGGCACATAAAAAGAAAGAAAGAAAGAAGTTTCATAGTAGATCCATCACGCCCTAGCTTTTTAGAAATTTGAAAATGGCTAGCTAGCCTAATTACAATGCAAAATAGCAATGCATTTTACACTGAAAAAATAATTTCCTCGACGATGTTCAACGATATTTCAACTTTTGATAAGCAGGGGAGTATCGAGGTTATAAAATTAGCGCGGAAAAAAAAGGCGCCCGAACACTTTTTCTATGCGTCATGTCCCTTTGGGACGTTGGTCATCATGGTTCTTCACAATTTCCTTTCCTTTGTGTTTCTTAGTAAAGTTTGTCTTTTTGTTATCTCTCCTAATCTCTGTTCTGACAACCATTTATACAAGCTCGTTAGGTAGATGATGCACTGTTTTCATCTATCCCTTTTGCCTTCTATATTTCTTGTGAGTGTCAATTTTTCAAAGCCCCTTTCCTCATTATATGCCCGAGAAATTTTAACTGTCTCTTTCTGATTCTACCTGTCTTTTTTATTTCCGTTTTCTCTAAAACCTTTGGAATGATAGTGAATACTTTTTAAATTATTGAAAAGATTTGAAGTATTTTTTTTTTGTAATTAGTTTTAACAATTCTGTACAGACCTCAACAAATGTTCTGACTTTCCAACACATCCTCACAAGAATTGGCAAATGAACAACAAATATTTGTATAAGGATGTCTGTACAATTCATATTCTGAGTGGATAAAGAAGTAATGAAAGAGACAAAATATGGATATACTGAATAAAACATGAAAATATGAAAATCGTTACATTCTTCTTCTATGTTTCATGTCCCCTCAGAACTTTGGCAATCATGGCTCTCCACAATTTCCTGTCTTTTTAAAGCGATTAGTAAATTTTGTCATTTTGCTATCTCTCCTAAATCCTACCAACTATTTACAGAAGGTTGTTAGGTAGATTATGCATAATTTTCATCAATACCTCTTGCCTTCAGTATGTCCTCTGAGTGTCAAATTTTCTAAACCTTCTTTCCCTATAATGTACCCTAGAAATTTCAACGCTTTCTGATTTTAAGTATAAGTGGCCTTTTTGTTTCCATTTCCTCTAAAACTTTCTTCTTGCTCATATGTTCAATCCATGGTATTCTCAGCATTCTTCCGTAGAACCACATTTCTGTTACTTTAAGTCTCTTATCTGTATATAGATTGTCCAGTGTTTACTACCATATAGGAGGACTGATATCACATAACAGTTCAGTACACTTATTGAGGAATCGGAGAGCCGAGTTCGAATTCCAGTCGAATCCATTACATTCACTTACGTGCTAATACCCTTGGGAAAGGTATGAATCTCCTTTTCCCTTAGCTATGAGTAAATATAATGACTGACCGGGTTTTATAGCTTTGGATGACAACTGGTCTACCGCAGAAAGAAACGGCAACCTTCTGCGGGAAAAAAATCTGCCTCGTCAGTCATGTATTGAAAAATACATGATCGCCCAAGCATGTATCACCCATGACACATAACTGACTGACTCTTTTCTCTGTTCCTAATGAGAATTCCCTGTTTCTTAATATTTTACTTTGCTTTTGGAAAGCATTTTTAAATTCATATTTCAGTTTTAGTATAAATCATATCCGAAACTCATCTTGTATTTTGCCTGATGACATGAAAAAAGATGAATCTCTCATGTGATCGTCTAGTGTTCATAAAGAGGTTACGATGTCAAAGTTTGTTCGGGAAATCCCAGATATCAGCAGTCACCCAAGTATCGCAGGACATTGAACAGATAGTTGATTTTTACGGCTTATCAATTATTTGTGGATTATCTAAACCCAAAATATATTTCAGATTGTAAGATGTCGCTTATAGTATCCAGTGTTTTCAAGTGGTCCCCTATGTAGGTTGTAGTGAGCGCTAAATGATAATAACTCTCTTCACCCACTCCCATCAAATTCGGAGGACTGAGGAAGGAAAGAGATTCATGAGCCTATGTGAGAGTTTTGCCTTTCACCAAAATTAACCACTGAATAAAAGAAATTCGCGAGCCTATGTGAAATTGTTTTTGGATCAATGAAAACCTTGCTTTCACAGAAATTAGCCGGTCAGCTAAAAAAAAAAAAAAAAAAAAGAAGGAAAGAAAGAAAGTAGTGAGCCTACGCGAAATTCTTTTTGATGTAAAATGAGGAGAAAAATCAAATTAACGAGAAGATTGTCTGAAGTCATGTGAAAAGTTTCGTTTCAGGTCCTTGCGACAAGCGATGAAGTTACTCGCCAATTATATTATCGGCTTCTAACCAACATGTGACAATTAAAAGAATTTTATTGCAATAATCCAAGAAAGTTAAATATATCAAACTATCTATCTTCGTCTATTTTTGAATGTATGCAACTGTAAATCTCTTCGGTGAGGAATGAACTCTTACATTTGTGTTAAACATTTTTGAATATTATTTTGTATCAGATCATTTAATCTGTTGTATAAACATTTCCTCTTCATGACAATGCATTAAAACTAAAGACTTTACGAATTCCAAAGCGAATAAATTCCTTATCTTGTTTAGTTAAAATTACCCGTGTGTTTTCCCGTCATTATAATCCATTAATCTTCTTGGTGTGGGTAAATCAACTGTTCATTTTAACCCCTAAGTCCCACACCCCTATAGGTTATTTATCCGAGCACACGTGGCACAACGTCCGAGTTTAAGGTGGGATTTCCGGAAACCCCGTACAAAAATCGTTCAAGCTCCCTTAGCACTTACCCTTTTGAGGACACTTTTTTAGAATTCGGGTAATTATGCCAGCTCCCACCAGCCCCAACGAAAGAGTGGTACTACCTAGGGGTTGGCACCCTGGGACTTACGCTCATATTAATTAGAACCTCTACTGTTGTATTGCCATCTCGACGCTACTTCGGTGATCGAATGAGAACCGTTTTTTTGTTTTTTTTGTTTTGTTTTTTTTGGCGGCGGGTTTCCAGCCTGATTTGACCGTGAACTCAAACAAAATGGGATGGTTGTGCCGAGTGCAGTAAAGGAACCCAGAAAGCGCTTCAAAAGCCAGGTGATGAAATAAGAGAATGAGATGATAATAAAAAAATAACGAGATTTGGCTTTTATCGCATAAAATTAAAAGGACTAAAAAGAGAAAAAAAAATAAAGCTTTACGTTTGAAGAATGTGAACAGACAGGGGAAGAAACCATTTTCCCCCTGGAGATTAGCAATTTATGTTAATCTCTTCAGGATTAAATCCATGCAGCTTTTAATCTAAGAAAAGAATTCATTATCTTTCTGTCCCATTAGGTTCTCACGAATCTATCATTATTTGAAAGTATAAGATTTTCAGTCTTTACATAAATTTTTGTTCACAGTTAACGGGAAGTAAGGGAGGTAACTCTTACTTTTCAGATGCATAGTGAGTCATAAATTGGAAAACACTACTAAAATTTGATTTAATGTATTTTTGATTTTCATAGATAAATAAATGTAACCGACACGGAAAAATAAGAGTGAGGCTGCGCGGGATATATAGGGGAGGAGATACGATGGAATGCAAAAAGATGTTCTCAGTAAGAACCATTTCCCAAAATCTGATTTTTAAAAACTTGCTTCATGGTTTGGCCAAAGACTTTTCAACATCGTTCATAAATATGTAATGAAAAGCATAGATAGAAGAAAAAAAAAGATAGAAAGAAAGATAGATAGATAAATAGAAAGAAAGAAAGAAAGATAAATAGAAAGAAAGAAAGATAAATAGAAAGATAGATAGATAAATAGATAGATAGATAAATAGAAAGAAAGAAAGATAGATAGATAAATAGATAAATAGAAAGAAAGAAAGATAGATAGATAAATAGAAAGAAAGAAAGATAGATAGATAAATAGAAAGAAAGAAAGATAGATAGATAAATAGATAAATAGAAAGAAAGAAAGATAGATAGATAAATAGAAAGAAAGAAAGAAAGATAGATAAATAGATAAATAGAAAGAAAGAAAGATAGATAGATAGAAAGAAACAAAGATAGATGAATAGAAAGAAAGAAAGATAGATAAATAGAAAGAAAGAAAGAAAGATAAATAGAAAGAAAGAAAGATAAATAGAAAGATAGATAGATAAAGAGAAAGAAACAAAGATAGATAAATAGAAAGAAACAAAGATAGAAAAAAACATTGATAGAAAGAAAGAAGGCAAGAAAAAAGATAGATAAATAAGGAACTTTTGTTTTTGCCATATTTTTAGTGAACAAATACATAATGAAGTACCAAGGCAAACTGAAAAAGCAATTGTGTTATTTAGATGAGATCCAGGCAAATGGCTACTCTCAACAATTAGAACTCAGTGCTAAAAAATATGATATATTTGATGAACATGAGTGTTGGTGTTCACCAGTTGATAGAAAGTCACCAAATAACCAAAATTAACTTGGCCACTTTGGTAAAGAGTCAAATCGAACAAAATTAACAAGGAATTCATTTCAGCTTTCATTTGGTTCATCAATTGGAACATTTATTTAAATGCTCTAAATTCAAGAGAGATTTTCTGTGAACCTTAATTCTTATAAAACTGATAAAAAAATAAGATGCTTGTAATATTTATTTAAAGTGAATCACTACTGGAAACTAGAAGAAATTATTTTGAATTAGTTTGTAACATTTTAATTCACAGCAACAAGACAATCACTTTCTTTCTCTCTGGTAACTTGTGGAGGTACAGTTGAATAATGGTTAGCAGCTTGGATTGAGGAACCAGAGAGCCAAATCCAAATTCTACTCAAGTTCACTACATTCACTTACCAATACCCTGGGAAAGATATGAATTCATCTCTTTCCAAGCCAGCTATGGTTAAAATACCAAAACAAACTGGGTTCTATAGCTTTGGGTGGTAACCAGACAAAGAAAAGGAAACTGAATTCAAACCAGCCTAAGAGAGTTGAGCTCCATCAAGCTAACTTGTCCAGGAAATGCTTGGATTGCACTATCGTAAAAGTGTGTATACATGCAGTTGGGGATTGCCTGCGAATCCAAATTTCAACTGGAACTCCTATGAATTTGCATGAATGAATGAATATGACCTCTGCTATGTTTGGTCAGCTTTCACTCAGATGTGGTAGGTTTGTTTGACCAGATTGGCTCAACCAAACCCGGGTGAATGCTGCAATAAGTACAAGTATGATAAATATTTTCCATTTGTCATATACTTCAAATTTTGTCTGGATTTTATATCCTATTACACACACACACATATATATGAGTTAGCAGAAAGAAAGAAAATGAAAGTATCAAAGTAAGAAAAAAAAACTAGAAACAAGTAGCTGGCCATTGTTATTATATATTTTTTTAAGCATAGTCAGCATTTTTAAGAAGTTAGAGTGGATAGCCAATCCCTTTTGTAGACACCTGCTCAGGAACATTTGTGCTTGTTCAAGATCTATGCTGAGCAGACCTTAGTTACAGTTTCTAGGAGGGTGTGTATAATTTGACATGATCAACACTTTGAACTAGGCCAATACATTTTTAAAAAATTGTCTACAATGATATATGACTTTGTATAAAACAGTTCAGTACTCTTTCCTTTGTTTCTATAGTATGTAGTGTAGGGTTTTCGATCGAACCCTCCACCAACTTTTGAGTGAATAACTGAAGTGAGTTAGTGCCCTTGGTACAGTAGGGACAACCTAGATGAATTAAGGCCCCTTGCCACAGTTAGATTCAGTCTAGTGCTGAGAAGTTAGAGTAAGATGTACTGCAACCAACATCCAGACTCACATCTTGCTCTCACCTCTGGGCTTGACTGAATCTAACCAAAGCCACCTTAATTCATGTTGGTTGACCCTACTGCCAGGGGTGCTAGCTCATTTCAGTTATCTGTTCACTAAACGAGGGTTCTATCTAAAACCCTACAGTTGCTTAACTTTCGAAAAGCAGCTTTTGTTATCCCGATGTGCCTTTAGATTTCACTCCTTGAACTATTCAAATATGAAAGAAATGGTCAAACTTCATTTATGTGCAGAAATCAAAAGTGCATTAAATAAAACTTAAATTTGACTGTTTTTCTTTGCAGTAAATTGTACCTTGCTTTTTAGGAATGCTCACCAATGATCAGGGTACACAATAAATTGACTGAACTTACTGACCATTGTACTATGGTAGGTAATTTGATAGATTGCTTTTTTTTTTCTTGATTTTTGAGGTCCGTGCCTTAGCATTTTAAGCATGGTTATTTTTTTTTTAAATCATTTAATCCCAAGCAAGGCAATAAAGCCACTAAGATGCAAGGGTTTACCGAATTTTACAGAATATATGAAAAAAAAAAACACTATTAAAGATAAAGAACAAGAATTAAAACAGTAGATAATGACTGACATTACATTTAAATTTCTGAAATACCAACCATAAAATGATGTGACCATGTGACTAATCCAGTAGTATTCATAAAGCCTAGGTTGCATAGAGGAAAGTTCATCTAAACAATTACCATCAAATTATTTATAGAAAAGGCTGAAGGAAGCTATGTTATAGTGGTAGGAAAGGAACTGAAGCTAAGATGCCAGGTTGGGACCAATAGCATTGCAGATTCTTTTTTGTGTTTTATCAAGAATCTCTAAATAGTGTACCAGAAGAAACTAACCAGTTGTGACAGCAATATTCAAAGCATGGATAAATGGTAGACTTATAAATATATAAGAAAAATTCTCTAGCACAAAACAGTGAATCAACTTTTCTAGCAGCAGACCTAGTAACTGATTCAATATTATATTCATGTTAGTGGAATATATTAGCCTGAAAAGGTTCAGTGAGTCATTCTCCAAGAAGTTAGCATCAGCCATGCTGATGGAAGGCAAAAAAAGTTATCTCAGACAATTAAAATAAAGCAATTTCATTTTGTAGGTGTTAAAATTAACATGCCATTTCTTGTTCCAGTTAACAAAGATTGTAGGTCATTTTTTGGATCAGCTGCCAATTTGACTTTATTGAACTGATAAGACTTATTGTTAAGACAGGAGTAAATAATTGTAATGTCAACATAGATACCAAGTTGAAAACTAATGACATTGTGTACTATAACAAAGAGTTCATCCAAACAATTACCATGAAAGTATTTATAGAAAGGACACAGGGAAGCAACATTATAGCAGAGATAAAGTGTCTGATCAACTTGATTGATCAATATCTAAAAATAATTAGTTACATTAAAATTTTCCCATGTTCCTGAAAAAAAATATCAGTAGGTCTTTTTATTGAGGGATGATAATCAACCAGGATATCTTCTATATGCCATGTCTCTTCAGGATGTGAGTGATCATGGCTCTCCACAGTTTCCTATCTTTAATAGCTGTTAGCAATGTTTGTCTTTTTGTTATCCCTCCCACTCCCTGTTATGCTATCCATTTACAAAATCTTGTTATGTAGGTTATTTGCAGTTTACCTCTGTCACCTCAATATGTCCTGGGAGTATCAAATTAACAAGGTTATCTTTAATAAGCTGAACTTAATGTGATTACAATATTACAGTTCTGGTATCATAAGTAAGATTTGAACTCACTACAGTGGTGATAAGTTGGGAAATGAGCTTGCTAAACACTGCTTCATGGTGATGATACTTCAGCCTAGTTTGAATTAAATTTTTCGACTTCAATCTTTGCGAGAAAGGTTTTTGGAGTAACGAATGAAAGGGAGATAATTCATACTAGACAAAAATCAAATTTTAGTAAGAGTTCTCTGAATTGGTTCACGATTTCACATATGTGAATAATACTAAGTTATTAGCTTTGCAAGGCTTCTAGACTGATAGCCATAGAATTAATCTTTTCTTTTGATTGTCATCTCTAAGTAGAACATTTTGTCCGTTTGCTCGCTAGCTTATAACAGGAGATAGTCTAAATTTAATGGCCAATATAAACAAACGGGAATATCTGATCTGATCTGATTATTTACGAAGCTTTTCTGCATCTGGCATAAGTTCGGCTTAGTAGACATGCAATTAAACTTACTGACAATAGCTTGCAAAATTATCTTGCTGTCCATTGGCTTTTAATAATAATAATATTGAAGGCATCACAGTCATTGGTGAAAGAGGAAGAATAATATCATCATCATCTTCTTGCAGTAATTGGATTGTGATTTGAAAATAAAGCTATTACACTATTTACATTATTCGGACTATTGTCCTCATCTTTGCCGCCATATTTATTACAATGTTTCGGCCGTTGTACACCCTGGCCTTCTTCAGGTGGCTGGAATGTCAAACTTAACCCTTTATTTTGCTCACTGGGGTAGAATATTCTAGTTCCACGTGCCATGTTTAATGGATGTCACTTATCCTGTTAATTCTACTCTCCAAGTCCTCCATTGTCTTAACCAGGTATTGAACTCACACTCTTTGGGTCCTGTCACTGGCATGTGGAACTAGAACAGTCTACCCCAGTGAGTGAAATAAAGAGTTCAGTTTGGCATTCCAACCGCCTGAAGAAAGCCGGAGCGTACAACAGCCGAAACATTGTAATAAATATGGCAACAAAGATGAGGTCAATAGTCTGAATAATATGAATAATGTACATAATACCTCATCTCAGAAATATAGACAGATACTGAAGGGCCAAAATGTTGTAATAAATATAATGACAAAGATGAGGGCAATAGTCCAAATAATGTAAATAGTGTACATAATGCCTCACCTCAGAAATATAGACAGATACTGAACGGCTGAAATGTTGTAATAAATATGGTGACAAAGATGAGGACAATAGTCTGAATAATGTAAATAGTGTTCATAATACCTCATCTCAGAAATATAGACAGATACTGAAGGGTCGACAATAAATATGGTGATGAAGATTGTAATAAATATGGTGATGAAGATGAGGGCAATAGTATGGTGATGAAGAATAATGTAAATAGTGTACATAATACCTCATCTCAGAAATATAGACAGATACTGAACGGCTGAAATGTTGTAATAAATATGGTGACAAAGATGAGGACAATAGTCTGAATAATGTAAATAGTGTTCATAATACCTCATCTCAGAAATATAGACAGATACTGAAGGGTCGACACGTTGTAATAAATATGGTGATGAAGATGAGGGCAATAGTCCGAATAATGTAAATAGTGTACATAATACCTCATCTCAGAAATATAGACAGATACTGAAGGGTCGACACGTTGTAATAAAATATGGTGATGAAGATGAGGGGTCCAATAATACCTCATCTCAGAAATATAGACAGATACTGAATAATAATAAATAAATATGGTGATGAAATGAGGGCAATAGTCCGAATAATAAAATACCTCATCTCAGAAATATAGACAGATACACGTTGTAATAAATATGGTGATGAAGATTGTAATAAATATGGTGATGAAGATGATGAAGATGAGGGCAATAGTCCGAATAATGTAAATAGTGTACATAATACCTCATCTCAGAAATATAGACAGATACGAATGGTGATGAAGATGAGGGCAATAGTCGAATAATGTAAATAGTGTACATAATACCTCATCTCAGAAAATAGGGTCCATACGTTGTAATAAATATGGTGATGAAGATGTACATAATACCTCATCTCAGAAATATAGACAGATACTGAAGGGTCGACACGTTCTCAGAAAATAATAATATGGTGATGAAGATCCGAATAATGTAAATAGTGTACATAATACCTCATCTCAGAAATAAGACAGTACTGAAGGGTCGACACGTTGTAATAAATAATGAAGATGAGGTAAATAGTCCGAATAATGTAAATAGTGTACATAATACCTCATCTCAGAAATATAGACAGATACTGAAGGGTCGACACGTTGAAATAAATATGGTGATGAAGATGAGGGCAATAGTCCGAATAATGTAAATAGTGTACATAATAATCCTCATCTCTGAAGAAATATAGATGAAGATGAGGGATACTGAAGGGTCGAAATATAGACGTTGTGAAGGGTAAATATGGTGTAATAAATATGATGAAGATGAGGGCAATAGTCCGAATAATGTAAATAGTGTACATAATAATACCTCATCTCAGAAATATGATGAAGACAGATACTGAAGGGTCGACATCTCGTTGTAATAAATATGGTGATGAAGATGAGGGCAATAGTCCGAATAATGTAAATAGTGTACATAATACCTCATCTCAGAAATAGACAGATACTGAAGGGTATAGACAGATGAAGATGAGGGCAATAGTCCGAATAATGTAAATAGTGTACATAATAGTCCCTCATCTCAGAAAATAGACAGATACTGAAGGGTATGTAATAAATATGGTGATGAAGATGAATAGTCCGAATAATGTAAATAGTGTACATAATACCTCATCTCAGAAATATAGACAGATACTGAAGGGTGTTGTAATAAAAAATAAATGAAGATGTAGTCCGAATAATGTAAATAGTGTACATAATACCTCATCTCAGAAATATAGACAGATACTGAAGGGTCGACACGTTGTAATAAATATGGTGATGAAGATGAGGGGCAATAATGTAAATAGTCGACAATAATGTAAATAGTGATGAAGATGATGGGCAATACCTCATCTGTAAATAGTGTACATAATACCTCATCTCAGAAATATAGACAGATACTGAAGGGTCGACACGTTGTAATAAATATGGTGATGAAGATGAGGGCAATAGTCCGAATAATGTAAATAGTGTACATAATACCTCATCTCAGAAATATAGACAGATACTGAAGGGTCGACACGTTGTAAAATGAAATATGGTGATGAAGATGACTGAAGGGGGAAATAGTCGAATAATGTAAATAGTGTACATAATAATCTCAGAAATAAATACTGAAGATAACACGTTGTAATAAATATGGTGATGAAGATGAGGGCAATAGTCCGAATAATGTAAATAGTGTACATAATACCTCATCTCAGAAATATAGACAGATACTGAAGGGTCGACACGTTGTAATAAATATGGTGATGAAGATGAGGGCAATAGTCCGAATAATGTAAATAGTGTACATAATACCTCATCTCAGAAATATAGACAGATACTGAAGGGTCGTTGTAATAAATATGGTGATTGAGGGCAATAGTCCCGAATAATAAATATGGTGATGAAGATGAAGGGGCAATATGGTGATGAAATAATGTAAATAGTGTACATAATACCTCATCTCAGAAAATATAGACAGATACACGTTGAAATATGGCTGAAATGTTGTAATAAATATGGTGATAGAAGATGAAGGGGACACGTTAGTCTGAATAATGTAAATAGTCCGAATAATGTTCATAATACCTCATCTCAGAAATATAGACAGATACTGAAGGGTCGACACGTTGTAATAAATATGGTGATGAAGATGAGGGCAATAGTCCGAATAATGTAAATAGTGTACATAATAATAGTCCATTGTAAATAATAGTGTACATCATCTCAGAAATATAGACAGATACTGAAGGGTCGACACGTTGTAATAAATATGGTGATGAAGATGAGGGCAATAGTCCGAATAATGTAAATAGTGTACATAATACCTCATCTCAGAAATATAGATAAATATGGTGATGAAGATGAGGCAATAATGAAGTGTACATAATACCTCATCTCAGAAATATAGACAGATACTGAAGGGTCGACACGTTGTAATAAATATGGTGATGAAGATGAGATGAGGGCAATAGTCCGAATAATGTAAATAGTGTACATAATACCTCATCTCAGAAATATAGACAGATAGAATACTGAAGGCAATAGTCGAATAATGTAAATAGTGTACATAATACCTCATCTCAGAAATATAGACAGATACTGAAGGGTAATAAATATGGTGATGAAGATGAGGGCAATAGTCCGAATAATGTAAATAGTGTACATAATACCTCATCTCAGAAATATAGACAGATACTGAAGGGTCGACACGTTGTAATAAATATGGTGATGAAGATGAGGGCAATAGTCCAAATAATGTAAATAGTGTACATAATACCTCATCTCAGAAATATAGACAGATACTGAAGGGTCGACACGTTGTAATAAATATGGTGATGAAGATGAGGGATCCAAATAAAGATGATAGGGATAATGAAGGGTCCGAATAATATGGTGAAAGATGAGGCAATGTCCGAATAATAATACCTCATCTCAGAAATATAGACAGATACTGAAGGGTCGACACGTTGTAATAAATATGGTGATGAAGATGAGGGCAATAGTCCGAATAATGTAAATAGTGTACATAATACCTCATCTCAGAAATATAGACAGATACTGAAGGGTCGACACGTTGTAATAAATATGGTGATGAAGATGAGGGCAATAGTCCGAATAATGTAAATAGTGTACATAATACCTCATCTCAGAAAATAGACAGATACTGAAGGGTCGACGTTGTAATAAAATGGTGATGAAGGGCAATAGTCCGAATAATGTAAATAGTGTATCTCAGAAAATAGACACCTCATCTCAGAAATATAGACAGATACTGAAGGGTCGACACGTTGTAATAAATATGGGATGAAGATGAGGGCAATAGTCCGAATAATGTAAATAGTTGTACATAATACCTCATCTCAGAAATATAGACAGATACTGAAGGATGTAATAAAATATGGTGATGAAGATGAGGAATAATGTAAATAGTCTCAGAAATATAGAATAATGTAAATAGTGTGAACATAATACCTCATCTCAGAAATATAGACAGATACTGAAGGGTCGACACGTTGTAATAAATATGGTGATGAAGATGAGGGCAATAGTCCGAATAATGTAAAATAGTGTACATAATACCTCATCTCAGAAAATAGACAGACTGAAGATACGTTGTAATAAATATGGTGATGAAGATGAGGGCAATAGTCCGAATAAAATAGTGTACATAATACCTCATAAATATGACAGATGATGAAGATGTTGTAATAAATAGTGATGAAGATGAGGGCAATAGTCTGAATAATGTAAATAGTGTACATAATACCTCATCTCAGAAATATAGACAGATACTGAAGATGAGGGCAATAGTCTGAATAATGTAAATGTTGTACATAAATCATGAAATATAGAAGATATGAAGGGCGTTGTAATAAATATGGTGATGAAATAATGTAAATAGTGTACATAATACCTCATCTCAGAAATATAGACAGATACTAAAGCTATTACAATAATCAGAACAGCATGGTTACTTCAGAAAAGATTGGATACAGACTGTCGGGGAAAAGAAGAAATGATCACTGATATGGCAATGTATCTTTGAAGAACTTCAAAAAGCTATCAAAATACAAGGACCTTGAAATCGAAATCTAAAAAACCTGCCACATGAGAACATCAACAATTCCTGTTGTAGTTGGAGCCCTCGGATTGATTAGAAAAGATTCTAATAGACTCACTGAAGGGATTCCTGGTAGCCCAGGCCTTAAAGAAATACAAAATATTGTTCTCATGAGTACAGCCCACACCTTACAAAGGGCTTTATCTATGTAAAATATGTGGTTTTTATTTGTTCTTTTTTTTATGTTTTTTTTAAATTGATCAGTTGAAAATGTCATGATGTTATTTCTGGACTTAGGTCTCTGGTAGGGACCCAGAAAGAAATGAGTACACACCAGAAATCAAAGGAAATAAAAAAAAAACTAACAACAACAACAACTCAATCAAACCATAATTATCAATGTCTGTTTATGTATATATTTACTGTGTATTTATTTATATATTTCTTGTCCTATTTATAATGGCAGTACATTATTTAAATCAGTAAATTTATGAGAGATAGTAAATAATAATAGTTTATGCTATTTAAACGTCATGACAAAAGGCAACTGTTTTCAAATCCCAGAATCAACTGAAACAATACTTTATTAATAATATCTTTAATTTTCACCTTTATGTACACAAATATTTTTTTTTAAACATTTCAATTTCTCTTTGTCAATTTTATTTTTTCAGAACTCAAAATGGCAGAAATTCATCAGTCATTCCATGTGATGTTTAATGTGTGAATTAATATTTAATATTAAGAAACAAGATTTAATGCGCATTGTGTTATGGATGCCTTATATTTCCAAAAGTTTCTGGGAAAAAAATTCAATATTAACACTAACAGAAATTACAAACAAACGAGGAAAAAAATGTTAAAGTTGAATCGTATTTTTAATTTTTTTATTTATTTACTCAATCCTAGTTATGAACAAAATTCTTTCTAAGTATTCCTGTAATTCAATTAACTATAGTTTCATTCTTGCTTTCCTACCAGGAACTGTAACAGATCTTAAAAAATGAATTCTTTAATGTTCGTTTTTATAAAATCTTCTGAGCAGTCTGAACACACGCATTTTTCGAACGTTCAATGAACAGTTTTCTAAGACCGACATTAAGACCAAGGGAGGCAACTTTGTTCATATTTATTTTCTAGTTTTATTAAGTTTTCGAATGTGTAAATGGTGTATAACATTGTAAAAACTAGTTGTTATAGTCTAATATTCTCGTCAGAAAAAAGAAAATGTATCTACAGCATGTCTGAAGTTATTATGCAAATCAAATACACTTCAGTAACTCAAATCGTTCTTAACAAGCATTTATTTATTTTAAACACAAGGGGTTACAGGGAACGGAAGAATTAGGAACAGAAACATTAATGATGGGCAGAAAGAGAAGAGAATAACCACGTGGACAGTAAATAGTGATTGATGTTGCATTTAAATTTTTACAGATTAAAGTTGGCTGGAAAGCATGGAGCCGGAAGTGATTTCCACAAGTGAGAAGTGCGAGAGAAGAAACTGTTAGCATAGAACTTACAGCTACATCTAACAAGCTCAACTGTAAATTGATGAGATCTTGACACCAGTCTAGTACCAATTATAAAATCATAGTGAAGAGCTCATTTGAACAATTACCACAAAAGTATTTATAACAAAGACATAAAGAGGTGGGAAAGTGACTGGAGCTGAGCTGAGCTGAGCTGCCAGATCAGGGCCAATAAAATTGCTGATTCTTTGGATTTTATCAAGGAGTTCAAGGTAAATAGTAGGGGTATTGAACCATATGTGACATCAATATTCTAAGCATGGGCAAATGGTAAACTTATATGATAGATTCTGGAGAGAAAACAGACTTTCTTAGCAGCTGACCTAGGAATTGATTCAATATGGTCTTTCCACTTTATATCAGCAGAGAATGGAAACCGGAGAAGGAACAATGGGTCACTTTGTTGGAGGATAGCATCAGCCATGCTAATGGAAGGCAGCAATGATTCTCTCAGGTGATTAATGGAGAGAGCTTTAGTTTTGGAGGTGTTTAAATTAACAAGCCATCTTTTGCCCCATTAACTATGGACTTGAGGTAGTTTTGGACATTGAGTGCCATTTTGACCTTGTCAGACTGATAAGCCTTACTATCAAGGCAAGAGTAAATTGTTGTGTTGTCAGAGTAGATAACAAGTTGAGAGCTGATGTCATCAGAAAGATCATTAATGAAAATTAAAAATAGACTACAGCCAAAGATGGAGCACTGGGAGACACCTGCATTAGTAGAAAAGGATCTAGATGAATGGCTGTTCAGGATAACTCTCATTTTACGATTTGATAAGAGAGATGGGATCAGTTCAAAAAAGTGTTTTCAGCTTGTAGAGAAAACCTGAATAACAGCTCAAGCTTCACCATTTTTATCTAGAGCATGATAAACTATCCATAAATATTGTCAGTACATCAGCAGTTGACCTTGTGAAACTAAAGCCATATTTCTTGTCTGTGATGAGAGATGATGAAAAAATTCAGCTTTGATTAAGACCTCTAATGGGCTGCAATTGTCAACCAAACCATTATTGGACCATTCATAGTCAATGAAGCAATTAAACTGAACAGTACCAACTATTGCAATTTTATAAACAAGACTTTCTTTGCATGGTACAAATTGCAGTTTGACAGTTTCAAAGTGAAGTGTGGATTTATGCCTGACAATGCTCCTTCTCATGTATCTAAGCTTATCCATGAATTCTTTGAGCATAAAAGATTTACAGGAGAGAAGATAATGGAATGGCCACCATTAAGTCCTGACTTGAATCTGATTGAAAATCTATGGTCAATTTTGAAGATGAAATTATATGAAAGTGGCAAACAATATAACAGCAAAGCAGACCTTTGGGAAGCAATTAAAACTACCATATTGTAAACTGAACCTGCTAAAGTAAAAGAATTAACAAAATCAATGGATAATAGATTATTGGCTGTTATTGAGAAGAAGAGTCATTATCTTAAAATGTAAAGGATTCAAAGACTTATCATGTGTTTTTTATTTGTTCTATTACAGGTGTTGATCAATTTTTGATGATTTTATTAACTTTTTATTGAAGTAAAATGTGATTATTTGGTTTTACCTAATAACTTCAGACAGCAGTTTTTTTAGAATACATCAAATAACTTATTAATACTACCTAAAATTTTAACTCTGGTTTTGTTTTGACATCTAAATTGATTGTTTAAATTTTTTTCAAACCCAATTTGAATTATTGAAGTTTTTATGATTTGCTTAATAACTTCAGACAGAGTGTAGAATTGATTATTTCTATAAATTTTTCTTTCTCGTGCTTTATTAAAATAGTGTTTTTTTTATTTTTAATTAACTAGGAATTAAAAGTTTATTTATCAACACTCACCAGTGATGCCTGTAGAGTTGCTGGCACTCTGGGCAAGCTAAACTTCAGTGCCCTTACAAGTAGATTTTTAAAAATTTTCACAAGGAGAAAAACTGAAAATGTAGAATAACACGTTTATTACAATATACAACTTAATACAAGCTAAAAGAAAACATTCATTATCTTACCTAAAGCATTTTCTCTAGCCTTTAGATCTGAAAATCTTTTCATGGCACTTTGTACAACTATCTTCTTTACAAGATCATTTTCAATTGACAAAATAGCCAAAGGATTTAATCTGTCATGAACCATCCCTACTAATTAAGATAATTTTAATTTCAGGTAAAATAGTTTTCCAAATTCCATTATGAATATGGTGCTAATTTATTTTAATTGTTCTTATTATTGGTGTTAGTTTTCAATTTTATTATCTTTTTGCTGTTTTAATGTTTTTAAATAAATGTTTATTACTTTTCATTATTGACAAAACAACCACCTTTACAGGGTTTGATTTGGAGTGGCATTTGGATGTCAGCTAGGTAAGAGGATTTGGGGGCTCTGACCTGTGCATATGTCAGTCTTGTCCATTTTAGAATAGACTTTTTTTTTTTATTTTTAGTTAGTCAATAAATTTTTAATTTAGTTAAAGAATGTAAGCTCATCGGCACCTTTATTTCTGTCCTGTTTTTCTTTAGTTTAATTCTGTTCTTGGAATGTCATTCGACATTTTTTATTTTGCATTTGTTATTCTATCTGACTGAGTGGGTGTTTGCATGAATGATTTTTACGTTCAAATCCTGTATTTTCTCAGCTAGTTCACTGTTATTTGTGTATAGTTTGAAACACTAACAATCATATTTTGGAACTGCTTAAGTACATTGGGCTACTTGTAAAAAATAGGGAAATTTTTTTTTTAATAACTTTTTAAATAACTTTTTTTTCTTTAAACTTTCCTTAAGCAGTAATAGTTGTCAGAAGTGAAAAATATTAGTTTTAGAAGTCAGGGTTCCTGTTCATAATATTGATAGTGTTAAGTCATGGATTGATTTGATACTGTATAGGACCCCACTTCTAAATAAATTTAAAAAATCAAGATGTTTCCATTCTGACAAATGGCATGGATTGTGGAAGGTCTAAAGAATGCTTATCAACAAAAATTATTCCCTGGAAAATATTTTCCTAATTTTTATGAGGGGACCAGTCTATTTAAGTAGTGCCCATATTTTTTTTACATATGATTTTGGTCATTGTAAATACATACTAGGGAAATTTCTTGAAGTTGTTATTTTTAACATCATGCCTCACCTCCACCAAAAAAATGGTATACATGGGACAAATGTTGATTTCACAAAGAAAGTAGGTCTTATGGTGTTTACAAAGTGAGAAAGAATTATAAATGTGGACTTTTGGTGAAAGGGAAAATATTTTAGCAAATGGATTAGTGATTGTGACTAGCTAAGTTAAAGGATAAGACAGAGAAAACTAGTCCTCCACTCCTTCACTATTTTTGGCATTGTGCCACATTTACTGGGTTACATCCTTGTATAACAATAATAAATATCCCACTTTTTCCAAACTTTCAGCTTGGATGAAAGTGATGTACCTGTTTTTCCACCTTTCTGCCATGTTTCTGTCTTTAGGAAGTTCTCATAAAAGCTTTTAGGGATGTCTACCTCCAAAAATTTCAATCCTGCAGTATTGCACTAAAGGAGGGTGAGTCAGTGGAATACTGACACCAACATAACAATAATCATTGGGAGTGGGAAGATGTGTCACATCTTGTCACCGTGAGGAGGTAAGTAAATAACCCTGGCCTTTAGGCTGAGATAAACAATTTTCATTGACTTCAAGAGTACAGTAGTTCACATCATCTAAGTTGTACTCCAAAAATGTAAAAGATTTAAGAGGACTTGCTGTCACTTGATCTCCACTGCCTGCAACTAGTAAGTCTTGGGAAGGTGGGGGGCTAAAAAAATCTTACCTAAGTATTCAAATAAGAAAAAGATATTTTATTGAAATCTTGTATATTCATTTTTCCTTCTGTTACTACTGCATCCACTTTATATATATATATATATATATATATATATATATATATATATATATATATATATATATATACATACTGTATATACGTGTGTAACACTCGATCTTGCATATATGCCACTCCCAGATTTTCACTTATAAAAAATGATTTTATTATGTATCTCATATATCATGTAAGTTCCTATTTGAGACACCAAAATAACCTCTTTATCCTATCTTCTATTTAAATAAGTTAAAAAAGTAAAAGAGTATGATAAAAGTATCGTTAGTAACACTGTACTTGTTGCATAAATGCATGCAGCCATAAACAAGTAAACGAGAAACAGCTAAATATCTAGAAATGTAAACTATGGAAAATATGCATATTCGCTATGCTTGTATTTTATAATATGATACTAATATGTGAATATTACATGCATTATTACTGGACACAGTTAAGTAAAATATCAGTTTTATCAAAATCATGTTTATTTTAAATACAACCGTACTTTCTGACTACAGTAAATGGATATATAGTTTGGTCAACAGCATAGCCAGGGCTAGCAGTACATACACTAATTTTATATCTGGTGTATGATGCAATTCCCTTAAAATTAACTTCAAAATTAGATCTTCAAAAAGTCACATGATACATGAGTCTGTACACATGAGATTACATCAATGGACATTTATATATATTCAGACATATATTATGAAATGGACTAAATCCAACAATTATTCCAATATATTTTCTCTTTATACATTATTTTTATAGATATAAATATTTAAGCAAATGCTCTGTTTATAATAAACAGTATCAACTATATTTAGCAGCCTGAATGTCTGAGAAATTTCATATAAAAAATGTGTCCTTCCACAGGAATTGAACCTGTATCCTACACAGAACAGCTATTTGGCCCGACATGCTATACCATTTAGCTACAGAGGAAGTGCCTGGTTAGCCAAGTCAAATTTCTGTTTTTAAACAACAAATTTCCCATAATTTTTCTTGAATGATCATATCTGCTCAAAGTGTGTCTTAATGTAAACAAATTCATTCATATATACATATCATTTTTACACACGCATATACACAAATAATGGCTGGATGCTTGTTTCCAAGTATTCCCATTGTAGGTGGTTAGCTAATCCCTGTTGCAAACATCTGCTTAGTCACATTACTGTTTTTCTAACACACAAAATTTCAACCTGTGGTTTATACTGCAACTATGCTGAGCAGATCTTAGTGACGGTTTTTGAGAGAGAGCATATAATCTGTTATGATCCGAAGTTGAACAAGGTTAGTACACTGAAGCCTTTAGTCACAATTACTTGTGACTTCATACTAACACAATTACCAATGGCTTCTTGATTTCAACCATGATCACTTTCTTAAAATTAACCATTACTTGACTATCGTGAGGTCTCAAATGGCTTCCTCGACATGCATATGTTTTGGCAACAAATTGGTTAATGCAGCATAGAGATTTGAAGTTATCTCTGGGTGCATCTTGCCATAGAATGTTTCTGCTATGGGAATGAAGATAACTTTTCAAGCCCATATATGATTTGGCATTAAATGCACTGCTGTTTAATTTCAAGAAATCGTATGTGGCCTTCTTGGCTCTGGTACTTCTTATGGTTAAAAAACCTGCTCTGGAGAGAGTGACTACAAGTGGACAGACGTGTCTTGGAGAAAATCCTGGGTCAGAAAGTTCTTCATTTTTCTGGCATCCCTTCTAATGTTTTGGTACCTTGTTCAAGGGACCTGAAAATTTTAAACTATATATATATATATATATATATATATATATATATATATATAGTTTTATCATTGAAATTATCAGTATTAGAGAGAAGTAGAATAATTATCATCTCTGTAATTTGCATAATAAATAATTATCTGAATACTCCAATTAAATGTGTATGTTGTAGTTTTTTTAATCTCATTTGATATTTGCTCATCAAATAGAATAAAAGACAAAGTAAGTTGGAATTGAAATATCTCATTAATGGAAAATGATCAAGAAACCAAAAAGTAATTAACAAAGCTTGTCATGTATTAATGTGCAGTGCATGTGTGTGTGTGTGTGCATGTGTAGATGCTGTATTTCTTAGTTTCTGCGATGATATATATATATATATATATATATATATATACACACACACACACACAAATATAGGATTGGTGTATATGGAACAAATTCCTATAACCAAAAAATACTATTCTTAAAAGAGTGCTCAATACAGAGTAGAGCAAATATAATTAATTAAAAAATTATAACATAAATATGTTATAAAATCACTACAAAAATAGACATTTTGTTTCAACACTTTTGGTGTCTTATCAAGTAATGGTGTTGAATGTAGAATGTGTGTGTGTGTGTGTGTGTGTGTGTAGAATATATGTATGTATATGAGGAATATACATATCTTTGTGCATATGAAGAATATACACTCCCTTTCATGGGCTGAGCACTTTTGGAAGAAAGTGAATTTTTTGGCTGCTGCTGTTGATTAATGCTAAGCTCTTTGTTATGAATTGAGCCCTCTGGTAGCTGGTAAAGCATGTATATAATATGTTAAACATTCCCTTTCTTCCTAGCATACACTGATGGCCTATGGGTGAGAGGCTCTGATTGATCGGTCAAATTGGTCAGGTTTCTATCCCAGCTTGAAACAATTGCATGTCTAACCACACTGATGAGCTGTGATAAGACAAAACAGCTTGTCTGTGTATGACAAGATATCTCTTGCTCTCTCTCAATATATATATATATATATATATATATATATATATATATATGAGATAGATAGATAGATAGATATTGGATATATAATATACATAAATAAAAGTTATTTCTGACATTCATGTATAAGTTCATAGATAAATGTCTTCTTCATTTGTATGCAACATACACAAATCTCTGTCACTCCCTCTCTCTCTCTTTTGCTGTGTTCTCCACAGCTTACTGTTGCTATTTGTTCTCATCAATACTTTCTCCTTTATGACCCCTGCAAAAACTTCTCAAGTCATTTATGGCTTTCCTTTGGTTTTTTGAATTCAATATATCTTGTGGGTGTTAAATTCTCCAAGCTTCTTTTTTCATTATGTATCTCCAAAATCTTAGCTGCTTCTTTTTTTACTTCTTTTTCTCAAATGTGCTATCCATAGTTTTAGAAACAATTGTTGGTGAAACCATATCTTTGTCACTTCATGTATATTTCTGTTCATGATAAAATTATAAAGCTTTCTTTGACTATATAATATATATAAAGTAAATATCTACATATATCCAAAGCAAGGTATTTATATGTGTGTATGTGCAAAATTGTCCTATGGGTGGGGTATTCCCCACCCATAGGACAATTTTACACATACACACATCCCCTGCTCTGGACGAAGAAACCTTTCAAAAATGCCACCTAAGTAAATGCTTATGGACTCAAATATAAGCAACCAATATTTATCTATAGACTCAAGTATAAACAACTAACATTTACCTATAGACTCAAATATAAAATGACTGTTTTTTACCTACAAACTCTAATATAAATCCAACCAATCTTTACTTATAGACTTAAGTATAAAAATGACCAATGCTTACTTATAGATTTGAGTATAAACCTGACAAATATTTACTTACAGACTCAAGTATAAACCTGACCAATATTTACCTATAGCCTCAAGTATAAAATTGACCAACAGACTCATGTATTCAGGAGTGAAGATAATTAAAATAATAGCAGTGTCAATGGAAAAACCATAACTCCATTTTTGTGGGGTACACAAAGGTCCAAGTTTTCCAAAAAATTAATGGATGAAAGAATGTTGAAACTTATTGAATATCAAAAATCCTCAACTCACCTCTAGGATCTGTGGGTAGTATAATAATAGTGGCTCAAAATGAGAAATCGAAGTACTGAGTTCAAATTCCACTTGAAGTCATTTACATTCCCTTAAACGCAAATACTCTTGGGAAAGGTATGAATCCATCTCTTCTCCCCACAGCTATGGGTTAAATAGCAAGACAGACTGGTTGCTATAGCCTTGTTTGACAACCAGTCTAGAAGAAAGAGAACTATGAATTCAAACCATTCTGATGAGGGTTCCATCAGGTTACCTTGTCCAAGACACATGACTGCTGGCTCCTTGCTTTCCAGTCAACTTTGATCTTCAAAAATATAAATTCAATATCAATCATTATCTTCAGTCTTCTTAATTCCTGTTCTTTTATTCTCCTCTCTCATTAATATTTTTTTTCTTCTCATATTCGCTCACACTTAGTAATCCATTGAGTCTTAGTGGCTTTATTGACTTGCTTGGGGTGAAATGCTTACTAAAAAAGGACCACTGAAGTAAATGCTTATAAACCCCACTTATCTCAAATAAATTTCCATATTATCAGTTGAACTTCACACAATGTAAACTGCTACATTTAATATTAAATCAAAATAGTAGATCAGTTATTAAAATCAATGGATGGAGGACTGAGGAAGGTTATACAATGTCAAAGTGCTAATATTAACATGTGAAATAGTAAAATAATAATTTATTCAGGTATATATGTTGTGTTAATCAAATATGATTCTATGGCCTATATTTTTTTGGATTTATTTATAAATAAAAAAAAATTATGTTGCATGAAGTTTGTTTGTATAATGTTATAACTTTTGCTCTGAGCAGTTATAATCTCAGAGCTACGCTTTTAGGCTACTCATTGTGACGTCATTAAAAATTCTCCTCTAATGACTCCAACAGACTTCTTTGATTCCCTAAGTGTTCTTTATTCAAGGCATCTTGATTGGTTCATTTGTGTTAACAGGAGTGCCTTATTTACTTCACAACACATAATAAAAACTAATATTCCCTAAACAATTTACAATCCAGGACAATTATTATAAGTTGGAACTCACACAAAATGGTGTTCATACAATGGTGATCCTTAAAGCCTTTATCAATATTGATTGGTTAATACCAATTTTATTGTAAAAACACAGATTTTTATAACAAAATCTCATACAACATATACATATATATATATATATATATATGAACGGCTGAGTATTTAGAATGTCTGCTTTCTGACAATGAGACCCAGGTTCAAATCTCACCATGGTTAATTTGTTAGGAAGGATACTTCCTGATGTTATCGGTCTGGACGGGGGATGATCTTAGCATGCGGCACCTTTGGAAAGTGCCTGAAAACCATACCACAAGTTGACCCAAGCCTTGTGAGTAAAATTGGGTAGACAGAACACTTAGTGGCTGTTGATAGCTGTGCTAGCACAAAGCCACAAGTCATCATGGCCGAGGGTTTGAGCGTGCTGGCCTTGTTCAAATTGTTGATCATGCTAGGTAACACACTCTCTCCCAGAAACTGTAACTAAGGTCTGCTCAACATAGTTGCAGTATAAACCACAGGTTGGCTCTGTGGGTGTTTAGCAAAGACAAATGTGTCTGAGCAAGCGTCTGCAATAGGGATTGGCTAACCACCCCATAGATAGGTATTCTTGAGTACGAGTGGCCAGCTATTATATATATATATATATATATATATATATATATATATATATATATATATAGCTAAATGGATAGATAGAATGAGTTTTATACATTGTTATGTTAAAATTATTCCCAGTATGATATTAAAATTAGTAATATACATTGTCATGGGCCCATCTTCTCTGTTATAATTCAGCTTGACCCTCTCTTCACTAGTTAGTTCCTTATTTAGTTCACACAATTGTTACGCCCTGCTTATACCTCATAAATAATGGACTATTCCATTTTAACCACATGAAAACATGGAAATGACATATCAGAGATGCTATTTTATATCAGTGAGAAAATAGAAGAAAGAAAGATAAAATAAGGGAAGATAGAAGTGTTTAATGTTTCCTGCCAACACCCCATAAATAATGGACTATTCCATTTTGATTGTGTGGAAAGACATCAAAAAGTACTACTTGGTTTCAGGGAGAAAGAAAGGAAGATAGAAAATCTGTTTCAATGAAATGGAAAAAGCTGTCAATTTCAAATATTTTCATGACTATTATTACAATATTTTGTTAAAAATCTGTTAAGCTCAAATATTTGACGATGTTACAGGGGAATTTCTATGAATATTTTATTATTTCGTAGAGCTTTTCATCAGATTATTCAGTTAACTTAAGAGTTACGACGATTCATCAGAATATTAAAAATAGGAAAACCATGAAATTTTCATGGGTCTTTCTAGTTAATATTAGTGTAAAAGAAAATCTATAACAATTAATTAATTAATTACCACATAGTTTATGACATTTTAGTGAAAAGAGGTGAAATTTGACAAAACTATTTTTCTATACTATGCCAATGTTAAGATTTGAAATGCAAAATAATTGTGGTCTTGAATTGAACAAGACAAGAATAAAACATTTGTTTTACAAAGCAAAGAATATTAATGTAAATAAAAAAAATAAACAGGATTTGTAAAATAGAATAGCGGAATTTCAGAGAAGGTGCTGGAGGAATTAAACATAATCGGAAGTTAACTCTTTGGAGGCAGCATCTGGAAAATCAGTAAATATTATTCATAAAAGGCTCCCAAGTATCTTCGGGAAATATATATTTTTAATTTTATTTTATTCTTTTGAAATATTGATTTTCCTTATTGTCTTTTTTCCACTACAATTTTAATTTGAACGCATGTCCCTCTCAGAAATGTTCAGAAACATTTAATAGGAATTTATTGAAACAAGTCTTCATGAATTAAAATACTGAAAGAGTAACAGAATTATCTATAACACCAACTTTTCGTTAGACCTGAAAACTAAACAGAAGATTAACGATCTTCATTCTTCTTGGACTCAATCTATGGCAATGCTATTGAGCTGTGTTGTATCATTGCTGTCAATAATTTTGAAAATAAATAAAACTTCCTCTTGCTTCTTTCTTTTCACGTCATTAGCTTGTTGCTCACCGTAATGAGATGGACCACAATTTTGAGGTAAGAAACGCTATTCTAATTAAAAGAGAAAACAATTCACTAAAACAAAAATGTTTAGAAAGTGCTTTAATTGCTAATTTATCTTGCATCCAGGTTTTTACAACGTTTCACCATTCTTGTCAGATCTTCTGTTATTAAAATCTGGGATATTTAATAACAAAGGTTATGGAAACAAAAACAGAAAGAATCTAAATGAAATCAGCTTGATTATAGACCCAAAAAACACATAAGAAAAAAAAAAGAACAGATTCTCAGTGTCTCTCGTCTGTGCACTTGTGTAGCAACACCAACATAAACAAACTTAGTCTGTTGAAATCCTAAAGGATGAAACATGTCACACAAAAAATACATACATTTTTCCACCAAGATTGTTTCTTGATATATAAAAATATATATATTCCATAAGTCTTATATGTAGGAAAAGTCTATCATGGTTAAATCCAGAAAATAAATGTAAATGAAGAACAAAATATGTGCATTTAATATCAAAAAAAAAAAAAATTTACAGTAGAATAATACATATAAACTTGCAAAACTCCTGAGTCAGTCAATAAGATAACTATTGAACAGTTATTGATTTCTTGAATATATATATATATATATATATATATATATATATATATATATACACACACACATATATATATATATATATATTAGAATTAAAATGAAAAGAATTGAAACGAATTCAGATATAGAGATTGATTTACAGTAAGTAAATTTTTCAATTTAAAATATAATTTTTTTTAATGTTGAAACAAAGTGTACATGTTCTAATGTAACACTGCATATTAAATAAATATTTAATGCTCTACCTTTGTATTGAGCCCTGTTTTAAATTAATGTTTTGAATGTTGAAATCTTACTCTTCAATCTTTTACATTTAGATGGATATATATATATATATAATTTAAATAAAATATGCCTTTTAAGGGAATCTGCTATACAGGTACACTGGAGAAAGACAGTGCAATGCCAAATTAACTGGCAGAACCTTATATTCTAAAGAAATTCCCAGTGAACAGGGGCCAACGACAACTAAAAGTTTTATGCCTTCTGATACAATCATCAGGCAGTAGGCAACAGTCATTTTGGAAAAATTGGCACTTTATACCCTCTTGACTCACTTAGTTAGGATGGTGCATGCATAGTATATATGTGTCTACTAGTCTTATAAATCTTGAACTTGCTAAAGTGCTATAAAGTGCCCATTTTCACAAATAACTGCCTGATGAAT